>JAWWEE010000052.1:5866568-5922710 GCA_035221455.1 Xenops minutus | reverse complement strand
GGGGGGATGGTGGGGTGTGGTGGGGGAGAAGGCAGCGAGAAGAGAGGGGGTGTGTGCAGGGGGTTGTTGCGGTCATTCAGGATCAATGCGGCTCCTGGAACTGGCTGCACGCCAGACTTCTAAATTACAGGCACTGTGGCAATAAGGAGTGACCTGGGGTTTTTCAGATAATTAATTTATGAGCATTTTGAGGTGCACGGTCCCTGGCTTGGCGAATTCTCTGGGCTTTTTTTTACGTGATCTGGTGGGGTTTGGTGTTTTCACTGTTTCTTACGTAGCTCTGGAATTGTACATCATTTTAATGTTTGTCCCCTCGGCTGGGGGTGTGGGGACAGGGATTGTGTGTGCATGAGTGTGGCTGGAAATTCAGGCACCAGTGCCCTCCTTACTGCCAGCAAAAATAGCAGCTGTGTAAGTGTTTCCATCCCACCATGGGGCTTCAGCCCTGAGCATCACCAGAGTGTTTGATGATGTGACTGATGAAGCTCAAGCTGGGCTGGGCACATCTTGGTGCTAATAGGGATGTGGGTAGCTGGGATTTCTGGAACTGAAGGAAAACGGGATGGTGGTAAAAAGGAAGGCAAGAAGATGGGAATTGTACTGTTAGCAGGGTCATGCAATGCTCTTACAGTAACCTGCCTTTACAAATCCATCGTGGGAAGAGGATGGATATGCTGCTGGATGTGGAGGGCTTTGCAATCTGGGTATGCAAGGTGATCCTGCCCACGGTGTGTTCACTGAGATAAATCTTCCTCTGCTCCTCTCCCCAGCTGTGTTTTGGGTTCCTTTTGCAGCCTGGTACACAGTGAGCACGTGAGGGAGATTTCCTCTGAGTGTGCTTTTGTGGGCATGAGTTTCCTGTGTACTGTGTGATGGGCAGCAGAGGCTTTGGTGTGGGATGTAAGTCGTGTATATGGTGTTTCTATATAGATACAGGGACTAAGGGATTCCTGATGCTTAACTGGAGAGAGGAGCATTCTAGAAAAGCCTCTGTCAGTGCCACTGGTATGGATGTCCATGTCACAAGACCTGGTTGTTCCCTGAGAAGGCCAGTGTAGCAGCACATCAGCTGTACCTGCATCACCTGCACTGCCTTGGGGCTCGCTGTGATCCCCTTTAGCCCGTGCTTGAGGTGATTCTGGCCATGCCTGCACTGTCCATCCCACAGCACCTGCGTGGGCAGCCTGTCTGCACTGACACCCGCCCTGGAGAGACAGTGCACGTGTACAGCTGTCACTGCACCGGTGTCACAGGTAGAGTGACACAGGTCACTGCTTGTGCAGTGGCACCAGGGCAGTGCAGCTTTAATGAGGGGTGCCTTTCTGACCTGCAGCTGATGGAAATGTTGTGCCTAAGGCTGGGAGGGGCCACTCCTGTACCCCATCCTCATCTGCTCTGTGGCCCAGCCCTTCTCTTTCCTGCAGCAGAGCCAGGCAGGTACAGACCTGCAGGGCCAGCCCTCAGCCCTTGCCCAGGTGAGGGCACAGGATGTGGGTGGCTGACTTTGGGATCACCATGCTTGGGAAAAACAGCTCTAGGTGCTCAGAGTGCTGCAGCCCCACTACAGGGCTGTCCCTGGGAGCCGGGAGGGATGTTCCCAGGGCAGGTGAGCCAAGGTGTGCATTAAGGGGCTACCCAGGGAAGTGCCCCCACCCCATCCACTGTGTTCTGCAGCAGCCAGAGATGCTGGGCTGTGGATTCTTGGGGGCTGCTGCCCCGATGGGGGTCCCAGGCACAGGGCACTGCCCGCGGCAAGCGGTGTGGCCCCCGGGGGAGCCCCGATGACCTCGGGGGAGCCCCCAGGACCTCGGGGGAGCCCCCCAGACCTCGGGGGAGCCCTGTGGGGGCTGCGAAGGGCGCAGTGGGCTCGGCAGGTGCAGGAGAGGGGGCAGAGCGGCTCTTTGGGAAGAGCCTCCCTCTCCTCCTTTCTCCCCCCGCATCCATCCCTCCATCCATCCATCCCTCCTTCCTTCCCTCCTTTCCCCCCCTCCCGCTCCTTCTCTCCTTCCCTCCGGCAGGAAGGCAATTAAACAGCAAATCCACCCCCTCTCCCCTCTCCTCCTCCCTCCCGTAGTTGCACAATTTCCTCCGCTGCCAAACTCCGTCGGCGGCGGAGGCGGATCCCGCCCGGAGCCCGAGCCCGAGCCCGCTCCGTCGTGTGAGTGCCGGGGCAGCCCTGCCGGAGCCCCGGGCATGGGGTGGGGATGGGGTGGGATGGGGTGGGCAGCAGGGGAGCAGCTGTCGCCCCAGGGGCTGCGGGCACGGCCGGGAGCAGCCCCCGAGCAGCGCTATCGCCCGCGGGGAGCCCGGAGCATCCCCGGAGCGGCGCGGACGGGCGGGCGGTGGGCGCGTCTGTCCGTCCGTCTGTCCGTCCGTGGGTCCGGGATGGGGTGGGGATGTGCCGTGGCGGGGATGGGGGTCGATGCAGGGCAAGAGGCTCATCCCTTCCCTCCATCCCAGATCTCCTCCGGGCGCGGCAAGAGGTGGCGGCGGCGGCGGCGGCGCGGAACCCCGGCGCGATGGAAGCGCACATCCCCTCGGCCAGCAACTCTTCCAGCCAGCGGAGGAAGCAGGGGCTCCCCCAGCACAGGGACACCCACTTCCCCGACAGGTACCGAGGGTCACCCCCCGCCCCCGGGCGGGGTTCGGTGCGGGGCGCGGGGGTTTCGCACCGGGGGCGCCGTCGGGGCCGCGCTGGGAAGGCTGGCACGGGTGCCCTGGGGGCGTGGGAGGGGAGGCAGTGCCCGGGTCAAGCGCTGGAACAGGCTGCCCTGGGACGTGGTGGAGTCACCATCCCTGGGAGTGCTCAAAAAACTTGCGGCTGCGGCGCCCTCGGACGTGGTTTGGCGGTGAACGCGGCGCTGTCGGGGTAATAGCTGGGCTCAGTGGTGTTTTCCAGCCTTAATGGTTCTGTTATTCCGTGGGTGAGGGTGGCAGTGCCCAGGGGTTGGGCAGGGTTGGTTCTCCCAGGTAAGGTGTGAATGTCTCCCTTGGGTGTTGTGCAGGTGCAGAAGTGCTGGGGGTGTTCCTGCCCCGTGTCAGGGTGTCTCTATGGAAAGGGGGTGATCTGTGTTTGTGCACTTGTGCATCCACATCCAGGTGACAACTCTGGCTGGAATGATCCCAATTCTGCTTTGGATCTCCAGAGTAGATGCCACTCTGACCCATTCTTTGGTACAGAGCAAGTTAAAGTGTTTAACTTTGCATTTTGCAGCATCCCCAGATAAGGAGAGAACAAATGCTCTAAGATGGAATAGAAAGAGAAGTTTTCTCTTGTAAGGAACAGAGGCACAGCTTGCCTTTACCACTGCTAGGAGTGCTGGAAAGCTGATATTCCCCCCACCTCCCCTCCACCCCAGGAAAGGAAATTCTAGCTCATTTATCTTACTCTGTGCCATGAGCCATTCCCTCTGCAATCAAGAACTTCAGAGGGAAATTAAATTAAAGCTGTGTGCATTTCTGATAGGGATGGCAGAGGTGGGGAATGGGCTATGGGGATGCAAAGGCTTTGGATATCATGGGACAAGCTGTGCAAGACTCTGATACTTAGACTTTTTTTTGGCTTTCACATTGGGGTGGGTGCAGAGCAGGCAGCAGTATCAGTTCTGCAGCACGTGTATGTATATATATGTTGACTCCAGAGTCTTTCTCCCTTTATAGCTTTGGAGATTCCATCTGTTCTTCTTCTTCTTCTCCGACCAGTGCCTTTGCAATGTGTAGGGGCTGGACAGAGCTGGTAAACCTTCCTCCTCCAGGGTGTACTTTGGCTAACCCGCCCCATAAAACGCAGCCCGATGCGTGCGGGTTGCAGGCAGACCTGGGAGGAATGCAGAGAGCCGGCGGCTTTCAGTGCAGCCACTCATCAGCAAAGTTTCTCCAGCGCTGTGTGGCCTGGAGAGGTGCCAGGCCAGCCGGAGGCCTGGCTGGAAAGGCACGTACGGAAGGGTGGAGGCTTCTTATGGGGAGGTGCTGCTCACAGGAGGGGCAAAATGAGCGTGGATTTCATCTGTGTCAGACCCAGAGGTACTTGCCACTGCCAGACAGGTGGTGTTGGTAATGGAGCTGGAAGTGTTGCGTGGTTTGGGAAGAGAATGGTTTCTCATGGTCTGGGGAGAAGCTGCTCGCTATGTCAGGGCACAGAGACTGGAGGCCAGGAGCTGACTCTTGGAACAAACCTTGATTCACCTTGATTCAGCTCTCCAAGTAGCCCTGTGAATAGTTGCATTGGTGTGAGAGTGAAATCCTGGCAAGGTGAGGGGCAGGGGGAAGAACAGATGGGGGCACAACCTGCCTTTGAAGTTGAGAGACCTGTGGGACCTTGGAATAGGCGTGCAGGAGTCCCTCAGTGTCTCAGTTGCCCCTGTGGCACAGTGACAGCAGTTCTCATTTTGAAAGCAGGTTGTATTTTAACATTTGGGAAGGCCTTTCAGTGCTCGGTTTCGGGAGCAGTATAATGTGGTAAGTTTTGTGTAGCAAGGTTATTTGCACCCACTTGTAGTGGTCTGGTTATTTGCCTGTAAAACAAGACCAACCTGGCTGTGTTGGTGGGCACGAAAGAAAGAAGCTGCATTTTTTGCTTTTTATTTTGTACTCTGTGGTCTCATTTTTGTCCAAGAGTTTGCAGGCTGAAATAAGGCTCACAGCAGGTTATCAGCCCTGGTTTTCTTTTCCCCCCAGTGCTCCCAACTCCGACTCTACATCCAGGACCTGTTCCTATTCCTGGGAAGCTTTGAGACAAACCATGTGAAACATCCCTGTGGTCGTCCTGGCTGGGCACATCCTGTGCTCCCTTCTGCCATCCTAAGGCATGGCAGACTGGGCTGTGTGTTTTCTGCAGCCATCTGCTCCCACAGGGAGGGTGTGATGAGGTTCTGTGTGGCCAAGCTTCTTGGTCAGGTGTGATAATCCTTGGTCAGCAGAGGTGGGGAAACCTGCTGGGAAAGGGGAAGCTACAGCTGTCCCCATAGTCATGACTTGGTAAGTCTGCTTGATAGTGTTTGTAGGTGCCCCATCCCTGGAAAGGTCCAGGGCTACTCTGGATGGAGCTCTGAGCAACCTGGTCTAATGGAGGGTGTCCCATGGCAAGGGAACTAGAACTAAATTGTTTTTAAGGTCCATTCCAGCCCAGACCATTCTATGATTAGCTCACAGGGTCATTATTTCTCCCCAGAGGTCTGCAGTCACCTGAGTGTGTCACTGAGGGTCCACTTGTATCCCTCTGCTCCCACTCAGAAGGGACCTGGGCTGTGCAAACTGTTCCTTGCAGTTTAGTCAGAGCACCACAGGTGTTTTTAGGAGTGCCAGGGGAAGCTGTGGCTGTGTGTTACAAAGCAGTGAAGTGCTGTGTGGGGTAATTTCTCCCTTCCATCCCCTTAGCCTTGGGTTTTGTACTTGGCTGCCGTGGTCTTTGTCAACAGGGTAAATCACAGCAGCCTATCTGCACCTTTAGTATGAAGGTGCAGAATTCTCCAGAGCTTCAAGTGGGTACTGAGAGGGGAAGAGGCAGTGGAGGAAGCTGCCTCACATTCGTGGGCAAACTGTAGGTAGATTTAGAGTGTCTCCTTTCCCAGGAGCAAAAGTAATAACACATGATGCAGGGGAATGTGAACTGTTTGGCATGGTGTTAAAATTCCATTTCAGCTTCCTATCGGGAGATCTGTGGGGATCAGGTCAGCTCTCAGGTGTAGCAGCTTTGTGGGCAAGAATAATTAGTCACTTCAGCCATTATGTCTGGCAAAGCAAGGTGGGGAAACCCACACTGGTGACCCAGTTTTATTGATCAGGGCGGTGCTGATGTTTTTTGCAAAGATGGGAATGCAGAGAACTTGCCTGATAATGAGAACTATACATGTAGTTTTCCAGTTTCCAGGTGTGAGGATGGGTCTGAGAAAGGGAACACTTGGGAAGATGGGCACATTCAGGCATTGATCAACTTTTTATTATCCATTTTTATGGTCATAAACAGGCTGAAAGGTTTAATGACACTAAGGACAAGGCAGGCAGGTGAGTAGTGGCTTTGAGTAGCAGTGGTGGCATGCACACAAAATGGATATGGATTTTCTTGGACCAGGCTCCAAGGTCCTTTGGGTGGAATAGTGGTCCCTTCAACTCTTTGCTCCACCTTCTTCATCTCTTGGAAAGAACTGGTAAAACTAAGACATCTTGCCAAAAGCAGACTCAAGCCACAGGCTGGAGAAGCCATTTGGTTTCATGGTTTTGGTTTCCTAGATCCTTTCTAGATTGATTCCAACTTGGATTACTGAGTGCCAGGGCCTGGTGGTTTGTTGGAAAAGATTGTTGAGTTCAGCCTTATAAAAAGACTTGGAAGAGGAAAGGGTACAACTAAAAGGTGCCACTGTAACTACTCCAGCCTGGAGCACTTCCCATCTCCAAACTGCTGCGTCTCCTGCAAAAAATGACAGATGTCTGTGCCCTGCAGTGTCTTGGATCCTGCTCCTTGCATCCCATCTCCAAGATTTGTTGGCAATGGACTTGGTTTTGCTGGGGTCGTTTAGCCTGGCATGTTCTTACCCAAGGTGCTCATCTCTGTGCTCCTCTCAGAGCAGGCTGGTGTGTGTGGAGCCTGGGGAACAGTTGTATTCTCCCTCTTGAAGGAGAATCTCTCATGCCCTGCAAACAGAAGGAATTGGCCAGGAGCTCAGGCAAGGCTGGATGAGTTGCTGAACAGTGTGATGGGGGGGTGAAACTTGTTGGCTGAATATGATGCATCAGTTCTGTGTTAGGAGTTGTTTAGGGCTTGTTCTCATGCCTGTGGTGTGGGGTCTGGGGGACCCTGCCCCTCCCTCAGGAGGGGAGAAGGCACAGCATGGTCAGAGGAAGGAAAGGTGTCGAGGCAGGTCCTTGGTACAAGCCCTCAGCTGGCACTGGGGCTGTGTGTAAAGCATTAGGCACAGAGTTCATCCCCCAGGGCCACAGGCAATTAGGATGGGAAGGCAGGAGGAATGCCAAGGAACAAGAAATACTGCCTGCCTGAGGTGCCAGCAGCATCCTCCTCTCCGGGGTCCTGGGAAGCCGAGCCCTTTGGCTGCAGTGTTCTGGGAATGGGAGCCACAGCCTCAGAGAGGCTCTCACTGCCCTTCCCTTGCAGAGCTGACAGACATTGTGCATCAGCCAGAGGCTTTCTCTGAGCAGAGATGTGCCTAAAATACCCAGCAAGGATTTTTGGATTCAGTTCTTTCCATCTGCTGTTGCTATGATTTGTTCTTTCACCACCTAATTCCTCCCTCCTGTTTTTTGGAGGCTTTCCTTTTCACTCCTGGCTCCTTGGGCACATTCTCCTGTGCTCTCTGGGTACTGTCTCTCTCCTACTCTTGCCCAGCCCAGCCTTGCAACCCTCTTTTCTGATTTGTGCACTGGGAGGATTCCTCACCAGATCCCAGCTGGCTGAATGTTACGCAGAGCAAAGGCCAAAGAGCTTGACCTGATTTAAATAATTTGGTTTTAGCACCAGTTTGGATTTTGAGGGAATCATTTCCCCAGGCAGCACAAACCAGACCATCTCTGTGTCCAGGCCTCGTTGCTGCCCTAGAAGGGCAGCTCCAGTACATGTCTTTTCCTGCCTGGAAATCCCAAACACCATTTTTAGAAAGCCCTTTCACTTTATTTATTTTCCCTTCCTGGCACAGTGTCTGGGGATGGCAGAGCAGTGAGGAGCTGCGTGCTGCCTGCCTATTACCTTGGGTTTAAAGTGTCTCTTCCTATCAAATGCAGAGCAGAAGAAAGCAGAGCTTTCATGCATTTTTTTTTTATTTTTTTTCCCCTTCTTCCATCCGTTCTAAATTTATTTCCATGCCTTGCCGGTTTCAATCTGCATTTCCTGACCCTCTCACATCTCCAGTCACAGCCTGTGCTCCGAGCCTTCCCTTGGAGCTTGGATTGAGTCAGGGGGGAGCATTGCTCTGGGCTTGGGAGGATATGATGGGGTTAAAGTGAAAGGCCTGGTTTTAACAGTATAATGTGTAACCCCATAATGACTTTAAATATTGATTATTTGAAGGCCATTAGTGCTTATTGTTAAAGAAAAGTCGATACTTTTTAAGCCTTGTGAACCATTTGTCTCCTGTTAAAGGACATATCAAATTTAGCAGCATGCAGTGCAAATCCCCTAATACCCTGCTCACAAGCCTCCAGCTGGCATATTAGGGGGGAAAAAAGAAAAGGGGATGGGGGGAGGAATATGCAGTAACACAGAATTGCTCTCTGCAAGGTAAGGACAAGGCTTACCAGATGTAATTGCCAGGGGCTAAATTCACGTTCTCAGAGTATGGGGCTGTAATTCTGCCCTCTGAGCATGGAGGAAGAGGAGGAAGGAATTTAATGGGGGGTTGAAGGCTGATACGTACCTGGGAAAGGATGCAAGGATTAGTGTTTTGGTGCAGGTCTGTCTAAAAGCACAGCAGCCTTTGTTAAAGTCTCTGGGGCTTTTTACTCTGGGGTTGCCAGCTTTTTTCCAAGCTTGCTTGAAAGCAATTGGCTATATCTGTACCAGGCAGCCTGGGAGGGCTTCCCAGCTCAGTACCAGGACACGAGCTGGTGGTACTGCCTCCCTCCTGTGCCAGATTTCCATGCCAAACAGCAGGCAGATGGGCTGGAAGGGAGCAGTGGCAGGCTCCAACAGGTTCTGTGTCCAGAAGGTTGGGGTTGTGGGGTGGCAGAAAGCATCTGTCCGTGGTCATGCAGGTGAGATGCTCCTCAGGGCTCTGCAGCAGGAGCTGTGGAGCATCAGGATACCTGCAGGGAGAAGAGTCTCTTACTTTCTAAATATTTATGAGCATGCCTGCTTGCTTTGTAAGTTCTCTGCTGCTGGAGATGGAGGCTGAGTGTCCGAGGGGGATAGAGGGAGAGGTGCAATGACCCTGTTGTGTTTGGCCATCTGCAGCCTCCCTTCAGGCCAGGCTCCAGGGCTGTGGCAGTGCCAGGGCTGGGACCTTGGGCTGCTCCTGTTCCTCTGGCCCCACCAGCAGCTTTGCCCTGTGTTTGTTTTTAGTAGAGAGCTCCAGAGCTGCTGGGAGAACAGTGCTGGGGTCTCCGAGTGCCTGCTGTGTCAGGCAGGAATGGTGACAGCGTGTGTAAATGCACCTCCCTGAATTTTCCAAGCCTTTGGACTCATCCCCAGCGTGTGCTGGTGTGTGTGGAACAGGAGCAGCACCTGAACCTCTCCTGCCCACAGTCACTCCTGGTGTGCTTCCTACAGCCCCTCTTCCAGCCACCATGGGCTGCTGTGCTCAGTGGCATTGGGACCAGGAGCAGTGGCTTTGTCCCTTTGCTGCATCCCCTTCCCCAGCCAGGCACCCCTCGCTGGCCAGCCCAAACCAGGAGATGATCCCAGGCCCCAGAGGGCAGGGAAGCTCCGAGGAGGGGATGGAGGGAGTGAACTTGCAGAGAGTCTCGAGCAGATGTGAATTCCTTAGGGATCAAAGTTATGCCCTGTAGCACAACATTAAAGCATAAAAATAACCTCTGATAAACACTGGGCGGCCACTGAAGTGAGAACCTTTTATCTTCCAGTGCCCAGTCCTGATCCCCATCAAACACTCTGCTTCCTGGGCACATATTGTCTCTTCTTGGCTAAATTCAAGAAGCGTCTTTGTTTTTAGCATCCCCTTTGAGCTCTCCATGGACCGCCCGCACCGAGGGGCTTCGGGACCTCCTGCAGCATCCCCTCTTCTGCATATTAACGAGGCAAAGGCTGCTCTCCCCGCCACGGAACGGGTTAAAAGCGACTTGATTTCCTAAATTGCTTCTTATAAAACGAACAGCACGTCTGCCAGGCTCGTCTCCCCATGATTACAGCTAATTACGATCGAGCGGACACCTCGGAGCCCCCGTCATGCCGCTTTAATTGTGCGTTATTCATCTGCAGCCTGTCCAGGGTGGCAAAAGCACTTGGCAGCCCCCGCGACCGAGGCCTCGGCTAATTGTGAGGCCTCGGGGATTAGGGCAGGTGATTACACACTTCATGGTGTAATTACATAAGCATCGCTTGGCTGCTGCCCCGGCTCGGAGCCGAAGGTCACGCGCTGCGTTACCTGAGATTAATTGGAGCTGCCAGCGGAGTGCGAGGCGCTGGCGGAGCGGTTATACGATTAGCATTAACATTTCAACAGCGACGGATCGATCCGTGGCTCTCCTCCAGACACAGCGAGCTGTGCAATTAGTTTAGAGGAGAGCTAGGGGAGGGAAGGAGAGCTGGAGGCAGCCAGGGGAAGGGAGGTGGGGAGCGGGAGGCAGAGATGGGCAAAGGGGTAGGGGGAAGGAGGAATTTTGGAGGGGCATCTCGGCCATGGATCAGCGTTTTGTAGTGGCTGTTGCATAGAATGAGGGTAAAACTGCGCTGGGAAGATCTCTGCTTGCCCACCTGGTCCCCAAAGAGTCCTTGTTTGGCGTTTCATGGTGTTAATCCCCCTCCACTGCATGGGACAGCTGGGATCCTCGTGTTATCCCACCCTCGTGTCATCCCCCCACCGAAATGGGGAGCGTGGTTGTGCGTATGGTCTGTTTGTTGCAAAGTCACAGGCACCTTCTGGCTCCCTTTCTCTTGCCCTCCAGTCTCTCCCGAAGCAGATTTTACAGGGAGATACTGTAAAATGAAAATAAACGGCACAGCACTTGGCTTTGCCTCTAGATGCCCTGGTGAAGGTAATAATGTTGTAAGTGGCCATCAAAAGGAATTAAGAGACGTGCAGCCGGAAAGCAGATTTGCTTGCAGGCTCCCAGGGCAGATTTGACTAATGGAAGGGACCTTGGCTCTTATTCCCTTCCTGCCTTTTTTTTTTTTTTGCCTTCCCCCTGCTGCAGGCAAGTGCTACCTGCTTTGCTTCCAGGCATTGTCCCCTTCCCACCACTCAAACCTGCCTCTTCCAGCTTACTTACCACCTGGTATCTGCTCTGTCCTTGCTGGCCAGGATCACCCACCCCTTCTCCAGCAAGACTCCTTCCCACTGACCCAGTGGCACTTCCTGCTCACATCCCTCTCCCCATCTCTCCTGACTGTGTTCTTCTCTGCCTCACTTCCAGCTTTTCTCTCCAGAATTAAAGACCAGCCCTTGTCCCAGCTAGGACAGGCATTTTTTGCAAGGCATGGCATTGTTTCCTACAAATCTTTCCAGAAGCCCTCTTGAGTTCCCAAAGCACAGAATACCTTTTCAGTTCTAGGTAGATAAGATAGAAACCCAAGCTTGGTAAGGGGAGAGGCAGATGCAGCATCTTCAGCTGTGCCTTTCCTAGCCCAGCTGAAAGGCCACAGAGGCAAAGGTGGGAAGTATGTGGGACCTGTGGAGTCCTGACTGCTTTCTTCCCCTTTTGGTTCTGTTTATTTTGTTTTTTTTTCTATGCATTTTGGAAGTTCTGCATGTGGGTGAATAGCCCCCTATCAAAAGAGCCTTTGGTTCAGAATGCAGGTCATCTTCAGCCAGGATGTTCGTCCTGAGCCAGGGCCTTTTGGGTGGAGCGTCCAGATTTTCAACGTGAATTTTCTTTCTGGTTTCTGCAGGGAGATATCACACCCACCACCTCTGCTGTCACCCCAGAACGCTCCCCATATCGCCCTGGGGCCCCACTTGAGACCTCCCTTCCTTGGGGTGCCTTCAGCGCTGTGCCAGACGCCAGGTGAGTGCACAGGTAACCCTTGTGGGCAGGTGGGCAGAGCGAAGGTGTGGGCTGAGACAAAGTGTCCTTCACCCAAACAGCCCAGACACGTTTTCTGTGTCTCCCTATGACTCTTGTGCCAACTTCTCCATGGTCTTGAAGCAGTAGGAGCAGTTGTCTTGGCTGCTCTTCCCTTTAGCCCCCACCAGCCTCCCTGGTCCTGTGTTTCACCCTTTGGGGGTGAGGGAGTAGATGGGCTCTAGAGCAGAAAGCAGCACTCAGTTGCCCTTTTTCCCCCTTAGTTAGCCCTCTGGAGAGCTGGCCCTGAGGTAGCCAAGAGTCCCTGCTGAGATTAATAACCCCACAGTGCTGTTCTCCCTGTCCCCAGGTTACGGGTTCCTGCAGCCAGCACAGGCAGAGATGTTTGCACGGCAGCAGGAGATGCTACGAAAGCAAAACCTGGCCAGGTAAGAGTGGAGAGGGCTGGACTTTCCCTTCTCTTCCTTCCCTAGCAGCAGGCAGTGTGGGGGGCTGTGTGGGGTGAGCCACACACGGGTGACAGGGCACTGTCCAAGTGAGACCAGTGGAAACACCTGGGTGGGTTTGGAGGGACCACTTTGACCCTGCACAGCTCGGTGAGGCTGGGGGTCATCACTTGGCCAACATTCCTGAGGTGGTTCAGTTTTCTTGGGTTTGGTTTAGGCCTTCCTTGGTAACAATGCCATAACTAAGGAAGTATTCCACACCATTCCTTCATGTAATCAAGTGTATATAAAGACAGGAGGAAGGTTTCCTCTCTCTCTCTTCCTTTTGTGTGCTTGGAGGACATCAGGTCTCTGTTGGCTCAGCTCTTATCTCTGTGAGCTGAGGTCTATCAGAGAAGCTGCTGTCCCAGTCGTACAGAGTCATACCTGCTCTTCTCCTAAGGGGAGTGTTGGTGAGAATTGATTGTATTAGTTACTTATTGAGCTTTTCCCTGAATTTACAAGTGTGTGTGTCTGTTTTATTTGTTTTTACCCATTTTTGTCCCACTTCCCTTTCCTCCCTTTCCCCTTCCAGGGTTGTTTTTGGGTTTTGTTCTGTAGACTCATAGTGTTTGATTGTATATGATTGTAATATATGTGAGTGTGTGTATATATATTATATCTTTAATATAATTGTCTTTTTGGTACTTTTTTCCCTTCTCTCTTGGGGTTGGGGGTGGGAATCTCTGTGACCAGCAGTTGTGTTTGTCAGGGAGCCAACCCAAACCTCAACAATCCCCTGTGCCTCTCCCCCCTAACCAGGCTGGAGATGTCGGCCGAGATCATCCGTCAGAAGGAGCTGGAGAACCTGCACCGGCAGAGGCTGCTGGCTGGAGACCCCCTGAGCCTGCACCCCGCGCTGCCCCCCGACCACCCCGCGCTGCGCAGCGTGCACGACATCCCCGAGGGGCACCCGCTGCGCGACGAGCTGTCCCGGCGCAATGCCATGCTGGTGCTGCGGCACAACAACACCCCGCTGCTGTCCCTCAACCCCGGCGTGCCCGGCACCGGCAGCTCCTCCACGCCACCCAAGGAGCAGCCCCGGAGGGCTGGCAGGAAACCCACGCAGCACCGCGCCGAGCCGCAGGGAATGGGAGAAGCCAAGGAGCCGGCGGAGCCGCGGGCGAGGGATGGGGCGCCGGACTGTAACGAGGAGGAGATGAAGGACTCGGAGAGCGACGCGGACGTGAGCGATGAGAAGCCGGAGAGCCTGAAGGTGGAGGGTGGTGGCTCGTCCGTGGAGCTCAAGGAGTGCAAGGAGGCGGGCAAGGCGTGCGAGGGGGCCAAGGAGATGAGCGAGGCGGGCGCTGCCCAAAGCGCGCCCTGCAGCTCCTCGAGCGCCGAGTCCCCCAGCCACCTGCTCGGCCCGGGCATCAACAAAGCCGAGGTGAAATACCTCCCCCCAGCCTCCATCCCGCCGCCCCAGCCGCTGCCCTTCGGGTTCCCATACACCATGAGCCCCTACTTCCATGCAGGTGAGTGCACCAGGGTCTGTCACAGTGGCGTGTGTTGAGGTGCTAAAAGTGGGGCTCTTCCCCTTCTCTACCCGTTCCGTGGTTGTAGTTGCTTTCTGAACTTTTCATCGTTTCTTTCAAAAGGTAGAATTTCTCGGTGTTAAATGTTGGAATGGGATGCCCCGGGGAGGTGGTGGAGTTCCCATCCCTGGAGGTGTCCGAGGGATGAGTGGACGTGGCACTCAGTGCCCTGGGCTGGGTGACAGCGTGGAGATCTGTCACAGGTTGTACTCAGTGGTCTGGGAGGTCTTCTCCAACCTCAGTGATGCTGTGATTGTCTGCAGGGAACCAAACACCTTCCTTTAATGAGTGTGAAGGACTCTATTTGCAGTGAAGCAAGTCAAGGGCCGTAAAGAGGGGACAGCAGGGACAGAGTGAGCCCCGAGCACATGAGAAGGGAAGTCCCCAAAGTGAGGGACTAAGGGATCTTGTAAGTGCTTGGGCCTCCTTGGGCAGACACCAGTAAATTATAGAAAGCTTCAGGGACAAGCAGCAACAGTCATTAATGGCTGCAGGGTGCAGTCAGAGTGACCACTGCTGTGCCCCTTTTCCAGGGCAGAACTGGATGGGCTCCTTCCCCTGCCCTGTGGTGTGTTACTCAGTGTCAGAGGCACTGGCATGGCTGGATTGATGCCTCTTGGGTGGGACAGGCAGGTAGGAAAGTCACTGCCAGCTCTGTGGTCCCCAGTGGCACAGTCCCTTGGCCAGCAAAGACACAGCTGGAGCAGGATGGTACAAAGTGGGGTGTCAAACCCTGGTAGCCAAGCAGGACAGGGTGGCAGCCCTGCCAGCCTAGCCAGGAGAGCCAGAATCTGCCTCAGCTAATTACTTGGCTGAGCAATTAGCAGGAGGAAGGACCTCCTGCCTCACAGAGGAGGGAGAAGGGGGGGGACATGGCATGTGGGTCGCAGAGGCTGCCTGTTCTCTATGCAAAGAGCAGCCGTGGCTGTGAATGCGGCTGCCCATCACTCATTAGAGCTGCCTTCCAACCAGGAAGGAGGAAGAGATTTTTCTGTGACAGGCAGGTGGCCAAGATGATAAATATTCCTGCTGCCTTGGGCTGCTGAGGCTTCCTCGCAGGAGCCTTTTTCTCCCAGCCATTAAAAGGGGAAAGGCACAGCTCCGTGGTGCTCGTGGCTTGTGTGATGCTCTGCAGGGAGGCCTGGGATGTGCATGGGTTTCCTCCCTCCCCCAGCAATGTGTGAGTTACTGTAATAGGCCATTTATTATTATCACTTCGAATTTATATCACAATCGTGTCTTGGGGCCCCGGCACAGATCAGGGCTGTGTTTCACTGCCCGCTTTCCAGGCACTTCTGATTTGTGGAGCCTGTTCCAGGGCTGTAGGTCTTTTCCTGAGGGCTCTTTGGTTTCTGGCTGGCTTCACGCAGGGCTGGGGCTGTTAATCCTGCCAGCCTGCGGGGTTTGGGCCCCGTTGTGCTCAGCACTGCATGGCTCCATAGCAGAGCCTCTCACCTGAAAAGCCTTGGGAAGACAGGGAGCCTTGTTCGATGCGGCACAGCGGGTCGATGGGGGAGCTGGGAGTTCAGCAGCTGAAATATTGAGGGTCGTATCGACCCTGGGCTGTGCTGGGGTAACCTGTGGCAGTGGGAAAAGGTGTTACTGTGGCCCTTGGGGAGCACAGACCACCTGAGGACGGACAGACAGAACTGAGCCCACCTCTCCCCTGGTGCCAGGCAATTCCTGTAACCCTGTTTTTGCACAAAGACTGCTCTGGAGGGATGTGACATTCTGCCCCACGATGGAGGCTGGAATTGTAAAGTAACCAGATAACCAAGGCAGGTAACGTAGGAGGCCAAGAGGAAGAGCTGGAGGGAGGAGAGGAGAGGGGAGAAGCACCCAGCTGAAAATGACCCCTGAGTTTCAGGCAGGTCCTCTGGTCTCCCAGCAAAGGGAGGCTCCTGTAGAGGCAGAGAGCTGTTTTCTGCCCCTACTGGGAAGGATATCGATGAGGCAGCCGGGGCTGGGTCGATTCCCTGAGCTGCCTTCTGGGGATCTGGCGGCTGCTCGATGACCTCATCTCATCAAGGTTTCAGCAGCCTTCCTCCCCTCCTCCTCCTCCTCCTCCTCCTCCCACCACCCTCCTCCAGCCCCGTCCTTTGGAAAAGGTGAAGGATGGAGTGTGCAGGAGGCTAAAATCCTTCTATTGATCCGTAGTCTGGAGAGCAATTAACGCAAGCCTTGCCGTGCCGCTCCGTGACCCGAGCCCTCTCCAGCAGGAGGGAAGGGAGGGGGTGCAGGCACAGGGACAGGGGTTGGAGAGTGGGAGCAGAACTGATTAAAGCCAGAGGTGGGCTTTGTGTCTCCCAGCTGGCACCTGAACAGGCTCCTGTGATGCCAGGAGCACAAACTGGGACGTGGCCGTGCAGCAGGGATGGATGGTGGATCTGCAGAGGAGCTTTCCCTTACTGGGATGGCCAGAAGGTTTGCTCCCCATGACCCCCTCCAGCCTTTGGCTTGTGTTTCTGAAGCAGCTGGATATCAGGAGGAGGGAGGGATATTATAAATGGATTGCAGCGTGGGTGGTGAGGGCTTTTACGTGGACACCTGTCCACACGACACCGGCCTGGGACGATGGATTCTTTTCAGTCCCCACACGCTGGGCCCCATCTGGTGAAATGCTCCATAATCCATTACCAGCCTCTTGGACCATCATTTATCATGGAGCGAGACAGAGGAGGCCTGGCAGGGAATGGATGCTGCCCTTTATGCCTCCTCGCAGTCCTGCAGCATCCACTGACATGTCATTATTAGAATCGAAGGTGCGTCCCTTCCAGCCACTTGGCACCTATTTGTTATCATTCTCCAGGCTGCCAGAGCTGGGGGAGTGGATGCAGCCACACACAGGGATGGAGCAGACGGTGCAGAATCCTCCCAGTGAGGGACAGGAGGAAGGACAGGAGTCCTTCTGCTCTAGGGACTTTCAAATTGGGATAGACCAGTGTGTGGAGGGCTGGAGCTGTACTCATTGCAAATGAGATGCACACTGAGGTGAAGGGACCTCTGGAATCAGCTACAGAAATCCTTCCTGGGGTTACTCCTGGTGATTTCAGAGCTGAGGTGGGAGCAGAAGGGCAGGGAGGGACACCTGGACACCAGGCTCCATAGCCCTGTCTGCAGAGTGCTGAGCACACACCATGGGACTGAGCCTTTGGAGCTACCAGGGCTGGGCTCTTCTGCAGTCACTGTTGGATTTTGGGCAGAGAACGGGGGTTTTGCCACTAATTTTAGTGAAATAGGTTTCCAGCCTCTATAGTTTACGTTCCGTGGCACAGAAATTGATAATAGGCCAGAACCCAAAGTATTGGTGTTTACATTTCCCTTCCCAAAATATTTCTACCAGTCATTTCCTTGTATGAAACTCTCTGGGATAAATATTTTGGCCATATGACATTTCTCTGTGTGTGGGTATGTAGAAAATACTCTCATACAGTGGGTCTGCCTTATCCTCAATCTGGACACAGCAGGCTCTGTGGGCATCCTGACCTCTCCCTTCCTTCTTCTGGGGCAGGAAGAGACAAAGGGGAGAAAACCACAGAGGAGAGAGGCTGGAGGAGGAACAGGGACAGTTGCTGGCCCAGCTCAGCCAGTAACACTGAAAGTGATCCCTTATCCAGTGTGGTTCCAGGACTTGAGGCACGTGTGTAGGAAAGAGCCTGTGGGGAAGCCTCACACCTTTCCCCTCATCCCTGCCAGCTGTGAGAGCACATCTGGGCTGAATTCCTGCCTGTGCTGGTGGGGACCCAGAGGTGTGTGTGACTGCTGGGGACTGACCAGCCCTTCTCTCTGCAGGCTGAGGTTAAACCCTGAGTGTGGGTTGGGCTGGCTGGAAACTAGAGGGTTTATTCCCAAGCTGCAGTTCAGTCCTTGGCCTGCCTTTGGAATAAGGAAGTCCCTAATTTTGAAGCAGTTGGCTCAGAGACCCTGAGAGACTCTCTGGCTGCAGATGGAGGTGCATTGACTGTGCCTGGAATAATTGAGTTCAGTTTCCCTTCCTCTATTTATCAGGCTGCAGCCACTCTTCCAAAGAGGAGGAAGAGAATTCTCCCCCCACACTGGGAAAGAAAAATCCTCCCCTAAAATGACAAAAAGTGGGGGGAAAAAAGCCCTTGGCCATGTGAGTGTTTTGTGAATTTTAACATAAGCAGCTGTGAGTGTGTCTGATGGAAAATGGAATGTGATAGGAATGGGAATGAGGGCTCATGTCCATCTGTCTGGTAGCTGGGGGTGACAGGGGGAAGGACAGAGCTGCTGCCCTTTTAGCAGTGGCTTCTTCCTCCACCTCCTGTGCCCGTGGGTGTCTGCTCCCAGGAAAGCTGGAGGTTTTCTGTTATAAGAGACACAAAAGCATTTGAAGCTTTTTCTAGGTGGAAAAAGAAAGTGTGAAGAGAGTGAGGAGCTGCCTGGGCTCTGGCAGGGCACAGGGTGGTGAGGAGAGGGCAGTGGGCTCTCCATGCTTGGCACACCACTAGGGCAGAGCCATCCCAGGAGCACCAAAGAGTGTCCTGTGAGCCTGGAGCTGAGGCTGGAGAGGGGAGCCTGTGCCTGTGGGAAGGAAAGGATGGGAAGGAGGTGGTGAAAGGTCTGGTGGTTGCCCACAGGGAGCACCCTGAGAGTCCTGGGCTGGTGCAAAGTGCTGGCAAGGAGGGCTGCAAAGGTGTGGCTGAGTCCCTGAGGCATGGGGGGAGAGAGGAGGGGATAGAGCTGGCACAAAATCCACGCTGGGTCAGGTTGGAGGGACACTGGAGCTCACCTGGGCCAACCTCCCTGCCCAAGCAGGATCTCCTGGGAGCATGTTATTCTGGATTATGTCAAGAGCCTCAGGGAGCTCCTGTGTGTCCCTGTGGCTCCAGCCAGGATATCCTGGCAGTAGAGCTGGCACTCCTGATTGCACTGGCTGTGTGTGCAAGGAGAGACACAGACTCACCCCAAGTTTTGGGAGCCATGGCTGGTCCCTGTGTGCCCTGTCTGTGAGGCTGCTGGTGCTGGAGCAGTTGTGCTCTGTGCAGGGGATGGGGAGACTGTGGTTTTGGATGAAGCAGACAGTGCTGTCACCTCCCCAAGGGGTGGTGGTGCCACTGGGAAGAGTGTGGAGGGTGAGGCTGGGAAGGGAAGCAGGAAACTGGGAGCGGAAACGGAGTGGGAATGATTACATAGCGTCTGCCTGCTCCTTGTGCAGCCTGCTCTTGTTGCAAAGGCATCTCACTGGCATGATAACTTCCCCTGTGGATCCCGTGCTTTCCCTCTGCCCTTGGATGTGCTGGAGCTGTGGCATGTGGCTCTGCTCCCTCTGCACCTCTGTCTGTGCCTATTCCCTCTGACTGGGGTATTCCCCAGGGAATTGGCTACTCCTTGTCCTCTGGGCCTGTGCTCCCCACCATGGTTTTGTTGGATCCTCTTGGATCCTGCTTTGCTTTGCCATTCTATAGGGAAGGACTGTCCCACCTATTTGAGCAGGAGGGAGGGAATGCCTGTAGGAGGTTATGGCCACAGCCCTCATCAAATCCATCAGGGAGGAACCTTAAGCCCAGAGGACAGATAATTTTGTCATGATGGATCCCTGGGAGAAATATTTTTTCCCCTGGTAATGTCCTTCTTCATGCCCTGAAGCAGAACAGTTCATGCCCCTCGTAAACTCTTTCTCTACCTGATAATCCTGGATGTTCACGTCCCTGTAAATGTCCTTGTGGTCTCTTGGTCTAAATGTCAGAGCAGTGAGTTCCACAGGTTAATAATGTCTTTCCCCCCACCCTCCAATCCCCAAGTGGTGTTTTCTGGAGTGTGGTTCCTTCATTACTTGTCTCTGCTTTCCCTTTTACACCCACAGCAGGTATGAGTTACCTGGCTGGTGTTTCTCTGCCCATTTTCATTCCTGTGCCTCTCCAGCTCCTCTCCCACTCGGATTTCTCCCTGCACTCACTGTCAGGCACTGACTGGTGATGCCGGGGGGGCTCCTGCAGCCTTTTGGAGCCCATCACCTTGCTGGGTGCTGACAGGGCTGGGACCTGAACCGCTGTTGCGTTTCGGAGCGCTGACACCGAGGGTGGCAGGGTCACCCTGTCACCTGTCACACACCTGGCCGGGGGAGATGCCCAGCACATCCCCAGCCTGGGGCAGAGCCATCCCCTGGATATTCCAGGATTGGAAAGGAACACTTGGAAAGAGTTCCCCAGTGGTCGCTGCTCTGGCAGGGAGAGGTGCCAGGGCTGGTTGTCATTCGGAGCACGTCGCAGGACGAGGGCTGGGCTGGGGGAGAGGAGCCCACAGGGCAGGCAGAGTTTTCTGCTTTGTGGTGCCTGTGGAGAAACGCTCCTTCAGGGTTTTTTCCCTCTCCTCTCTTCCCTCCCTTCCCCCTATTTTTTTTCCCCTGCAGCTGAAGAACATTAAACACATGAAATGCATTAGCTCGGATTTTTCCTTCCCCCCTCCCTAAGCTGGGGACCTCCAGGAGGAAGAGGCCTATGAATTGACCCTGCCCAGTGCTTTAATTGACAGGTCATTAAAGATGAATGTGTGGCTAGAGAAAAATATTCAGATTGCAAGCTAGTTGTTGTCCGTGTGGGATTTTAATGATTTATGTTTCTTTCTCCTCCCCTCCTTCCTACTCCCCCCTCGACTCCAAACAATCCAGGCACCATGGGAGGTCTGTTTCTGGATGGTGAGGAGAGCCCTGCGCTGGAAGACATCAGCAAATGGACAGTGGAGGATGTTTGCAGCTTCGTGTCCAACTTGTCAGGCTGCACCGAGTACACTCAGGTAAATCTGAACAGCCTCTCCCTCCCATCTGTGCCTGTTTGACTTGCACTGTCCCTCCCAGAAGGTGCATCTCAGAGCCCTGCAGGGCTTGAAGCTTTTCTGGGGTTTTTCTCAAGTGGATTGCTATCCTTGATGCTGGTGAAGGCCCCGAGAAGGTGTTTGATGAGTCTTGTGGATGGAGAGAATTCAGTGGAAGAGGATGGGATTAGGGGCAAGGTTAGGAGTGAACACCTGAGCTCAGGTTGGTCATGGTTAATGGCTTTGTGTCACTTATCTCTCACTTCCAGCTGCTTCTTGTAGAAGCTGCAGATGCTCCATGGTGGAGCTGAACACAGCTTTGTGTGGGGTGGGTATCAGGGGGTCCCCAAATTGGGGTGGGCAGCCTGTGGTGCCAACCAGCCTGGCAGAAGGTGCTGTGTTTCTGTTCTCTTGCTGCACCCAGCACATTGTGGGGACAGAGTTCAGGACAGTCCAGCCTTTCAGCACAGAGATATCTGAGGCTGAGGGACAGGTCTGGAAAGGGAGGAAGGAGAGCAGGAGCTGAGCTTTCTGGATGTGCCACTTCCTCAGAGGAGCTGCCCTGGCTCACAGCTGAGGGGTGCAGAGCTGTGCAGTGACATCCAGGCTGGCTGAAATGGCATTTCTGACAATGTGCTGCGCCTCCTTTGGCCTGTGCTGTGTGTCCCTCTGTGCTGCATTAGTCAGTGTCCTCTCCCAGAGCTGAACCCATCCCTGGGCATTTTGGGAGATGAAGCTCAGCACCCCTGTGCCTGCTGGCCCCTGTCAGGGGGCAGTGTGTGTATCTGGCTGTAGGGAAGTGGTTCCCTGTTGGTTGTGTTGATTCAGTCCTTGTGCCATGGGGAAAGGTGCTTTCCCAGAGGGAATGGGGAATTGCCCCACACCTCCCTCTCCTTGCTCAGGTGATGGATAATGTGCTTTCAGTCTAAAGTCTGTCCTTCCCTGCCCCCAAACCATGATGTTAATCCCATCACAACAGATTTTGTTAAAACCACCTGGAAAACCAGTGCTGCTCTGGAGCAAACAGCTGTGCTGGGGATTGAGGAAAGGGAATGTTTGTTGTGGAGATGGGGGACAAGGTAACCTTCCCCCAGTGGAATGACAGGGATTTGGGTTGTGCTTGGGACTGGATCAGGACCAGTGGATGTGTGGCAGGGAGAAGGGTCTGATTGTGGTATGAGGGAGGGAAAGGACTCTGGATAAAAAGAGATGGTGGATGGATGATGGATGTTTATGGGAGCATCTGTGCATGTAGAGGGGAGTTTGGGAGCTGGGTTTAGTGTGGGCTGCAGAATGTTTTGATGAGAGCTCAAGCAAAAGGCTCTAAAACCAAAATACACAGCTCCTCACATTCCTTGTTACCCCCCCTCACCCCAGTGGAGTGCCCTTGCACTGGTGGCATTGCAGTTTGTGTCTGCATTCCTGTGCTGGGAAAGGACAATCAGAGTTGCCTGGAAGCTTTTGCATCAGGCCAGTAGGAAATGTGCAGAAATCTTTAACACAACCCCCTCGCAGCAGGATCATCCATTTACACCTTCCACGCCACCCTGGTGCACCAGAGGGGAAGGAATCAATGGCTGAGGTTCAGCAATCCTCCCAGTGCATCCCAAACAAAGTGTTTCACAGTGATGGGACCTGCTGCAAAACAGCCCCTGGCTTAGCCTGGCCCTGTTGCATTGTGTATGGGGGTTCATGGCTCTGAGGGACCATGTGTTTTATGCCATGGCTGGGTATTTAACAGGTTTTTTTACTATGTGAAAATGCCCCTGTTCAGGGGTGACCCAGCTCTGTGGCCCTGAAGTGCAGAGCTGTCTGTGCTCCCTTCTCCAAAGCCACAGCTGCCAGGGAGGTCTGGCACTGCTCTGCAGGCTGCTCCTGCCAGGAAAACCCTGCAAGCTTTGGTGGAATGCTGTGCATTTAGAAACATGTTTCAGGCAAACAAGAAAACTTGAGCAAAACTAAAAGTTGCCATGACCTGGCCAGGATTCAGCTTTGTCTCTGCAGTGGGTCTGTGGGACACCCAAAGGGGATGTTTTTCCCAAGTTAAGGCTTTTTGTGGAGTGTTTTAGTGCCGAGCGAAGGGAGGATTTTGGCTTCTGGCCATGTTGGCTGCAGAGGAAGGAAAAGAAATTGGTGTAGTAAGTTTTGCTGGGTCAAAGAGCAGCAACATGTGCTGCAGCCCTGAGCAGCTTTGCTGGAGGAGCCCAGCAATAAAAACCCACTTGGCTCCAACAGCTCCTGCCAGTCTCCAAAGGGATGGCTCCAGGCTGGGATCTGCTGCTGGAAAAGAAGCCATTGGGGTAAATTTAACCTTCTCTCTCATAGTAATTAGTAATATTAACCCTGTGTGGGAGCCATTGCATGGGGAGAGGCCAAGGATCAGCCCCACAGCTCATTTGGGGGAGCATGAGCTGAGGAGGGGGATAGTGAGGAAAGGCAGGTGGGATAGCAAGGGAAACAGGGAGCCAAGTGACACCTCCCAGAGCCACGGGGGGCTGGTGGCTCCATTACCAAAGATTGTCCATTTACTCCTGAAATGGAGCCTGTTGGTGCAAATAAACACCCCGAGGAGGTTGGTGGGAGTGTCACCTGCACTGTGTGTGAAGAATGGAGCAATAAGACCACACAGCCAGACCCTAACCTTGCTAACACAGCACATATTAGGTGGAAAACTCTTGCATGACCCTGTCATTTGGAATAGATAGAGGCAAAGAAAGGGTTTTTTTTTTTCCTTTCCTTAATAATGTGTTAAGATGGTGCAGTTGTGCATGGCTGGGTGTATTAATGTGTTGATATTATGTGTTGATAGGGGTGTATTATGTGTTGATACTGTTTTCTAAGACTGTACCAGCCCTATTGCCATTTGTGTGTGCACATCACCAGGTCCTGCTTCCCTCAGCTAATGAGGACAGGGAGAAGAGCCCTGGGGTAGATAATGGCACTGTCTGAAGGCCAGGTCACCCTGTAGGATCCTGCCACGTTCAGTGGTCCTGCTGGGCTCCCTCCATCAGCACTGTGGCACTGCAGTATTTATTGGTATTGGGGGAAAAGCAAAGGCTGATTGTTAAACCAGTGAGGAGGGATCATCCTCCCTGATCCCCGTGGGTGTTCTGGGAGCAGGATGGACTGCACTCTTCAGGCTGCTCATGTATTCTAGGGATGGTGCTGATCCCCCACAGGCAAAGGAGGAGACAGGAAAAAGGTATAAAAGTGTTGCACATGAATCCATCTAACCTGCAGCATGTGCTCCACAGATCTGTTTGTGTATTTTGCCTGGAGACTGTTTGGGAATTAGCAGTTTTGAGAAGGAAATGCATGAGCAAGCAATCCCTCCTTTTCCATGGCATTTGCCTCACTGAAGACTGCAAATACTTTTGGAGTCTGCTGGGTCAACTTTGTCCCAGTATCCACACAAGTGTGAGTGACCTAGGATTTGCCAAGATTTAATCTTTTCTCCTGCTTTCTGCCTTTTTGGAGTTGGGATAGGGCCCCTGGGCATGTTACTCTTCTCAAATCTGCTATCAAACACTGGGCATACTGAGAGAGTTCACTTAGGGCAGCTGGTTTGGCTGCTAAACCTGGGATGAAAAACTTCACACCCCATCCCAACATTGAGAAAAAAAGGGAAAAAAAGTATTGTTTTATTTAAACCAGCCCAACCAGCCCTAATTCCCATTCCCACATGTATCTCCTCTTACTCCTTGGCTCCTGGCTGTGGATACAGGACTGCAGATACCTCTGGTGTATAAGTAAGGGCTGACCTCACCACTGAGGCTCTTTGAATTCACCTTTTCCACGGTGCCCTTCTGTGCCAGTGCAGGAAAAGTGCATCAGGTGTTTCACTGGCATTTCTGAGCCTGGACCTGTGTTGTTGTTCCCTCCAGGTATTCCGAGAACAGGCCATTGATGGTGAGACCCTGCCCCTCCTGACAGAAGAGCACTTACTGAACAACATGGGGCTGAAACTTGGACCTGCTCTGAAGATAAGGTCACAGGTAGGAAGATCTCCTCTGTAGCAGCACATGGCATGTTTTAAAGTTGTCTCTAGCCAGAATGGGGGTGTCAAAGGGACGTGGTTTATTGAATATAATTTATTAAGCAATAATTTATTTGCATTTCTGTTTCAAGAAAGCTTGAGCTTGCCCTTGGAAATGTTCCATAACCTCACCTGAAGCCAGTCGTAGCTGTTTCAGGAGGAATTCAGTGTCCAGGGGCAGAAGCAAATAGTTCAGGACTGGTGATAGGAGGGAGTAACAGGGATGCAGTGGGAAACTCCTAAAATGGAGTGATTCATCTTGAGAAAAACACATTAGGCTGTTCCCTAAATACCAGTCAGGAAGGAAGAAAAGCTGTGAACAGGTGAGGGAAGGGAGGTCATTTCACATCACCTGAACCTGAAAATAGTCATCCCAAAGTACCTAAAGAGTGAAGTAAAGCCATCTCAGGAACCAGTTGTCTTTTTCTGGGCTGGATTAAGTCCTTTTGCTGTTCCTGTTCCCTGTACCTGGGTGGCTCCTGGCAGTTCTTTTGAGTGAGGCCTGAAGCACATCTAACATGTCTCAGCATCAGCTGTTGTGACTTTCTCTCCCCAGTGAATAATGACCCAGCTCTTGCCCTTCCCTGCTGTGCCAGTAACAGACTCTAACAGTTTTATCTCTTGCCATTCATAACTTACTGGTCCTGTTGATTTGGATTTGGATGCACTGGAAATGGAAATTGTAGAATTGTTAGTCCAGTTCTCTCTCTTTGGGGACTGTATTTCCTCCCTAGCAGCCTTGTTTGCTGTTGTGCCTTTTTAGCCATGTTTCTTTCTCAGAATACCTTTTTTCCCCCCTCTGTCATTTGGCTCCCAAGTCCCTGCCTGTAGCCCTCTGCTGTCCTAAAATTACTTTGCTGTTCTCCTGCCTCCCTCACAGCCAGCCATGGTGATTCCATTCCAGTTGCCTCCCCTTTCCCTCAGTGGGACTCAAATCTAGGAGAATATCTCCCCTGGCTTCATTTTTTTTTTCCATTTAATGCTCAGAAAATCACTTCTGACACATGTAAAGCACAGGCTGTGCTGTGCATTCCCCAGGGAGTTGTGTCATGGAAGTGGTTGTGATTGTCATGTGCATGTTCACGGGCTGCAGGGACAGTCACAGTTCTGGCACAGGTCCCCAAACCCACAGGCTGTACATTGGTTAGATTATGTTAAAACAGTAAGAGCAACTTTACTACTTTCCCTCCAGCCCTCCCTGTTTATGAGGGGGCTAATAAAAAGGTTCTGTGGGCAATTGTTCCCCGTGGGTCAATTCAGTAGGAAATAAAACTCTTATGTTTCTTAAAAAACAGGAGAATGTCAAATAGCTCACAGACATTTCAAGATGGGGTTTGGAGCGGGGGGGAATATGAGATATGGGCTGGAACTAGAAAAACCCACTTCGATTTAATCAATAGTGTTTAAAGTTCTATAATAAGGCACGGCTGGGGGGGTAAGTGGGGAGCACTGATGCTGCTCACTGAATAATGTGGCAGTTGTCTGGGTCGAACACCAGCCTGTGTTTTTGTTTAAGCTCAAATGTGAACCAGCTGTGGAGGTGCTGGAAGGCTGTGGGGCCTTTGGCCCTTGCTGGGAGGCAAGAACTGCTGCAGGAGAGCTGGCTGGGGCTGCAGGAGCGAGAGGTACAGGCTGAGAGCTGCCTGGGCAGGAACAGCAGCCACTCTGAAGCAGGATTTTTGTTCTCCCTGCCCGTGTTGTCCCCGTCCCTGCCCTTTCAGGAGCAATTCTGGTCTTCCAAAGTGGATGTGGTGGGCTGTGCCATCAGCAAACTGTCCACCCTCTTAATGAAAGGACTGAAGGAGCTGAAAGCAGTCAGCCCTCCTCACCTGGGGGTGTCCCAGCACACCTACAGCCTGGAAAACGTGGATTCAGGGCAGACCTTGTGGTTCCAGCAGTACCTGGTGCCACACAGCACAGTAAAACAGCTGGGGGAGCACAGGACAGAGGCCTGTAGGAAAAGAGAGGTGAAAACCTTCCCTTTTGTTTTCTAGGTGGATTGGGAATGGTGGTGCTTCATTCCAGTGATGCAGCCATACAATCACAGAATGGTTTGGGTTGGAAGGGACCTTAAAGCTCATCTCGTTTCCTCTGCCATGGGTAGGGACACCTTCCACTAGACCAGTTTGCTCAGAGCCTTGAACACAGCCAGGGATGGGACATCCACAGCTTTTCTGGAACTTCTACCTCTTCTATCTGCAGGTCACTTCGGATACAAAACCTGGCCTTATGCATGAAAATTTGCGGGATTCTCTAGACTGTTTGTGAACATTTTCATCCTCCTGCATTTAACCCACACCCCTGTTTTTTTTCTCTTCTATTAACAGGTGGCCAAGAGAGTGGGCAGAGTGCTGTACATGGCAGGCTTCCCCATGGCTTTCCCCCTGCAGCCCCCTGGGCTGCGGCCCCCGGAGCGGGACGTGCCCCCAGCCGAGCTCCGGCCGGCGTCCACGGGCAGCGTGGCCTCTCCCTTCGGGAGCAGCATCCCCTCTGCCAGCCGGGGCTCCCCAAAGCAGGAAAACGGGAACCCTTCCCTGCTCCCCGGGATCAACGACACCACAAAACCTCCGTCCTAACTGGGGACACCTCCCACTGCTTCTGGGACTTGGGATCCAGGGGGACAAGCTGAAGGTTTAACGCCAGAGCCTCCCGCCAGCGGCG
Organism: Xenops minutus; assembly: GCA_035221455.1. NCBI lineage: Eukaryota > Metazoa > Chordata > Aves > Passeriformes > Furnariidae > Xenops > Xenops minutus. The sequence continues at coordinate 5,895,573 of JAWWEE010000052.1, read as the reverse complement.
CGAGACGCAGGAGTGAGGGAGGAAAGGGAGGGTTTAATTTTTCTTTTTTGGATGAATTTGCTTTTTTTTTTTGTTTGTTTGGGAAAATAAACACAGAGAAGATTTAAAAACTGTAAAAAAAAAAACAACCAAGGGGAAGGAAAGAAAATGATCCAAAGATGTCCTGAGACAACGTAAGTGAAGAGAAGGATTCTGGAGGATGGCTGCAGCATTCCCATTCCCTTCGCACCCCTTCATGCTCCTCAGAGATGGAGAGCCCTGGACAGGGAATGAATGCTGTTCTTTGCTTCATCCTGGCTGTCAGGAACTCCTGGGTGTGACTCCAAGCAGGGAAGGGGAAGGGGCTCTGCTCCTGCCAATGGTACTCAGCACTCCTGAGCAAAAAAAAACCCATCAAAGAAAAAAATCACACCAATCACCTTCCCAGATCTCTCCTCCTCCCTGGAAACTGTGCGCAGTTCCTCATTCAGGTGTCTATGCATCTCTAGCAACTATGAAAACAATACCAAAGACAGACAAAAAGGAAAAAAAAAAGGAATTTAAAAAAAAAGGCAAGTTCCCGTCCATGTTTACTTCCGTGCGGATGGTACGGCACCGGCGGCTCCGTGCTGGCCCCTTCCCTGGCACGGGGCTCTGTCAGCACACAGGAGAATGGACTCTGCCTGTGCTCCAGCCCTGCAGAGGTGGTTTTTCTTTTCCATTAGGTGTTTTGTTTTAAAGAGAAGAAGAAGAAAAAAGTGTGTGCTTCGGTGGGATGAAGGGTCACAGCCTCACTCCAGAGTGGCCACTCCCTCCTCATGTGTCCAACAGACTCATTTATACATCTGGGGTGGGTGTTTTGGTTGGTTTTTGTTCCTAGGGTTGGTTTTTGTTCTTCTTAAAGCCTTGTTACAGAGGTGGATGTAGTTGCACATTCTGGCCTGCTGTGGACCATGAGACACATCCCTGGAAGGAGGGGGAGGGATGCTGGGGGGGTTCAGGCTAAAAACAATAGGCAGAGTTTTTACTACTGTGAATGAGCTGGGAACTCCTGGGGGTGACCTCCTGTGACTTGTACAGTTGTGAACAACAATCACATGTGGTACTTTTCTCTCTCTCTCTCCCCTGCCCCCTTTTTTTTTGGTTTTGTTTAAACGTTGCACGTGCTACCGTTTTTCTTACAAAATAGCTTGGTGGTACATTAGCTTCTTTATATTGTAAAAAAAGGAAAAAAAAGTCATTATCCATCACATCACGATAAAAATGCTTTCCAGCAATCAATTTAAATAAAAAAGAAAAACACTTAATTTACAAATGGTACCTGGCTTTAACCAAGAAGTCTCCCTCTCTCCTTTCTTTCCCTGTATGTACACTGGGGCCACGTGTTGTACTGTGGGTGTTGGTAATTCCTGGGACCCACATTTCTGGCCTAAAAACCAATCCAGGGGTTGATTCACAGCTGCCAGAAGGCAGCCAGCACTTTGTCCAGCTAAATTAGAGAAAGGAGAAAAAGCAACTCCATTCTCTTTTTGGAAAGAACAGGTAAGTTAAAACCTTTTACTTACTTAGGACTTGCAGAGTCATCCTGAACTCCCATCTGTACCTGCCTGAGGACTCAGCCATAGAGAAGCTCAGTCCTGAGGGCTCCTTAGCCCTAAGGAAGCAGCAAGTACTTTGGCCCCCTCAGAGTGGGCTATAAATAACTACAATAATGATTATGTCAACAATAAGCCTCAAATTACTCATTTCTGAGGTTATCCTCCCTAAGGGGAGAAGTATCTGGGTGCAGGCCTAGTAATTCCTGTAACTGAAGAAGCCTTCCCTACCCCTATTCCTGCTGTAAGCTCCAAAAAGACACAACCACCTCTGCCTGAAGCCAACACCCCACAACACTGTGCTACAGCACTGATTACCTGGGCAGGAACGATGTCTGGAAGCAGGACAGGAGCAGCCTGACTGAGCTGATAAAGACTTCCATTGAATCTACAAAGCTCTGAAACACACTGAACACCCCGTGCAATCCTTCAGACCTTCAAGGCAACAGGGTGAGGGTCCCAGAGCAAGACATGGGGTGACAGGGGCAGCTGGTGGAACAGAGAGGAGGAACCTTTGCCCAAAAATTTGTACTTCCCTTGCTCAGCTCACTTAGCAGGAGCTGAAACTGAACCCTGTGCTATTTAAAGCAGCAGATTTTTAATGAGGGCTTTTTATTACCTCTGCTGAGCAGTTTTTTACTGGCCTTGATGTGACCACAGTTTTATTGTTACCAAAAACATAACCGGTAGAAAAAGCTTGAAAGTCCAAGTTGCGCCTCGGCTGCGTCACTGAGCGAGTCCTCGGTGGCACCCAGGGCTGGCTCCCACCCGCCCTGTTCCCTGCTCTTACCACCTCTGAGCTCCAGGGGCTGCAGGCTCAGGAATCCAGGCTGGAAGGGGAGGCTGGGAGGGGGCTCAGTCATCATCTGAGAAGGCCAGGTCCTCCACGATGTCCTCCCCGCCCTGGGCGAGCTGTTCCAGGTCAGAGCGCGACATCCCCTGCGGGCAGTTCCTCTGCTTCCGTGGCCCTTGGGAATCCTGAGCGCCCTCCTTGCCTTCCTCTGGGGGTGAAAAGAGAGAGAGGTGTAAATCTGCCCTACTGGGAGCCAGCGTGAGGCGAGTCAAGGCTGCTCATGACTAATTAATCCCAGACACTCATTAATTTATTGGCGCCGCTGCAGCTCCCGGAGCGCGGCAGGGGAATGCTGCAGGGTGTGAATACAGCACTGGCTCTGAGGGACCTGAGCCCAAACTGCTACACCTGTGGCAAAAATATAAGGGAGAAACTGGGGTGGCACTGGCAGAGCCCTCCAAACCTTCATCCCTCCCAGCTCAGGCCAGTCTTCCTCACTGGAGATGTCGGGCTGGGCTTTGAGAGGTGACAGGAAGGAGCTGTCACAGGTACCAGCAAACCTTCCAAATGCAAAATTATTCCCCAAAGAGTGGGGAGCACAGGTGAGAAATGGCCAGGGCCTCACCACCCTCACAGTAAAGATTTTCTTTCTAATATCTAATCCAGCCCTGCCTCAGTTTGAAGCCATTCCTCCTTGTCCTGTCACTCCAGGCCCTTGTAAATAATCTCTCCCCATCTTTCCTGTGGGCTCCCTTCAGGTACTGGAAGGCCACAATTAGGTCACCCCAAAGCCTTCTCATTTCCAGGCTGTTCCTCCAGCTTGTCTGAGTTCCCCAGTAGGCAGAGAGGGAAAACTCTCCTTTCTTTACCCTTTACAGCATTGTCAGAACACACACCAAATACCCATCCTATTCTCAGTGCTGGGGTTTGGGTGTGCTTGCCAAGCCACAGCCATCTGCCAAGCTAAACCCGTCAGATCTTGCTCTCCCTTGGACTTTTTTCCCCTTTCCTGCTCCCCAAAGTGGCAAAGAACACCTGCACACACACAGGCACTTCTGTGGCTGTTCCCTACAACCCCACATCACACTCAGAGGCACACCAAGGAGCAGAGCCTTGGCACTCTGACACACATGCCTAAGCAGTGGCACAAAACCCAGCAGAGGAGCCCCAGAGCAGCCCCTGGCAGGGCCAGCTTCCCCCTATTCTGTGAGCTGAGGGGCTTGGGAGACACAGGCATGACTATGCTGATTGTGGTTGGGGCTGAGCAGGGGATGGAAGCTGCACAAAACCTGGCTTGGTGTTCAGCACAGCCCTGGTGAACAGAGCTGGCAGCCTTCTCATTTAAAGAAAGCCTTTTAGAGCTGCTGTTCTGGCCTCTGAGCACACTGACCTGGGAGCTTCTCACCCCAACACCCACCACTCACCAGTTCCAACTGGGCAGCAGCTACTAATGGGCAGGAGTGACCAGGACCAAGCCCAGAGGTTGGTCAGTGGTTCTATGTACACACACTCTCCAGTGCAGAAACCTCAATAAATGCAGGCTTTGGACATGGTTTCTTGTCAGTCCCATCCAGGGAGGAGCTGCTGAAATGCAGCAAGTAAAGGGTTACCCAGTGCAGCACCCCATGGAGGCTCAGATGAAAGGGGACGTGCACCCTGCACACCCCACGTGTGTGACCTGCAGGGAACCTCCAAGCAAGGTTTGTGATCTCCAAGCAAGGCTTCTGTACCCCCACTGGGGTGGGCTGTATTGGAGTTTGTTTGAGCCTCACTGCAGGAGGCCCCTGAAAAGAGATGAAAGGGACTGAGGGGGGGGCTTGTCAGAGTGAAGCCTGAAAAGACCTTAACCCTTTCTCTCCCGGGTGTAACCCAGAACTGCCAGGTCTCCCTGCCCAGGGGTGTGTCTGTGTGTGAACTCCCTCCTGACACCCTCAACTCACAAGAGCAAAGGAACCTTCAGTCACCAGTGCTGTCAGCAATTCCCCTCCCCTTTGCCCAGCTCTCTACTTACCCTCTGACTCGCTGTCTTCTTCCAATTCTTCCTCATCGTCCTCGATTTCGTAATTTCCTTCTTCATCATCGTCATCCTCACCATACTCCTTGCTGCTCTCATCTGAGCTGTCATCTGATGCCTGCTTGGCTTTGGCTTTACCTGCAAGTATTTTTGCTATGTAAATGGAAAAGTGAGGAGCAGCACACGTGCAGGCAATATATTCAAAGGGCAAAGAACTCAGGAGTGCCAGACACACACTAATGGGGCTGTTTCTCCACATTTCTCACACATATCTCCCCAAAAGCCACATCCCCCTTGCACTAGAGGCCCAGAGAAGGATGGATTTAATTTCAGAGGCACCTGCTAGAGGCCAGGAAGGACACAGAACAGGGTTTTACTGCTAAAGCCCAGAATTTGCTGCTGCCTGGTACTTATGGAACACAGGTTGCCTGCCCTGCTGAAGAATCTATTTATTCACACTTCAAACTCTGCTTGGAACCTGGCTGTACATCTTTCTCCCTCGGAGGTCCCTGGGCCACACCATGGTGGCTATTTTTTGTCCCACCCTCCCTGCCCAGCAGCTGACCTGTGTTACTCACTGAACTGGATACAGAGCCATCAATAAGCTGACTGCCAGCATTCCCAGCTCCCTGTCACCACCCTGTCTGCTCTGCTCTCACCCATCTGTCAGCGCTGCCAGCACAGTTCCCCTGAGGGATGGGAAGCCACATCCCACAGCTGGAGCTCCCAGGCATGGAGAACCCTTGCTCCATGAGAGATGGACTGCAGTGCTGTCCACTGCACCACATCACAGTGATGGGCACCTGAGAAGCTCAGGAAACAACCCAGGGCACACTCTCATCCATCAAACACCAGCCAAGGCACCAACAGATCCAGCAGTCAGCTCAGCTCAGAGGTTACAGTAAACCAAGGGTGGGCAGGAATTGGCCCTTGGGTCATTCCTATCTGCTATGACACAGGAATTTACTGAACTTCCCCAGCCTCCCCTGACACAGAGGCCCCAGCACAGTCTTCACACAGAAATCCCAAATTCCATCTCCTGAGGCACAAGTGCATCAGTGAGACCCCAGAGGAAAATGCTCAGGGAGCTGTGGGGAACCAGTTCTGCTCCCCTATTCCTCAGCTCCTCCAGGCAACAGCCCACAGCAGGAATTTTCCCACTGAGAAAGGGCCACGATTCTTCTGGTATGACATGAAAATGCCTGACCTCTCCCTCCACGTCCCTGGCCCCCACCAGTCTGGCATTAAATTGATGTAATATGATTACGTGAGGGCTAAATGAAGAAACCTGTTCAAGTTCATTAAGACTCACCAACACCTAATGTGGACAGATCACTCATTACTGCCTGGCTGGGGGAGACGCTCCCTTCTTGCCTTTAATTGTCTCCTGACGAGGCAGCCCAGCACCTCTCCCTAAGCCATTAATGATTTCCAGCCTTCCCTTTCCTCCCAGAGATCCAGCTGCTAAATGAGAGGAATGCAGGTACCTCCCCACCCCCAGCTAGCGACACCCAGACTGATCAATCCGTGCTCTTTCCTCCCCAGCTCCTGGTTCTTTCCTGCTCAGGTAGTTCCCAAAACGTGCAAACTGGTTTCTCTCCCCTCTTCAGTCCTTGCACAGACCCCAGCCAGGGAGTCTCTCCTGCCTGCCAAATGCTTTCCCATTCCAGATTGCAGCATGTCCTGATGTGATGGAAGTGTCTGCATTCACCACCTTTCCTGCTCCTTTGGGGAGGATGCCAAGGGTGTGTGATCCTGCTGAAAGGAGCAGGCAGCTTTCAGCTCCACCTGCACAGGGGAAGGGGAATCTCCCCTAGATCCACAATATTAAAAAACAACTGCAAATATATCCCTTTTCTTCCCTTTCCCCTGCAGCCACACTTGCTGCACACATCAATACACTGCTGACACTTATTCTGGATGTGGCAGCACCACAGCCAGGTGGAGACCAAAGAAACAGCCAACAGGCAGCATCACCTCCTTAGAAGGACCACGGGGCTGGGATACTGATCCAGTGGGGAGGAGGCTGAGAGATCCCCACAGCACACCAGTGTCACAGTTACTTCCACAGCACCAACTTGTCCTTGATCAGGTCTCTCCCTGTCTCTTTTCAAGGTCAGCATCACTGGATATTCTCAACTTCATTCCTTGTCTACCAGTCAAAATTGTTTTTCTCTCCTAGAAGATCCATCCAGGGTAGTCTTAACCCTCTGTCTAGATTTCTGCTATGAGATGCTCAACATGTCTCTCCTGGAAGTAGTCTGAGGCTGATTCCAGATGAACCAAAGTCCTACCATTGCCCCAGACTCTCCTTTTGCCTCATTAGAAGAGAGGAGATTTGTTCTGCCTTCACAGGTAAAGAAGTAAATACACAGGGCACAGCAGCTGCAGGGCCTCCCAAACTCCCCTGCATCTGGCCACCCAGGAAAACAATGGCCACAAACACAGGGAACTGCAGCACTGGCTTCTCTGACAGTCACTGAATGCAGACCCTGGCTGGGAACATCTCACACCCCACACAGAGCAAGAACAAGAGCTCATTGTGTGTGTCTCCCAAGACACAGGCACTTTTCCAGCCTCCCTGTTCCCTGTCCCTTGCCCACTGTGCAGTCACACCACTGCCAGAGGGGACTCCACCCTGTGACACAGCTCCACTGCCTCCACCCAGAGCCTCGGGATCCTTGTGGGGCTGAGCACAGTTGCTCCTTCAGATGGAATATGCCTTCAGGGCTGTTCCCTTCCTGCAGAAAACACCCTGCTAAGAACAAAGGCTAAGGAGAGATGGCTGACCCAGGAATGTTGGAAAGCCATGCCTAGCACTGACACTGCAGTGCTGGTGCAAGCTCAGACTAGATAGCACAGCTATGGGACCTAAAGAGAGCAGGGAGAGCCTTTGGACATCACATGGAACTCACATCCTCACATGCACTCTGTCACAGAGTATGTCAGCCCTTCAGAGCTGCCTCATGCACAGATGTCCCAGCACAGGCCCAGGGTAAAGCCACACCTAACACGTGGATCGCAAACCCTTCTCGCTTTTGCTCCCCTCCCATTCTTTGCCACATCACTTACAAAAAATCCACTGACTTCAACCCCAAGATATCAACATTTTCCAGCCTGTTCTTCCTCCTGTGCCACAGCTGCCTGTGAGGGAGATGATGCTCACTGGTTCTGTGGAAAGTCTCAGGGTTTATCCTCACACTTTACACTGCACAAGTTGCCCTATTGTGTGAATGACAACCTGTGACATCCCAAACATTCCAAATTACAAAAAGAACATCCAAGTTTATCCTCAAACTCTGTGGTGAACTTCTCAGGCAGGTTCCACAATTTACTGTGGCCCTCTCGTGGCCACAGCCAGAGGGTGACATCACCCATGTTCTCCAGGTTTTCTTGGCTTGCCAAGAATCCTTGAACTGTAAAGTCACCATAAAATAAATAAATCAGAAGTGTATGCAAGGAGAGGATCAAAGATCCTCGTGCTGGTAGCCATCCCCTATGATGAACAGAACCTGCACAGGGTCTGTGTCCAGCCTAACATCCCCTGTATTTTGGGCTCTCATATTGAGGTTAGAGCGTGTGACAAAAGGAAGGCGCCAAGGAGATGAGAGAGGTCATGCACAGAAAAAGACTAATGCAGGACTAAGGCTTTAAAATGAGCTGGATTGACAAAGTAGGAGAGGGAGAGAAAGATAAAAGCCTCTCAAACACCTTCTGTCACTAAGAACATCATCACCCCATGCTCTTCCTCCTCAGCAGTGTATCTGTTGACCCCAACATAACCAGTAGGGCCATTGTGACCCACAGCATATGGAATTCTGGACAAGGAGAAGGCATGCCCAGCCCCAGCCCCGTACCTTTTACAGAGAATCCACTATTCTCCTCATCAGAGTCACTGTCCATCTCAAATAGGTCCTTGAATTCCTTCTTATCTTCCTCCTTTCTTTCATCGTGCTTCTTACGCTTGATTTCTGGGAAGTTCAAGTCTTCAAGCTGGAAAACACCAAAACCAACAGTAAGGACAACCTTAATTTGTACTTTTAAACATAAAATACTGTGTTTAAACACAGGAACTTGGCTTTGCCCAGCCTGCCAAGACCAGCTGGGTCTGTCTGCTGCCAACTAGATGAGCCACAGATTTGTGAGCTGGTCACAAAGGTGACTGATACACACAAAGCACTGCTGCTCTATTGATCTTTACCTAATAAACTACTTTTGCTAATGGACCATCTACTGCTGGTACCTTAGCAGGGATAAAAACCAAAGATATCCATGACAAAGTGGCTGTGGGATCTCTGGACTGAAAGCCACACAACCCCAGTGAGCTCAGGCAGCACAATCAAGACAGATTGTGCTGGTCATCTCTGAATTAAGAGTTCCTCCAACACCAAAAGCTGTGACAGCTACACCACGGTTGTATTTTTGGGTGCAGACTTCAGCACGGTGAGATAGGGATGCTCAAGGTCTGCCTGAACCCTCATCACTCGCCCTCAAGGAGATCAATGGGCCAAGAGCCTCCTGCTGCAGCCAGCCAATATCAATGCCATTAAGTACTTGCAATTGACACCACCTCACTGCTCTTTACACCTCTCTGGAGGGGGATTAGGGGGAGGATTTACTTGCAAGGGCTCAGGCCAGCAGGGCAAAGATAATCAGAATGCAAATTAAATCCCAAGTGCTCCCGGAACATCAGCTGCCCGCTGCCCTGCCTGGCTGCACACCCCTTGGGAAGCACTCAGGCATTAGCACACATTAGCTTGCTTGGAAACATTCACCCTGCGAGTAATAACTCATTTGCTGCCTCCCACCCCTCAGACCACCCCTCAACACACTCCTCTCTGACCACTTCAGCCCTCCTGCAAGCTTCTCCCGACGGGAACAGCAGGGAAGCACAGCCTGGACGGGAAAGGCAGCTCTCAGCAGAGAGACAGAGCACGGGGATGGGGAGGAGAGGCAAGGGAGATGGAGATGTGCATTTGCTCCCGCAGCCAATTCCAGCAATTTCTCCCAGCCTGTTTCACGGTTATGGTCCCCAGCTGGGCAATATTGATTCTGGGAGCTGAGCACTTACAAGCAATAACGTGCAGCACGGGGATGGAAAGTCAGAAGCTGGTCAGAGAAGGGGAGAGAGGAGCAAATCACCCACCACCATTTGCAGGGGCCTAATTTTAAATCATCTTCCCACCTGCTCTTTTTTCCCCCCACTGTGAGAGGCCTCTGCTCCCAGCAGGGACCTGCTGGGCTGCCTGTGCTGGGAGGGTGTGTGAAGGGAGCAGCACAGCAGTGGCTTCCCAAACTGCAGTCATTTCATGCCAGAGAACAGACTTGGGAAGCAAAATGCAGCAAGGGCAGTGATCCAGAGGCACTGCCAACCAGCTGCCCTCAGCTGACCTAGTGACAGCCTGCCACCATCCTCTTTCCCAGGGTGGTTACAGAATCACAGAATGGTTTGGGTTGGAAGGGACCTGAAAGATCTCATTCCACCCCCTGCCATGGGCAAGGACACCTTCCACTAGCTCAGGTTGCTCCAAGCTCTGTCCAACCTGGCCTGGGACATTTCCAGGAATGGGGAGTCCAAAAGCCCAGTCCCATCACAGGGCAGGGTGGTGAGAACATTTTTCATAGTGCCCATTATTTCTGGTGGACATGACAGGCTCATGTGCTGGCAGCTTGTTTAGCAGGGAGCAGAGGCTGTGAGTTGGGGCTCCTTTATATTTTCACACTGCCTAGGATAGTCCTCAATTCCAGAGGCAGCCTACAGTTTTGGGTGACATCAGTACTGGCTGAACTCAACCTGAGCATATTAAAAAGGATCTGGTGTTGAAAGATGCTGAGTTGTACGACCTCCAGCTTTGAGACTGCCTTCAAGATGGGCACCTCAAAAATAAAGGCACCAAACCCCTTACTTGTGCTGGAGTGATCACAAAGCAAAGGAATGAGACTTGTACTGAGCCGCAGCTCACATAGACAGGCTGTGTTCATCACACAGAAGCAGTGATTAGGTAATTTGGGGGCCAGTCTTTTAATCCCCAGCTAGAGGGTTACTATCTACTGAGTCTCACGAAGCCGATTAGCCCACATCCCATTAAAAACCATTGGGAAAAGCAAATGGAATGGGCAGACAGGGTCAGCGTTGTTATATAAGGCAGGCTGCAGCTCAGAGCAGCTGAGAACCAGCCTGATTTTTTTTTTCCCGTTATTTTTTTCCCCCCAATGGCTGCTAATGGGACATGGATTTTCCCAGCCCTAATGGGCCTCATGGTGTTCACTCTCCTGCTGGGGCTCACAATGCTGCATCATTAAACTACCAGTCCCCACCGAGGCACACAACAGCCCCATTCACCAAGCAAAGATGCCACGCAGCCACAGCCTTTCCAACAGCTAACTCCAAATTCTGCCTCTCTCGACAGTCTATCTGGTCAGCCCACTTTCTGCAAGAGAAAACAGGTCCCTGTCACTGCCTTTCATACTTTCCCTGGTTTCTTGAGTCTTGCTATATGAAAGCAATGCCCTTCTCCACCTCAGCTGGTCCTGGCCACACCAAGGAGCTCCAGCTCCCCTCCTTTCTTTAATATAATACAAGGGCTTTTCTGCACAGAGGGCTGATCTCCTTTCCCCTTGTGAAAGCTGCTTCAGTACCAGGAAGGTGTCTAATCACACCAGCAGGGCCAGTTTTGGGCAAGAGATTAGCCCCACTCACAGCCATCTCTTCTTGCTGTTTCCTAGCCCTCCCTCTCAATTTCCTTTCTGCAAAGGCCACATTCTTTGCACAGCACACTGTGCTTTTTGTTCCCTCTGCATGGCTGCCTCGGGGAATTTCAGCCTTCTGCCCTTCTCTCAGGCTGCTATACAGTACTGAGCATTTGTAGGATCTCCCAGGTCTCCTGCCACGCCCTGGGACTCATCTCGGAGCCAATCATCCTCATGTCCCATCGATTATTTTAATTGTTCCCCAGCATACACTGGAGACACCAATTATATCTATTTCCTGCTGCCTGGCCAGAAGCCTGGCTCAGCCACTTTCATTGCATTAGCATCGAGACAGCTTTCCTTTGGACTCCTAATGTAACTCCCACCCCCCTCCTCCTGCATCCTGGAGTGGCCAAGGAGCCTTCCCTTGGGCAGGAGATGTGGGAAATGGCAGCCTGGGCACTTCTGTCCAGACAGCAAGTCCCACCTCACAACCAGCCACCCCACCATGGGTGCCACCACTCTGCTGCCAGGACCTGGCTCTTGTCTTCCCATGGCACAATAAATCAGGGATTTAGTACTTACCCTTTCTTTGCCACTGATTTCCAGTTGTATCTCCTTCTCCCTCAGCTTCTTCCACTGAGTGTAATACTTGGTCAGAGGTGTCCCCTCCTCTTTGACCTGCTTCTCCCATTGTTCCTGGGGAGAGAGGGAGTATAAATTTAAAGCAGTTTTCCAGTATCACTTTGGAAAATGCAGGGAATCAAGACCATAAGGTTAAGACCCTTTCCCAAACCACATTTTCCCAGCTGCTGGGTAGAAATTGGCAATCACAACTATGAACACAAGGAGGACTAAGTGTGAATTCAGCTGAATACTGAGTCAAGAGTGTCGTGACTGACAACTCTCCTTAGGCAAAGCAATGCCTGAGCACTGCAGGGAAGGCAGAGCAAGCCAAAAGCTGATATGGACAGGTTGGCCAATGCAACAACTTAATAATGTGATAGCAAAGCACAGGACACCAATGGCACTGAAGGACATCATAAAGTTCTCACAAAGGAGCACCGATGCTGGTTTATATGATGCTTTTTCTTATGGAAGATCAAATTGTCTCAGCATGGAGTATGAAATGTGAGTTCTCAGATTCCTCTTTCTTGCCTTCCAGGTGAGGCCTGATTATCAGAATTGCTGAGAAATCACAGGAAGTCCCTCTAAAATGAGCTCAGTGCCCTCTGGGATCCAGTTACTATCTTGGCCTTGAACATTCACTTCTGCTCTGCTGTAGTGAGAAGATGCCGACAACAGAAGTCAAGTCAGATGGTGCAGTCGCTGTAATGGAAAAGGAGTTACCTCAACTGAAACTTGAAGGTAGGAATAAAAAGGGACATATCAGAGGATATATCAGGACAAAATCCTTCAATGGAGGCATCTCATCACCTACTCAGTCCTTGCTTTTAATTCAGGAATGCATCACAGGAGCACTTACAACCCTAAGTACCAAAGATGTCTGATTGCCTGTTCCCCCTGTTCCACAGCCAAGTGTTTATTTTAGAAACAAACATTCCCCTGCAGCATCTTGGACTCACCCCAGCCTGGAAAAAGCAGAGCATGAAGAAGTACAGAGCCCATTTCCGCTGTCCAAGCAGGGAGAATAAGGAGGTGCAAACACCATAAACGGTGGGAAGCAAATTAGATGGTCAATCATTTGGTATATCAGTGCTGGAATGGGGTGCTGGTATGTCATATTAAAATACATTCTTAACCTGCCAACACTCCTTTAACTAAAATCCCCCACAGACCTGTACCTGTTACCTGGATCACCACAGAGCCCAGAGGCTTTGCATTACCCCCCAGTAAAAAGTCAACCTAATCTAAGCAGAAAGACATGACATATAGTAAGTAGGAATTGAAACAGGCAGAGGAGGAAGGGAATGGGCAACAGAAATAAAACTTAGCACAGATCCAAAAAGAGTATTCTGAATCTAGGGCTGAGGAAACTCCAAAGCTCTGCATGGGCAGCTGTGTGTATACAATGCTCCCATTAGATGAGAACAAAAAGCCAGACCATCTTCACAGCAGAAAACAAAGCAACAGCTCAAATATTCTTCAGTAGATCTCAAATTAACTGCTCCTGGAGAACTGAGCCCCAAAAGGAGGGAGCTGTGGGGTGGAGGCTGCAGCCTGTGAGCTAAGGCATGGGAAGAAGTTTGTTTGAAGAGGAGGACTGTGCATGGACAGCAGCACAGAGCTCCCATATCTCACCAACAACCATGCACTCAGCCTGTACTGTGAAGGGAAATACATCAGTCTACACCAGGTCCTCATTTGGCCCATCACTAAGAGGGAAGTGGAGATGATCTGTGGTCTCTGCTGCTGGTACCAGGAGCTGAGCTTGGCAATTAAACAGTGAGCAGCTCTAACAGCACAGAATCCATTTATGCATCCTACAAGAGGCGCTGTCAATACTGCACCGAGCCAAACACGCCCTTTCTGGGAATCACAGTCCCAGACTCCCAAACCCCCCCCAGGATTGTTTGTAGCATGTCTCCAGGTCTGCAGGGCTGGAGCCTGTCTCCTCCCCAGCAGCACAGCTGATGTGCTGACGCCAGCCCACAGACACAGCACGGCTTCCCTGTCTATCCACAACCCACCCCTATGGCCAGAGCAGTAATTCCTGAGCAGTCCCAAGTCCCATTTATAGATCAGGCTCGGATCGTGCTGCCAGTTGTAATCAGACAATTTGTTGATGCTGCTTGGTATGGATAGCTTCTGAGAAAGGCTCTTCTTATGGAGGGGAAAAGTCTATTTGTTCTGCCTGATACAGCTCTTTTGGTTTTCAAGTATGCTGGAATCCAGAGATAAAAAAGACCATTAAAACAACCACATTTTTCTAGTCAGAACACCTGAATGGGAATTTTGAGAGAGGGGTTGTCATCCCACCCCACTTTAACCATTTGGAATTTTCTTTCTATTGCAGCTTTTGCATTGCTGTGCTGTCAGGTAACACCCCCAGCATGGACCAAGCCCACAGTGCTGGTACCTGCACAATAACAAAGATCATTACCCACCCTCCAGAAAAACTTCCAGTCTGAAATGTGAGATGGGGATGAATGCAGATCTGGAAATCCCATGGAAATGAGGCAAAGCTTTCCAGCAGCTCACTCCTTCACTTCCCCTTTCATTAAGCCTGAGGGGCTGCACTGCTGGCCAAACGAGGGGTCCCCAGCTCAGCACAGGGGTCTGATAGGGAGCCACAGAGTCCAGCACACCCTGCAGGTCCTTCTCCTTCCCTGGATCTTCCCCTGCCAATCCAGGCCCACCCCAGTACAGAGGAATCAAAAATGCACATTAAAACATCTGGATCCAACTTCAGCTGCAGGCTCCACTCTTTTTATCTCCCCTCATAAAGACCTTAATTATTATAGTAACCTATTAGCATTGTGCTCTCAAAAAAGAGCTCTTAATTCTTAACAAAGACAATAAAAATGTAAAGTTCTCAATCTTAAAATAACATGGAAGAAGTCAGGCTGAACACATCTGGTGTGCATGTCCCTCCATACCACTGTTCCCGGGATGTGAGGAGGGATCCTTCCACAGTCCCTCCATGTTAAGTTAAACACTCCACCCCCACAGCACTAAGTTCAGTCTCTGGGCCATTTTTTCTTTAAAATTATATAATATAGTCCCTCGGGTAAAATCCCCCTTTCCAAAGCACACCCACCACTCTGTAATGCCCCATGACAGCTGCATTTTGGCACGGTGCCGGAAGAATTAGCTTAGAATTTGGATTTCCACAGTAGAGCAGGCACAAATGCATGGGAAAACCAGAGAGCATTTGCTTTCAATTGCTCCTGCTGGCAAGGGGGACATGCACATACCTCCCCTTCCCTCACCGCCCTCCTTCCTCCCCTTCCCTGGCAGTGTTTGCTCAGGAGAAGCGCCAGTGCCCCACACAGCTTGGAAACAACCCAGACTTTGAGGGACACTCCAAATTATTCTGGAAAGCCCAGTCTCTATGGGAGCTTTGGCCCTTTTTGGGAATCTACACCATCTGCTTGCAAAGGTGTCAGGGGAAAACTGGGCACAAAAGATAAACCACTATGTCTTTTTCACCCCACAGAAGCGCTGAGTGGGCTGTTTCCTCTGCTCCCTGCAGCACTGATGTCCCATTGACTGAAGGAAAGGCTCCCTTCTCCCTCAGGACAACACCACAGTGCAAAAATGCAGTTTGGACAGGCAATCCTGGCATCCTTCCTGAGTAGAACTTCACACTTTGCTCTATTCCCTGAAATGGCAGAACAGCATCCTCAAACATGTTTGAGAGATCAGTGTCCTCCCCTCAACCAACCTCCTTTACTCAAGGCAGGTGCCTCTTGCTGCCTTTCCAGAGCCAGTCCCACCTGATTCACTGCTGAGCCATCCAGACATCCCTGGGAAAGCAGGTGCACCAACCAGGAGACCCCCAGGCAGCAAGATGTTAAAATAATCATTTGGTTCTTACACATGGCACTGCAGCCAGAGCTGCTGGGAAAAGCAGACAGTGGTAGAGTTGTTGGAAACCCTGGTTTTGTTTAGCTAAGACCTTCCCCAGCTCATCCATTTCATGGAGAGCTCAGGAGGTTGAAATCTCTGCCTCTGCAGTGGGTGGGTGGTCACAGCACTGCCCACAAAAATACAAACCAACAAACCCCAAACTGCCTCACTCCAGACGGGAAGCAAACCAGTCCAACCCAGACTGGCATTTACAGAACCAAAGACTGCTTAGTCACGTCAAACCCACTTCCACCAACCCCTTAATCCCAGAATAGCACTGCTGTGTCCTGGCACTGATATGCCAGGATTTCAATGGCTAATTTTCCTGCAGTCTCTGCCCCTTAGTGTCAGCAGACAAATTAGTCTGCACTACACTGCTGCTCCGTGCTCAGCTCCATGCCAATGGGTGGAGCTTCCAATGATGCACAACTCCGGACTTTCCAATAAACCATGTGGCCACAGAGACTACTCTGACCCATCAATTACCTTGCAGACAGAGATATTTTCACCTCTCTCCTGCCAGACAAGGAAGAGCCAGTCTCCTACTTCCTCTCACAGAGAGGATACACACAGCTCACCTATTATCAGGCTTGCAAAGGTGGCAGAATCCCATAGCTTTGAGCACAAACTGGCACTTTCCAAATCAGTAATGGGATGATGAAAGAAAACTTCCCAGCAAAGGCAGTGCCCCAGCAAAGCAAGACACTTCCATGTGTGTGTTTTACAAATAACAGAAGGATACAATTTATGGGCTATGTTTTCCATGAGGCTCTTGGCTGCAGAGCCCTGCCAAGCTCAGTTGTTTGTGAACATCTGCCCCACCTCACACTCTCCCGTTTCCAGGATCTCCTCCTCCTCCCCCCTGCCACATCCGGAGCCTGGCTGTCTTTCCAGGAAGGCCAACTGGAAGCAGCAGAACTCACCACAGCCTCCCTGCTGGCCACACCAAAGGTGGCTCTCTGGCGCTTGCTGGAGATGTAGGCAGAGTTTTCCTGCAGTTTCTCCAGGAGCTGCCGGATGGGTTTGCAGTAGTTGGCAACCTTGCACTCCTTCAGGAAAGATTTCATCTGGGAGGAGGAAAAGGAGAGGAAGAATGAAAACAATGTAAGTGTTTCCATAAACAGCAGAAAAGCATTTCCCAACCCCCAGTGACAGCACGGGGCGTATTTTCCCTTTAATTTATCCCATATTCCAGGGTATCACCAATATCAGCCCGGGGGGTCCTGCCTCCCTGGGCTGGGAGGATGCAAAGAGCTGCAGGGACAGGCCAGATGTTTGTATGTTATCCAGAGCAGGGGCCTTGCTCAAAAACAGCTCTTTGCACCCTTTAGCACTCCTTCATTCTGAAAAAGATATATCAGTGGAATTCAAGCAGCCAGGAGGAAAAAGTCTGTGCTCCTGGGGCTTCAACTTCCAGCTGTAGTTACAAAAGCTTTGTCTTCTGTTCAGCCAAATAGTAAGGAGGACCGTGGACCAGATGTATGAAAACTAGGAATAACAGTGGATCCCTCTGGTTGCTAGATGGCCTGAGGCATAGGGAAGCCAGGTCTGGAATAGGGAGAACTGTCTGTGGAGAAGATAGTTGATATTGGGATGGCTATATCAAATACAATGGGCTGTGGGTGAGACTCATGGCTGGGATTGAAGGCAGTTTGAACAGAGACTTAAAATTGGGATGGGGGTGTCTGTGGACTGGGATGAAGGGCCTTTAGCATGGTTTGGTGGGAAAACTTGGTGCTGCTCCAGCGGCAGAGCTGTGGGTCAGGACAGAGTCAGCAGGGTGAGATTTGCTCCATGTCTGAGTGCACCAACCCAGCTCCAACTGGCACCTCTGACTTTTCAAGGGTTCAAACCCACACATCCACCACACCAAAATTAACAAAATAACTCTCTCCAATACCACTGCACTGCTCTGACACCTCCAAACTAAAAGCTGAGGCAGCAATGGATGCTCTTGATGACAGAATGAAAGATGGGGGTGTCCAGATTGACTCATGGCTTGAATTCCAGTTCACTACTCTGTCTGCTAACAGTTTTCACCAACTCCAAGACAAGCCTCTGGAGTGCTGTCCAAATTCTGCAGGCCAAGCTCTTTGCTAGAGTCATATATAAATATACACACACTACAAAGCCACTTGATTTAGAGAAAGAGATCCAATAAGGCAAAAGAAAATGGTTAACCACAATGGAACCTTCATCTCAGCTGGGGCCTGCAGATGCTATCATGATAGAGATAAAGGGTTTCCAGTCAGCAAATACATTACTGCCTTCCCTACTCATGGCTTCAAATGTTCTGCCTCAAAAGACAGAACTGGGGGAAGGAAGATGTCTCCTTCCTGTCAAGCCTTGGCTTGATCTTACATGCCAAGTGGGGAGGTATTAAATGTTAATCAAGACGTGACAGTCACACCCAGCCCCTCTCTGCCAGGACACTGCTCTCCTGATGGGTATATTGCTGCAGGATCTGCTGTCTGTGACACACATGGAGGATCTCCCCCATTAACCAGCAGCAGGGGCTTCCCTTGTTCCTTTATCCCCAGCACACACCCACCTGCCATCATACAACCAACTCAGAAAAATGGGAATTCAAACGAAGACCTTTCCTGCTTTCCACAAAGCACACAGCCCATCACACCAGTACAAAGAAACCATCAGCAAAACTATTCTTCAGCTGATGAAGCCTGTCCTACCCTCACCCCCCTTTCTAAAATATTTATTTTTTATAGGTGCTGCATATTTATCTCCACTGAGAGATGCATTTGTCATTCGATTTATCTCACTTGATCCCCACAGCTGCAGCCCCAGATCCATTTCATCCGCTGCCACGTACATTATCATTTTTCTTCCGTTGCAGAAGTGTCACCAGAAATCCTGCAAAATCTCAGGCTCTATCAGTGCAGTTTGGTGCTGTGTGTTTGCTCTCACAGCCCTGTGCTTCATTTCTGCTTCCCCCCTCCTCTCTCCCACCCTTGCAATCCCTCACAGTCCCACCACTATCTGCCACAGATATTAATGAAACGTAATGAGATCTCAGTCCTGTGTTAAGAGGCAGGGAACACAACCAGGGAGGTAAAAGAAGATAAAGGACAGAGAGAGAAAGAGTCTGTGTATGCCTTTTCCCACTCTGCCAAATATAACAGTCATATCTTTCCAGAATAAAAGCAATCAGAGCACACATGTGTGTGGATACATGTCATTAAGATCTCACATCCCAGCTAAGCAGCTCTGTGATTAGTGGGATTGATTCTGTCCAACCGCCAGCCTGAAACACCAAAGGTTTACACCAGCAGAGACCACAGCAAAACCCCAGTTCCTCTTACTGTAAGTGATGCAGGGAACTAGAAATGATCTGAAGCAACTGGGCATGTCCTGCAGGGAACCCAAATCATGCTGAAACCCCAGCTCAGAAAAAGCAGAGGGAATATTGAACTGGGGACAGAGTGAGCAGCAGCAGGAGTGGCTGCTGGCAAGGCAAGCCGGCACCTCCTGCCCTTCTGTCTCACTGCAAGCCAAGCCTGGATCATGCCATCTCCTGCCTCCACCAGCACTGCCTACCCCTCAGCAGTGCCAGTTTTCCCCCACCTCTGCTCTGTGATGTCTGTCAGGGCTCCAGAGGAGGGAGGAGGCTCTTCCAAGCATCCAGAGGCTCTGCACTGAGCTCCTCACCAGCCAGTGGAGGCACTGACCACCATAGGGTCGCCCCTGGGGCAAGAATGGCACCTTTGAACCATCTCCCGTCCCCACTGGGTCTCCTTTCCTTTGATCTGCCTGAGGTGCTTCCTGCCTTCCAGGCAAGGAGGTTGGAAAGCTGGGTTTGAAGGCAGTTCAGCCCAGCTTCTCCCAGAGCCACTGACCAGAGGAGGAGGAGGAGGAGGAAGGCAGCCCTGGCCAGCTGGAACGCAGCCCCCGCGCCACGGCGCTGAGAGAAGTGTGAGCTCACCAGGGAGGGAGAATCGGGACAGATGGATTTTTACAGTTAACTGGAACTGCTCCAGCAGAAAAGCCTCTCCCCACACGCCTTCCCGAAGACTCCGAGATTTTGGGAAGCTAACCTCAAGCACCCCAGCCCAGCAGACGCCACGAGGCCATGGTTAGTGGCAGCCAAATAGGAACCCGATAGCATCAATCCCCTGCAGAAATCCAGGCTGGTCCCAGGGTGTGTTTGGAAGCCACGGGGAGCTCGGTGCCAGAGGGGCCGTCAGCCATTCCTCATTCCAGCCAGAACATCGGCTCCGACAGCTCCGATGCTCCCAACAGCTGCTGGCTGAGAGCAGAGGGCCTCGCTGGCTGCCAAAAAAGCGAGGAGCACACACAGCCAGCGAGCACAGGAGCTGCTCTGATGCACAGAGAGGGCCTGTCAGCTCACATTAGCCAAGGCAGCCCCTGCCAGCCAGCACGGGGCTGTGCCAGGCTGGGGGACCCGGCCAAGAGCCATGTGCCTGACAGATGCCAGGCTGTTGCACACACAGAGAGCTGCCTCCCAAGCAGCCCGAGGGGCACCACCATTGCTCCCACATCAACCAGAGGCATCACAGCAATAAGGTATGCAGGCACATAGGGGCTTGTGGCAGGCACCAAACAAGCAAGGGTTCGTGTCCCCATGGAGGATACGACAGCAGCCTTCTGCCAGACCTGCCTGACACCTACCAGTCGTGAGTTAAGACAGAGAGGGCTGGGAGGGAGGGAGGGAACATGTTTACACTGAACACTGCTGTCTGCAGCTTCCTCATGAGGGGCAGCACTAATCTCTGCTCTATGACCAGGGACAGGACCCCAGGGAGCAGCTGGAGTTGTGCCAGGGGAGGTTTAGGTTGGATCTCAGGAACAGGTTCTTCCCCAAGAGGGTGGTTGGGCACTGAACAGGCTCCCCAGGGCAGTAGTCATGGCCCCAGGGCTGCCAGAGCTCCAGAAGTGTTTGGACAACACTCTCAGGGACACCATGGGATTGTTGGGATGTCCGGTACAGGGCCAGGGGTTGGACTCTGATGATCCTTGTGGGTCCCTTCCAACTCACAATATTCTATGATTGAATAATAATCTGTTATAATTATTGTGCCAGCAAGGCACTAGGGAAGGATAATGCACAATACAGGTGCACTGCACTACTGGGCAGTTTTACTGTGGACAGTAAGGTAGAAAACCATGGAAGGGGTCAGGAAGAGCACCATGGAATGCCAATAGCTGCACTGCTGAGAGATGCAGCAAGGAGGAAGGATGGAGACAAGAACTGCACTATGTTGTGTGCAGGGACTTGGGGAGAAAGTGCCCCAGTTGCTGGAGAGGCTGAGAAAGGAGGGAAGATTGCCATCTTGTGGAGAGCACCTCAGGGAGACTGAAGGCAAGAGCTTGGGCTCAGAGCACGGAGCCCTGCTCTGAGATCACACAGCAATTCAGACAACTCTGAATTGCCAAGAACTCGCCTGCAATCACTAGTCAAAAGCACATCTCCACAGCAGTTATGCAGCCTCTGCTTCACTTTGGCTCCCAACAGAGTGGCAAACTCCACAGCCACTCTCATCTACCTTCAGTCTTCTAATTAAATGTAATGCCTCTGTTACACCCCCCCCAAGAATTTCCCAAAGCACAAATAAAAATTAAGAAAAGGTAAACAGTTCGCCCCTCCTTTTGATGACCATCTTGAGTTGACCCTTAGTTTAAATGACTTTATCTTGCTCTGTGCACATTCACAGCACAACCAAGAAGCATTTCACACCTTACCTGAATGATAGTGGGGAGAACCAACTCTGGGAACCCAATGCTGTGGGCTTGGCAATGGAGATACTCAAGCAGTAGGTCATAGAGCTGGTCAATGAGTCCATCCTAAGCAGGAGAAACAGAAATAAAGAGATTTGATGAGAACAAAACCCTACAGTGCCCGGATTGGGAAAGGGGTCTCAAGCCTTATGGGACAGGGACAAAGAGGACATTGCTAGGGCAGCTCTGTTGGTCACAGCAAAATGGACCCTGCTGGCTGCTGAGGCTCCACTTACTCGGAAGGCCTTCTCCTGCAGGTTGGCATTAGAAAGCTTCAAGATTACAGCAAAGTTTATAGGTTTGGAACTCATACGCCCTGGCTTCTTGTTGAAATCCACCTGCTGAAAAACCTGGAAGAGAAAAAAAACTATTGTAAAGACAACCACACCACAAAACAAATACCAAATGACTTATTTAAGATCATTCTATTTTATGGCACGGGACTTGGAGAAAATCAGCACCCTCCCAGAGTTTGAGAGGAAACCCTGCACCTTGCCCAACAAAATGATGCCACAAGGTCCAGGGCACAGGTGGATGCCCAGCAGCCTCATATATGGTGTCCAAAGGCAGACCTGCACCTTTGCTTTTGTGTTTTTCCTGAGCTTGTTTAATGTTAGTGGCTGGAGAGAGAAGGATTTCTGGAACAGAAAGTCAGAGTAAAAAGCAGAAAACAGAGAGGAAGTTCACATGTGCGTGACTGTTTCTCCAGGGTGGCATCTCAAGCTTGGTTTTAATTAAGAGCCACTATTGCCTTAAAACTTGAACAAGTTGTAATCAAGAGCAGTAACTACAAAAGCATTTTCTCAAATTCTTTTGGGGGGCATTTCCCAACTTCACTGAGGGAACATTAACAGGAATCAGGTAGAGCCAGGATCTGCCTTGGGCAGACATTGGGGTACACTGTCCTGATACCCTGTGTGTTGTGCAGTTCTTCCTCTGAAGGTGTGATACAGGAAAGAGGAAAGACATTATAAAATGAGCAGCAATACAAATATGCCCTTTCCCAGCCTGTCAGGGGCAGAGGGGAAGATGGTAACAACTTAAAAACCCAGATTCCCAGAGATCCCCTTCAGGGGATTACAAGTTGCAATCAAGGGAGGTGTTCACTGGCAATAGGACCTAATTTTTCTTTTAAAAAGCCAACAATTGGCAACATTTGCATATCCTGTCCACCCACACTTCTGAGGACCCCAAGAGCAGCTGACAGCTCCTCTCCCTGTGCCCAACGCTTTTAAATTGCACTCCTGAGCAGGAAATAATTTCTATTCCCTCTATGCAGCAGCAACACATCCATCATCAGACCCCAAGCAGCCCAGCAGTGTGGGGATGCAGCACACTGATTGCTCGAGGGTGAGGTGAGAAGGAAAGGGAGGGTGTTCAGGTCACACCGATGCCCCCGGGCCAGAAAAGCATGGAGACGATTATTGATTTTTTTACATTTTATTTGTCAATCCAGGTTATTTGGAAGGGAGGGACAAGCTTGGTGGCTTGTGAAAACAAAGAGCCCTTGCCTAGGGAATCGATGCTATAAACCTCGTTATGCACGGTTATTTCTTTGGCCAAAACAGGAGTATTGATCCCCGAGGTCAGACACATTAAAGTGAGAGGCGTCAGGCTCCGTGGGATCCCAACATGCCTCCTCCAGGCAAGCAGGGAGATGCAACCAGAAAGATGCAACCAGAGGTTCTGGAACTCACCCAGGAGGTGCTGGGGAACCCATTAGGACATGTGGGGAAGGGGAGAAAATGTGGTTCCCATCTTAAAGTCTGTACAGAACGGATCAGCTAAGAGTCAGATTGAGAAAGAACATAACTGATGTCTAGGAATCCTGTGGCAGGGTTGGGAAGGTGATAATGAGGGACTAGAGGGCCACAAAACGTCAGGAGCCAACAGTCTGGCTTAAGTGATAACCACTAGCAGACAGAGGGAAGCACAGGGCAACACAGGCAGGAAGGAGAAGGATTTTTGGCACTCCCAGGCTCACAGATGATTTCCATGTGGGCAGTGGGAAGGGAGCTTGGATACACAGTTTACACTGCCAGAGTGCAAACCAGAACCAACTCTGCACCACAGTAATCCCACTGCTCTATCCCCACCCCTCTTTCGTCTCTCAGGCTCTAGGAAAAGCCTCCTAGCATCTGCTTTGATCAGCCCAAAGCTGGATGCCCCAGAGCAGCTCACAGCAGGGACACAGTGCACTGAGGGGCTGCAGCTTTCCCTCAGGTCTGTCTCTCATCCCCCACTCCACTGAGGGAAGGGCTGAGAGTGTCAAGTGAAGCTGCTCAGGCAGAGTCCTTTTACTGTCAAGTTCAGCCACTCTGCCCAACTCTCTGCAGAAGCTGGTCACAAACAGTTAAGGTTGGAAGGGACCCCTGCAAGTCACCTCAGTGCCACATCCAGCCAGATTTGGGTATCTCCAAGGAGAGATACTCCATTGTTTATCAAGGTAAGCTGTTCTACCATCACCCTATAAAATTGTTGGGGTATTTCTTGTTTTTCTGTGTTTACCTCCACTGTGTAAGTCAGGGCTCCTGTATTTCATGTTTTGTGTAGTGCAGGATGCTTATCTGGTGTATCAACAACTCCTTAAAACTTCATATCATCTGCAAGCTCACTGGTGGTGCCAGTCTGCCCCACTATTCAAACCCTTAATGAGTAAGATAACCAGTATTAGCCCCAGTATCAACCCCTGGGGTGGCTGGCCTCTAGCTGGGTTTCATGCCACTGATCACAGCAGGAGCTTGGAAGTTCAGCCAGGAAATTCAGCTGTCAATACACCTGTCTGCTTATCCAGTCTGCAATTCATCAGCTTGTCTGTGAGGAAGTTCTGAGAGATGGTATCCAAAAACCTTGACAAAGAGAAGATAAACAGCATGCACTGCTCTCCCCTCATCCACTGAGCCAATCATCTCAGTATAGAAGCCTATTAGGTTGGTCAGGCATGATTTCCCTCAACAACCCTGGTACCTGCAGGGCTGTGATCCAGAATTTAAGAGCTGCAACACAGGGGTGGAGGGAGGAGAATGAGGAACAGGAGAGATAAGTCTTCAGTTGGTGCAGTAGTTCAGCTTTGTCTAAAGTTCCAGTTTGAACTCTCTGTGCAAAGGAGACAGAGTCCATGTCTTGTAGAAAACACAAGATCTGTGTTTTAAACAGACCACTGTTTAAATGTTTAATGTTTAAATGTATGGCAATGTCCAGCTTTATCCATTCTCCAATCTTCACATCAGCTGATTTTCTCCAATGCATTCCACTGTCCACTCCCACATATGTTCCTTTTCAAGGTCCTGGGAATTTCCTCCAAAGCAAGTTGTACATCCAAAACAAGACTCCAGCCATTTAAGTGTCAAAGTGAAACACTCCTGCCTTCCTAAGCATGTCAGGGTTAACCTACTCTACCATCCCTCTGCAGGGAAAGCCAGGTTTAAATTGGCATGCAAAGCCTGCCTGGGGGGAGATTTCTACCTTGTCTATCCACACCTGCCTTCCAGCAGATGAGCCACAAATTTTCCTGCTGCAGAAGCCAGTGACTGTCACACAATAACTGAAGTGATAAAAAACCCCAAAAAAACAAAAAGCAAAAAGGAAAGTTGGGATCTCACAGACCTTTCAAAGGGAATAACAATACAAAAATAAACCCCTGCCTACTTTGCACTCTCTCCCAAGCCACCTCTTCCTATCTAAGATGTAATTTTAGCAAGCTGCTGCTTTTGCTTCATCTTGGGAAGCAGAGTCAGTGAGAAGACAGTGTTGGATGCCCACACTGGGGAGCATCAGCCCTTGTCATGATGCATCAAGCAGCCAGCTCTCATTTCCACTGGCAGGGGCTTGGGGAATTCCTGTGCCTCTGGGAATTCACAAATGATCAGTCTGGGTCTTCTGAAGGTGCAGCAGAATTTAACATCATGCCAGTCACCTTTGGTTACAAAAGCTGAGCCACAGACTTACCCTGCCCCCTTCTCTCCCCTGTCACCACACCTGGACAAGCAGAGCCCAGCAGTGCCTCACAAACACACCCAGCAGGATGGGATGTGGTTGGGGGCTGCTGGAAGCTGGGAGGAAGCTCAGAGTGCAGTGTGGGAACATCTGGCTGGGGCCCAACACTCAGATTAGAGACGAGGTGTTGGGGCCAGAACACAAAGACAGGGGGAAAGCCCTGAGGGGAAAAGGCTTTATCTTTACAGCAGTAAAAAGCAGAGAGAGAATCCTCACCCCAAGCTCCAGGACCCTCGAGGGGAGATGCTTCTACCACAAAATCTGGTTGGTAGAGTTTCAAACACACATGAACAAGAGGAAGGAAGCAGGGGAATGGCAAAGCCACACAGGTCAGGGCCAGGGGGTGGGAGGAGGTTTATAAACATCGCTGCCTTCCACAGGCTGAGGATGTGGTTTGCAAGGGACGTTTACAACAACCCAAAGCCACAAAGGCCTCTGCTTCAACAAAACATGATTAGGAATGAGCCTGGCTGACTCAGGGCTCTTATTATAGAAGTCCCCCTGCCTCCCTCCTCCTCAGTGTCCACCAGCTTCATGCCGACCTCCTGGGGCTTCTGCATTCCTCATCATGCCTCCTTCATGCTTTTTCAGTGAAATTTGGCTGCAAAACATCTGTATTATCTTCTCACAGCAGCAGAGGTAGAAAGATTGATGTGGAGAGATGTCAAATGTCTGATATGTGGGAAAACAGGATGGTCCCTTAATAGTAGTATTTCACAAAACATACTGAATTTTGCCAGGTTACGCTCACAGAGATCTTTCTAAATACTTTTCAAATTCCTGAAGGGCTTTTTTCTTCCATTTCCCTTTGTCTGCAGTTAGAAAGGACTCTCCTTTTTGCTAAGATATGAACACATCAGCAGGATCAAGAAACAACAGACTGTGGTGTTACTGCAACCAGCTGAGCCTCTGAATCTCTTCTTTGGCAACCCATTTCCCACTCCAGCTGCATTAGTGAAACCACCAAGGAATGTATTTTTGCACCCAGCTAATCTCAGGTACAACTCACAGGCCAATAAAAGTTTAATTGTATTTGCTCACCAAACAATACACTGTCTGATGCTGTTTGCTGGGGATTTTAGGGGAGTAAGCAAAGTGGGAAATCTTGGGAGCTGTGGGTAGGTGTAGTGAGTGTGTTTATTAGGTAGAAGGTGTCAGCAGGAACCAAACTAACCTCCAGAATAAATGGCAGCACTGGGATGAAGGTCCTGGTGTTCTCAGACAGCAGTGTCAGGGCACGGATGCAGTGCATGCGCAGAGGGTAGAAACGGTTCGTTGGCACCAGCCTAGAGAGGGGGAAAAAGAAAGGATATTAGGCCAAGTTTGTAGAGGAACTGCACCTGCAGCCTTCAGTGGCAATCAAGAGCCTTCCCTACTCTGCTAAAGAAAGACAGTTTCAGTATTGCACAGCAAACTGAGCTGCTGGAGCTATCCCACAGTGGGAAATAAAATTCACACGTTAAGGCTGTAACACTAACACACAAATTCCTCCAACCAAAGCACAGGTTTCCAGCTCCTGCTGGGAGAAAGTGCTGTAAGAGCTTTGCAGATGAAGTTTATCACTGATGCTGTTTAGTCAGGTTCAACACTTTTGGCTCTCATGCTCCCAGCACAGGGAGGTGTACAAGAAAAAGTGGCAGGAACCAGCAGTAAAGTGACCACGTAAAGCAGCCAGTTTGACCAAGGAAAGAGCTCCCCCAGCACACCAAAGGAGGAAGAGGTTTCCCATCTCAGGTTTTGAACCCACAGAGTTCATGTTGTCACTTGAACAGCAACCCTCTCAGTGTGGAATGTCACTGGGCAGGAGCTGGTCTAGCAGTGAGCAGCACATGGCAATGAGGGACCATCCACAGCTCTTTCCAGTCCTCCTGAGCTGTTCCCATTCCCTTCAGAGAGGCAACATATACATTCTAACAGCCAGGAATTAGCATGGAGGAGGAGGAAGTCAGGCTTTCTTTTATCCACATTTCAAATCATTACACAGGTAATTTAGTTGAGCCAACTCCCTGTCAGGCTGGGACTGAGAAGGATCAGCTCACCAAGCACCACATAAGCCAGGAGCAGAGGGGAAAATGGAGAGCAACCCTGAAAACACACCAGACCTCATTACTGTACCACTCTAGAAGCCTCTCACTCTGAATAACCTGCACTTGAAGACATGGATGCCTGCAGCATTAACAAAAACTTTATTTTTTTAAAACACAGTTCACAGATGACAGGCTCAAGCTGATAAATGAACCCCTCCCCAAAGGGCTTGCTGAGCAATCCAGAAAAGCACCAAAAAAAAGAAAATGCTTGACCAGGCACCATAAATCACCTGCATCTCCCCCCCCCCCTCCAAATAGTGAAATAATTATCATTGGATCCATTAGAGAAATAAATCTACTTTGCACCCCTGATCTGGCACCACTGGAGATGACGAAAGCCATTCTCAGGAATTAATTGATCGAGGAATAAACCTGTTAAGTGTATAGATTTACTGTAAACCAAGACCATTAATTTTAGAGTGCGTGGCGATGCAACAATCTGCTCAACATCCCAGTGGTTGGATGCACAGGGAATACAAAACACAGCTGGGTCCCAGCTCTGCTGAGGGAGGTCCAACTGCCTTGTCACTCCAGGGGGATCAAACTGACTCACATTTCATCTCAGTGGAGACTGCCTCCAATGTCTTGCCATCATTGTCTCCTGGAACGTCTCCTGCATGTCTCCCAGTCAGTCAGGACATGGGCTGTGAGGCTGGAACAGCCTAAAGGCTTCTCCAGGCTGAGTTTTATTTGCTACAGCTCATTCTGTCATAGAATCCTGAGTGACTACAGTTTTCCTCCAGCTAGAAGGGCCACAGAAAGCCTCTTTCAACATCAGCCTCTGCCCCACCAGGACAGGACACCAAGGAGTCCTATGGAGTAAGTTGTACCTGCTTTCTTCCCTATATATGCTGAGAGACTGGAATTTAACAGGCAACAAAAATCCTCATTTAACTACACACCAGGGAGGGACTTCATTTTTATAGCTTAGGCTGAGAGCAAGGTAGAAATGCAAGCAGATGTGGCCAAAAAAAAAAATTATGGAAAAGGGATACCAGCACAGGAGTTTCTCCTTAAAAAAACCCCAACCAATAACTTGGACAGCTGCAAGCACATGGATGAGAAGGAGGAACTCACAGACTATGGAGGCACATAAAAGGCCAGGGTGGCACCTGGAGTGATCAGGTCCCAGGGACAGACAGACACACCCCATGCTCACTGTCCTTGTGCTGGGGCCAAGCGCCACCTCCTGGCACCAAGGACAGTGGGGAAGGGGACTCTCCTTCCATCCCTCGATATAAATCACTGCACCACACCAGGAGCAGAAGAGAAAGAAGGTATTCCAGATGATACACAGCATTCTGCCCCACATCTTCTAACCTACTCCCCTTTTATATCCCAGACACTGGCTTTGGCTTGGCTCAGTAAGGAAACCAGGCTGGGATCTACCTCTTTTTTCCCAACCATAGAATCACAGAATGGTTTGGGTTGGAGGAGACCTTAAAAGCTCATTCAGTCCTTCCCTCTGCCATGGGCAGGGACACCTCCCACCAGCCCACGTTGCTCCAAGCCCCGTCCAACCTGGCCTTGGACACTTCCAGGGATGGGGCAGCCACAGCTTCTC
>JAWWEE010000052.1:5855067-5866468 GCA_035221455.1 Xenops minutus | reverse complement strand
CCACCAGCCCACGTTGCTCCAAGCCCCGTCCAACCTGGCCTTGGACACTTCCAGGGATGGGGCAGCCACAGCTTCTCTTGAGCAACCTGTGCCAGGGGCCTGCCCACCCTCACAGGGAAAAAAAATTTTCTTATCTCTAATCTAAACCTCCTGTCAGTTTGAAGCTGTTCCCCTTTGTCCTATCACTCCATGCTCCTGTAAAAAGCCTCTCTCCATCTTTCACATAGGTTCACTTCAGGTACTGGAAGGCCATAATTAGGTCACCCCAAAGCTATAGAGCCTTGTCACACAGTACCTTCTGCTCATGCCAAGCAGCCCTGCCCATCATTGATTGTAACAAAATTGCTGCTCTTGCTGAAATTCACCTAATTCCCCTTCCCTTGGCCCTGGACAAGGTAGGAAACTGCCCAAATTCATCCCCAGGACAACCAGAGCTCCAGAGGAGCAGTGGGAAGCAGCCTGTGCACAGGGGGGATGGGAGGAGGGATGTTTGCATACTCTAACGATCGTTTAAATCTGCTTATCTTCACCACCACTTGGGAGTTTTTCAAGACCAGGCGGGTGGTGTTTTAAAGCTGAGAATCTGGTTAACAGAGCTAACAGGATTTTGGAGATCACCAGAGATTCTGAAATTCCCTCAATGCTCATTATTAACAGCCATTTCAAAGCACAAAAATTTCCTGTATAAACTGAGAAAGGAATTCTCAGTAGACATACTAAAAATAACAGCTGAGTCCTAGTTCTTCAAAATCTAACAAATATGCACCAAAAATGTATCTTCTAACTCTGTTTACAGAGCTAGAGTTGAAGTCTTGATTCTGCAGTTAGATCCTGAAGAAAGTTAGAACAGTTTTCTTGCCACTATGTATAACTGGGAGGGTAATTGTCCAAGCTATTCAGACTGACACTTCTCTTATACACAGAATTCAGTCTAGGAAAGAACTTCCACAGCAACTTTCACATCACCTAAACACAACACATCTTTGGCTGAAATAGTTCAATCAAAGCCAGCTCTGAGTCAATTCCTTACAATGCAAGGTTAAATCACATAACAGGCACACCCCTCAGCAACAACTCTGCATCAAGGAATGGACAGAAGTACAGTAAAAAGAAGACAAAAAAATCTACTTACTTTATACAGCCAATGATGACCTGTGTCAAAGGATAGATCAGTGGCTCCATGACCTCACTAGGATAGATTGTGCTGA
Organism: Xenops minutus; assembly: GCA_035221455.1. NCBI lineage: Eukaryota > Metazoa > Chordata > Aves > Passeriformes > Furnariidae > Xenops > Xenops minutus. The sequence continues at coordinate 5,865,260 of JAWWEE010000052.1, read as the reverse complement.
GAACACGACACCAGAAATACAGGCAGTGGATATACTGCCAGTTATAAACAGACTGGAAGTTCTCCTGCAGAAGGGAGGAAAATAAAAGGCACAAACTTCAAAATGCAGCATTTGAGAGGAGCTCACACTGGTTTCTCTAGAGGACTCATTTTATCCAGGACAGGGAAGAGTAACTAACATTGCACTGCCACTCTCAGGGCAGTGGCTGAGCCACCAGCCAGCAAGTTCAGATGCTGCATTGGCAATGTTATGGTTTGGTACAAGTCAGTGCCTGAAGGAAATAACGTGAATAAAAGCAGTCTGGGTGTTGCTCAACTGTGGCTCCTTTGAGAAGGATGATTTCATGCCCCAGCTCACAGCAGATGGGGGATGTGGCCAAGCACAGGAAATATTTAGCTGTTCACTGTCAAAGCAAGGACCAAATGATCATCCCTGCTTTTGAAAGACACTACCCTGGACAGCTTCATTTTTTTTCAGCTGCAGGGTAAAACTGACAGGTAGCAGAGCTGAGAAGAAACTTTCAGCTTTGTTTTTCAGCCAGTCCCTATGGCTACCAGCAAAAACCGAAGCAACAGGCCAGCAGTGTGCCTGACAGCAATAACACACTGACCCAGCATTCCAGTCTGGCTCAGTAGTATGGCTACAAGTCAAGCCTTGCCCCACTCCAAGAAACATTGTTTTTGTGAATATTTGGACAAACCCCCACTCACCCTTACATGTGCTGAAGCAGCTCTTAGTGTCAGATTAAATCACATCCCAGAATATAGCAGGAGTCTTTAAAGGACACCCTTTCCAAAGAGTTCTGCAGGCCCAAAACTGCATGAAGATCATAGGAGATAAAACTCTATAAGGTGCCTCAGTTCCCACTTGTGTTTGTTTCAGACTTTGAAGGCCAAGGTAGTCTCTTTTGAATGGATAAGGAAGATGCTCAAGTTCTGAAACCAGGACAAAAGCCCTCAACTGCAGCCACTGGACCAAATCCTGCAGGAGGGACTTAAGCCAAGCCACAGCTGGACATGCTAAGAGGTCTGCCAGCTCTCACCACGTCACTGAGACGTACCCAAAAGCTCTTTTCAGCTTCTCTTGCACAAGAGCAGACAAGCAATCTGCTCCTGTAATCACCTTCCACAACCATCCACTGCTCCATTCAAATAGGCTTATTGCTTGGATTTGTACATTTTGGTTGCGCTGTTCTCATTTAAAGTTCCACAACCCTCCCCAGCTGTGAAATCAAGTGGATTTAGTTCTTGTCTGGACCAGAACTAAGGGTGCAAGAAGCCAGTGCAATCCAATTAGGGGATATGCAGCCCAGACTTCATTTATCTCTGCTTATTCATCCCCATGTCTGAACAGCCAGGAGATTTAGCTGGTCACCAATCCTACCATGTTTGGGGGCAGCTGAACAATTAATCTATCAGGGTCTGTTTTGCTAAACATGAATAAAGCCAGGATTAGCAATCTGACTTAGATTTCTGAGGTCAGACTGGAGGTGGCTGAAACCAGGGCTGCTCCCAAAAGGTCTGAGCTGCTTTTTTCAATTAAGCCCTTTAAATAGCACAGACTTCGCTGGAGAGATGCACACACCAGGGTGGTTCCTAATCTTCTTTACCTCGAGGTTTTGTGACAGGGGTTGCAAACAGCAGCTTCAGAGTGGAAAAAGTGTGCCCAAGGTAGAAAATGGGAAGTGCATCATGAAATCTTGCCAGTGGGAAAAGTGACTCCCACTCTGCAGTTCAAAGAATCATAGAATGGTTTGGGTTGGAAGGGACCTTAAAGATCTTCCAGTTACAATCCCCCTACCATGGGCAGGGACACCTTCCACTAGACCAGGCTGATCAAAGATCCATCAAAGCTCCATCCAACCTGGCCTTGAACACTTCCAGGGATGGGGCAGCTTCTCTGGACACCCTGTGCCAGGGTCTCACCACCCTCATAGGGAAGAATTTCTTCCATATATCTAACCTTTATTTCCCCTCTTTCAGTTTGAAGCCATCCCCCTTGTCCTGTCACTCTATGCTCTTGTAGAAGTCCCTCTCCATATTTCTTGTAGTTCCTTCAGGTACTGGAAGGCCACAATTAGATCACCCCAAAGCCTTCTCTTTTCTCTCCTTTCTTGCTGAAATCCTACCACAGGCAACCCTGAATCTCCAGCCCCTTGGCAGGTTATTAAACAGGCCAAACAAGTCAGGCACATTAGAGACACTACCAAAAGCCTGAAGTGGTGACTGTCATTTCCTCTCTTCACACATTCCCTGTAGGAAGATACACTACCCTCCCACTCCCAAGAGGTACCCACCTTCTTCTTTATGGTCATGGCACTGCGCAGGTGGATGGCGAGCTGGCGGATGTAGATGAAGGCGTGCTGGTAGGAGGTGTGAGTGTCCAGGGCATACATCTCTGTCAGAGTACGCTGCATGAAGTTGATCATGGGCAGGACATTGGGAGAGGTGAACCTGGAGTTCTTCACAAAGGCAATGTACATTTGCTGTGTGGGGAAGAGGAGAAGATGTGACCACATAAAACATGGCAAAGATGTTCTTGTGCTAACCCACCCCACCCAGGTATGTCCAAACGAGGGGTGAAGTGTTCCGTTTATCCAACAAGTCACTTCAAAGAAATGTGCAAAACTAATAATCCAGCATGCTCCTTCTTTAGGAAGAGACAGGAAGGAGTCTGTTTAACACAGAGACTGGAGATGCCCCAACCTCTGTCTGCAAGAAGAAAACCCTCGGTTTTCTTTGGAAGAATACAGTCTGGATAGTCTGAGCCATCAATGGTTATGGCTGGGCACAGTTCTCTTGCTTACGTGCCACTGTTACAGAAAACACTTGGGAACCTCAGCTGAAAGATCAGAACAGCTCAGTTGTGTGTCAGCACTTCAGGAAAGCCTCAAGAATTTGGAAGATAAGTATCCACCCAGTAGATAGATCAGCATCAGAGATCTTCCCTGCTCAGAGTCTCTGGCTCCAGCAGGAAAGGCACCAGGGTATCACTCAGAATTTCAACCCTGGTTAGTTTACTGGACATAGCCACCATCATCTCCAGCACCTGCTCTACCTAACAGGCTGCAGCTCAATGTTTTAAGGTACTTGCACATAAAATGAGAAAGAAAAGCTGCAGATGACAGCCAGTAATCTTACCTTGAGCAAGGGACTTAGGTACACCTCCTTCTTGTGGCGGCAGATCTTGTTCAGCACAAGGAAGGCCAGGACTCTCACTGTTTCTTCACCTGTGCTCCACAAAGTAATTGTTTGCTGGCATAAAACAGAAAGCTACAGATGAGTGAAGGGACAGAGAGCTCCTTCCTGGTTACAGGTAGGCCTGAGCTTACCTCCTGCACAGAAAAAAGCAGCTAGGAGGAAGGTGACAAGAATGGCAGGTATAGTCACAGAATCAGTCACAACAGCACTGGCAGCCATTCTGTCCTTACACTCCAGCTGTGAGACCACACAAAAGGCAAGGCTGATCTTTTCACCATAAATAAACTGTCTAAAACTAGCACCTCTGAAAAATACACACACTTATTTGTGTGCCTAAATACTCATTTGAACTTGTGAGCACAGGCACCAGCTTGGATGTGACTCAGTCTCCTACAGATTCACTTGGCTATGGCTGGCCCTGTCAGGAAACATCTGGTACAGCAGGACCACAATCATGGCTGATGCCTCCAGAAGCCAGTTTCCTTATCTGAACTAATGAACTCCACAGCACATCAGAAACATTTCAGCTGCAAGGCTGAAAAAGCCTACTCAGAAATCCCTCCAGTACCATTGAGTAGAATGCCACACCTCCAGATATGAGGTGTCCCAGCCTCTCACCCCAGTACACCAGTCATCTTTTACCATCAAAGGGTTCCCAGCCTCATTTAAACATTGCCTTGCAGTTTTTCATTTAAAATGTCACCCTGTTGCCCTCTTCATCTTTTCCACGCCTCCTTTGTTGTTCTTAATGCTCAGCAGTTGTGACTAAATTTCTGTAAAAATATTCCACCCCCAGCTCTGGAGAGTGAAATGGTATCGCAGCCATTCCCACCACCTGGCACACAGGCAGCAATTACTCCATCTGTGAGGAGGCAGCTTCCCAAAACACCCAAAACACCTCCCTACCACTTGCATGGGGATTAGCAGCAGCTACACAGAGCCACCTCCCACTCACCTCAGTTTAAAGTCACCTCATGGCACCTGGGAGAGAAGCAGAAAACCTCTCCAGAACCAAAAGCAAAGCAAGGGAATAGTATGAGAGACTAAACTGCCATGGGATGCAGCCCAAATACCACAAAAGGCTTGTCTGAAGGGGGAAAGAAAGCACCTCAGATCCAAATGACACATCATAGCACATCCCCTTACCTTGAGAAGGGCACGGCACTGCTTTGGGAAGGATAAATAATAAGGCACTATGGAGTTGACATGCTGAAGCACTGCTGCACCAACAGAGGCTTCTGTTAAACAGGACAGGAGCTGTCGAGGGAAAACAGTAACAATCCCATTTAGCATGCAGTCCTCATCACCTCTTCCTTTACCATCTGTATTTTGCTGCTTCCAAGTATTTCTGTGTTACCAAAGGACTGGAAGACCAGCCTTTGCTAGGAAGGACCTCTAACAAACCCACAATAGCTATATCCAGAAAGTACTAGACACAAGATGGTTAGGGTTAGACATAACTGCCCTGAAACTGTATCAGCCTGGCAAATGTGAGCTTGGGCTATTGGACTTGGATAGGTAATGACAGCTGAAGTCATCACATGAAACCTCATTTGTGTATACTGTAAAATCTAAGCTTATATACAGTTTAGGACACCTTGCAGATGGCACCAACACCTCTGTCACCTCACTAGGACTGGTCAAAGACACTAGTCTGCAAAAGGCTTGGAAACAAACGATCTGAGCTGATGACGTGCTGGATTACTGTAGGATTTCTTAATGGGAAGCTAGAATACTACTGGGTATCAAGAGGTTAACTCTAGCTCAAGGAAAAGGTTAGATAGAAAGAAACAGTTATCTTTGTGTTTCCAGATTGCTCAGCCCAGTTCTCTGAAGCCAAACCCAGAGATGCTGCAGTTTCTAATTCGAAGACAACACAAGCTCCAAGTCACTTTGAGAGAGGTTCTGCCTGATGCAGTGCCCCTCTACCTACAATCCCAGCTACTGGAAGCACAGGCATTTTATGAACTTTTAATTTGCTTCCTTCTCATTCTCCCTGCACTGCAAAGGTTCTGGACTGAGCAGGTCTCCTTTGCAAAGGCCCTCACACAGCAAAAGGAAAGATGTTGGTCACAAACTACTGTGCCAGAAGCAGCACTGTGGGGAAGGCTGGCACTGAGGGCTCTCAGAGTCAGCACAGGAGCAGAGACTGCACTGCCAGCTTTTCCTGATCTACTGCAATCCTCTGCTGCTGGCAGGAGAGAACTTGAGAGAAAAAACAGCTCTACTGACCAAAATGCTCTTTCTGCTAAGTCATTCTCCAGTCTACAGCTAGGAGACATCAGCATTGGTTTTCTCTCCTTGTATCCCCTTCCTCCAGCCTCTGAAGAGGGACTAGTTCCACACTGTTTAGTATTCTAAATTTAGGGATGGATGATGAAGCAATCTTAAAAAAAAAAATAACACAGGGCAGGAGTTTCCCTCAGAAATAATCCACAAATTCTATCTGAAACACCAGACATCAGCAATTTTGGGCATATCCTACTGAGATGGGACATTATCACAATTATATATGTCCTGCGTGAGGCTATCAACATAATATCTCCTTATATTTACCTCAAGAAGTGGCAAAATCATAGTGCCAAAATTTGAATTAACAATGCAGGAGCACAGCACTGCAAGCTACTTTAAAGCCTATTAAATATTAATTTGTCAGACAAATTAAGACAGAAACAACTCCAAGAATGTTAATCCAACCCTTCTTTACTGGCTACCTATTTTGACCCAACCATCCTATAGACCTCCAAATTGTTACTTAGACCACAAGACAGGGAACTGGAGGGACACACAAATCTCAGATAGGCAAAAGCCAATCTGCCTCATTCCAAAATATCCTGAACACCAGTCCATCAACACAGAGACCCCAAAACCAAAACATGATGACATTTCTTACCTGTATGGTACAGCCAAGGTACACTTTTATGTCCAGTCGCAGTTTGCCCCAGAGTGGGCTGGTGGAAGGGAGAACCATCCTGGAAACGAGCAACAGTTGGGTTTACTTTTTAAAAAATCCACCAAATCAATCAGATTTCAGCAGCAGAACAAGCACTAAGTTCAATTCTTTGATAATGCCAGCAAGTAACAACTGCTTGCAAAGCATAAACCAAGAGAAGCAACAATTCTGAACCGAGTGAAGAGAAGTACTTCTGTAAACACTGCCTGGAGCACAGCAAGAGAAAATTCAATTCAAAGAGCTTCCAAGCTTTCCCTGACCTGCAGTTCTCAAATTCCCTCACTTACTTCAGTTTCTTCTTTGGGGCTCTGGGAAGCAGCAGGTCCTGCAGGTAGTGGAAGAGGTCCCGGATGCAGAAGGACACAAGGGCATTGAACACTGGTTAAAACAAAAATCAGCAAAGCACTTGTAAATGATTTTCCATATACTCCTGGTTTCTCAGTTAATGTGAAAAGAGCTCCCTAAGGAACTGAATCCAGTAATCTCCATACCAGAACTACTGTGTTTCCTCCAGCTCATAGAAAACACCAGATTGTCTCATCCTAGAATTTTTTATCTAAAGAACAAGATTGTAACTGACAGTTTTTGGCAAGGGGCCACCTCTCCAGGCAAACAGCACCCACACTTACACACTGGGACACAAGATCCCATTGCAGACTCATCACCAGGAAGATAAGCTACTTAAGTGAAATAAAGCCTGTGAAAGGGTAAGTTAACTCCTGTCAGTGCTTATCTCCACTCTCTTCCAAGAGCTAAACTCCCCTCCAAAATTATTCCCCTTCTCTCACAGAAGTGCAGTGAACAACTCACCTGCAGTATCAGTGACTTGGAACTTGCTGGGATCACCACCACTGTCTCCTTTGGTGGTTGCCACAGCTGCTTTATAGGCTTGAGTGATTTCATGGAAAAGTCTTGGTGTTAGATTTCTCTGGGGAAAGGAAAAAAAAAAAAAGGATTGCTGAGGAGAAAAAGCAAGAGGTTTTCTGAGACTCTGAAGCACTTGACTGTGGCAGGAGAACTGGAATGCTATTTGATTTTGATGGCAAAAAAAAAACAAACCATCCTCTAATAAGAAGGAAAAGCGTTAACAAATGCCAGTGGCCTCCCCCTGCTCTAAAATTGGCTTTTAATTGGTTGGGAGTTGAGAAGCAATCAATCAGCTGCAAGCAATTATCCAATCTGAGCTTCTCTCCCCTTGTATTGTATTCTCTCCCCTTCCCTGCTCACCTGTGCAGCTTTTTTCCAGTTCTCAACCATTTTCAGGCTCACAGAGATGAAAGAAACTTTCTTCCTTTTGACTTTTTCTTGTTCTTCTTCATCATCATCATCTTCATCACTTGCTTCCTAGAGAAGTCACAGCAAAACTGAGAAAAGATTTATGGCCCCACCCCTTTTGCTGAGCAGCTACTGAAGAGGAAAGCAGGCAGCCCTGATTTTATTAATGCTGTTATCAGGGCTTTGTGTAAAGCAATAATGAAATCAGAGGTTTTACAAATTAAGAAAAATAAAGTTAATTACACTGTGCAGTTTTGCTACATAAATACAATGCCTAATAATGTAAAACATCAAAGAGAAAACACATCACTTGAGGCAAAATTCTTATTGGAAAAGATGATACAAAGCTAAAAAGAAAATGCACTCTAAAGTTCTGCCTGGACAGTCTTTAACAAACTCATGCTCAGTTCAAAGCCCCAGGTGATTACAATTATAGATCATAAACCTTTACACCTGTGAATGACCTTAAAAGCCTCACATGAAAGTAATTCAATTAACTGATCCCAGCACTCCAGAACATGCTCTGGTACCTCCAGTGTATCAGGGGGTCTGTGCAAGGGCTCCTCCTCCTCGGAACTGTCCGAAGCATCAAAATCCAGCAACGTGCGATCGTTTTCCTCCAAGAACTTATAGAATTCAGGATCTCTGTCCTTCAGTCGGGAGAGCTGATCTTTGTGTTCAGATGCCTTTCCTTTCTTCCTGGGGGATAAGGATTAACATTCATTAACGTTTATTCACTGCTCAAACTTCTGCTGATGCTGCAGGATAAACAAGCAATCACCATTCAGGAGGCACAGCTGGGGCTGATTTCAGTGGTGATGAACTACCAGGGCTGGGCCACAGTTCTGGACCTCCCTTAACACCTGCTCTGAAGGACTTCTAAAAGGTTATTTTCATTAAGCACTAAGAAATACTGAGAGCAAAATATCAGATCGTACTGAGGCACTGAGCAGAGGTCACAAAAACACCTTGAAAAACCAAAATAAACCCATTTCTCAGTTGGTCAGAATTACTTTCACAAGCTTTTCTGAGGAATACTGAAAGCTGCACCACTAGAAAAACCTGGTAAGGAGATCCAAGTAAAACATGTTACACTAAAGAATTTGTTTTCGAATGACAATTATAGGTGCCTAAAAACTACTTAATCATTTTTTACCTCGCAGACACTCAAGCACCTTTCACTAAGAGCAAACACACACAAACAGAGGAAAAACAAAGCAAGTTTTGTCCGATTTTGATATACCCTGTAGAAGACTAAAAGCACAGAGGGGCTTTTCTCCACTGCACTTACTACAATGACACAGGCACATTCTACAGCACATATTGCAATGAATCACAGAATCGCTGAGGTTGGAAAAGCCCTCCACCCTGTGCCCGATGCCCACCTTGTTCCCCAGCCCAAAGCACTCAGTGCCACAGCCAGTCCTTCCCTGGACACCTCCAGTGCTGGGCACTCCAAACCTCCCTGGGCAGCTCCTTCCAATGCCTGACCACCCTTTCCAGGCACAAATTCCTCCTGCTGTCCCACCTGCCCCTGCCCTGGCCCAGCCTGAGGCCGTTCCCTCTCCTCCCGTCCCTGTGCCCTGGGAGCAGCTCCCGACCCTCCCCTGGATCCCTCAGGGAGTTGCAGAGACCCAGCAGGTCCCCCCTGAGCCTCCTTTTCTCCAGGTTGAGCCCCCCCAGCTCCCTCACAGCCCGTCCCCACCGCTCACCTGCCGGGCCGCTCCTGCAGCTCCTTCCTCGCCCTCCCGCTCGGCCGCCGCCGCCTCGCAGCCCCTTTGTCGGCCTTCTCCTCCTCCCCGCCGCCTTCAGGCTCCGACTCCGACCCGCCAGCGAGCACCTCGTCCAGGCTCAGCTCCGCCAGGCCCCTGAGGGAGTGAGGGGAGGGGAAGATGTGTGTGAGAGGAAGCTCAGCGCGGGGCTGAGGAGCCGCACCCGGGGCGTGCCCCTCGGTGCCATCCCCCCACCCGGGCCGAGGCCGGGACCGAGGCCGGGTCCGCGCTCACCTCCTGCCAGGGGCCGCCATTGCTGCCTCCGCCACGCGGCCGCCGCTTCCGCTCCCGGCAGGCCGCGCCGGCCACGCCCACTCCTGCAAAGCCACGCCCCTTCCAGCATCAGCCACGCCCTCCCGCCTCGGCCGTGCTTAGTTTCATCCTTAGCCACGCCCACTCCCACGAAACCACGCCCCGTTCCAGCCCTTGGTCACGCCCTCTCGCCTTGGCCACGCCTCGTTTGTCTTTAGACACGCCCCCGATTCCTGGACACGCCCTATTTCACCCATAGCCGCGCCCGTGAGCATTGGCCACGCCCTGTTTCGGCCTTAGTCACGCCCCATATGCCTGGACCACGCCCCCTCGGTCCCGCCCGCCCCCGGCCGGGATCGGGAATAGCGTGTCCATGGGAAAACAGGCTGTTCTGCTGTTCTGGCCCCAGTTCTGAGCTCCTCGCTGCACTGAGGGGCTGGAGCGTGGCCAAGGGAGGGAATGAAGGTGGGAAGGGGCTGGAGAAGCAGGAGGAGCTGAAGGAGCTGGGGGGGCTCAGCCTGGAGAAAAGGAGGTTCAGGGGGGACCTGCTGGCTCTCTGCAACCCCCTGAAAGAAGGTTGGAGCCAGGTTGGGCTTTGCTCCCAGGGAACAGGGACGGGAGGAGAGGGAATGGCCTCAGGCTGTGCCAGGGGAGGGGCAGGTTGGACATCAGGAGGGATTTCTCCATGGAAAGGGTGGTCAGGCATTGGAAGGGGCTGCCCGGGGAGGTTTGGAGTGCCCA
>JAWWEE010000052.1:5826839-5854967 GCA_035221455.1 Xenops minutus | reverse complement strand
GACATCAGGAGGGATTTCTCCATGGAAAGGGTGGTCAGGCATTGGAAGGGGCTGCCCGGGGAGGTTTGGAGTGCCCATCCCTGCGGTGTGCAGGGAAGGGCTGGATGTGACATTGAGTGCTCTGGGCTGGGGGACAAGGTGGGGATGGGTCGGTCACAGGGGGGGATGGATCAGAATGTTGGGATGGGTCGGTCACAGGGGGGGATGGATCACAGGCTGGGGATGGGTCAGTCACAGGCTGGGGATGGATCAGAATGTGGGAATGGTCGGTCACAGAGTGGGGATAGTGGGTCAGAGGGTGGGGATGGTCGATCCCAGGCTGGGGATGGGTCACGGGGTGGGGATGCTCGGTCAGAGGATGGGGGTGGTCGGTCACAGGTTGGACTCGACCACCTCGGAGCCCTTTCCCAACCTCAACAGTCCTGCGACATCCCGCCCAGGCCACGCCCACCCACCCAGGCCACGCCTACCCTCCTCTGACCACGCCCTAAACACTGACCCCCTCCAACGGGGCGGGGCCTATGCCGTTCACCACGCCCCTTTCCGATAAACCACGCCCCCTTTGTCAGACCCCGCCCCTCGCCCCCCGGCGCGCGGGGCCGGTGCGGCGCGACCCGCCCGTGCTGGGCACGGACACACGGACCGGGACACACGGACCGGGACACACCGACACCCACACCCTCACCCGTGCTGTGGGGCCGCGCCGGGCCGCGGGGTTATCCCGGGTGACGGAGGAAGCCGCGGCTCGAGGAGGGGCCACGGCCGCGGCGCACCTGCCCGCCCCCGGCCCGCCCCGCCGGCCCGCCGCGGGGCCCGAGGTGGCGGAGCGGAGCCCGCAGCATCCCCCGCGCTGGGCCCTGGCTGCTCCGGAGCCGTGAGTACCTCCGGGGCACGGCCCTGCAGCCGCCTCTCGCTATCCTCCTTCCTCTGCTCCTTCCTCTCCCTCTTCTCCTTGCTCTCCTTCTTCCCTTCCTCTCCTTTTTTCCTTCCTCTCCCTCTTCTCCTTCCTCTCCTTGCTCTCCCTCTTCTTCCTCTTCTCCTCCCTCTCCTTCCTCTCCGCCCTCTCCTTGCTCTCCTTCTTCCCTTCCTCTCTTTCTTCTCCTTCCTCTCTTTCTTCTTCCTTTCCCTCTTCTCCTTCCTCTCCCTCTTCTCCCTCTCTCTTTCTCCCTCTCCTCTTTCCTCTCCCTCCCCTTTTCCACTCTTTCTATCTCTCCCTTTCCCCTTGTCCCTCTCCCTCTCCTTTCACTTCCTCTTCCTCTTCTTCCTCTCCCTTTCCCTCTCCTTTTTCTTCTCCCTCCCCTTTTCCTTTCCTTCTATCTCTCCCTCTCTCCTTGTCCCTCTCCTTTTGCTTCCTCTCCCTCTCCCTTTCTCTCTCCCTCTCCCCCTCCCTCTCCCTGGCAGGGCACTCAGACCCCGCAGGAGGGGGACCCGGAGGGGTTCCCGGGGAGGAGGGGACCGGCAGCAGGGGAGACCCCCGGAGCATCTCGCCCTCCATCCCTCCCCTCCCGCACATCCCTCCTCCGAGGGCAGGTTTGCTGTCTGGGTACCACGCACCGCATCTTGGGGTGGGGGGGGACCACCGCTACCTTTTCCAAAGGTTTAGCACAACCCGGAGCCGCTTCCCAAACATTTCCAAAGGTTCGGAACAGCCGATGCCGTTCCCAGCCTTTGCAGCCCTTGGCAGAGGCCGGCAGCATCCCTGTGCTGAGCCTGCCCTCCTTCCCTGTCCTCTGCCAAGTCCTGGAGAGATCCCGCTGGCAGAGGGAAAAGCTGCAGCTCCAGAGCCCGGGGAGCAGCTGCAGAGAGGGCTCTGGCCTGGCTGTGGTGGTCCTTGCCCTCGGTGGAGTACCAGTGCTGTTGGTGATGGAGGAGATGAAGGACACAGGGAGAAATGTTGCCTCGGGTTTTCTGGAAACTTGGGAGAGGGGGGGGAAAGTGGGACGCAGCTCTTTTTGTGGCCTCTGCAGTGACTGTCAGGGCAAGAGGGCTCTCCTTGAGCTATAGCAGCAGTGATGCTGGTCCTGGGAGCAGCAGGCCAGGCAGGCAGCTGGTTTGGTTCTGCTGGCTGAGCAAATGCCTCCCTCTCCAAGGAATGACAGCCCTGGGACCTTGGCTTCCCCATGGCAAGGGAGGAACGTGGTGGTTGGGTGTCTGTCCCTGCTCTGTGTGTCTCTGTCCTGGCCACCGACCAGGCTTTTGTGCCAGGCTCAGGCTGCAGGAGCAGTGGCCTTGCTTGGATGGGGTCTCTGTAGAGGAAGCCAGCTCTCCTTTGACTTCAATGCTTGCTGTCCCATAGCACTGTTTTGGGGGGCTCTCCATTGCTGGAGACCACCAGGAAGGAGGTCAGTTCTGGAGTGGTTCAGTAACATGGATATTTGAGTGTTTTTGGTCTGACAGTCTGGCCTTTTGCACCAGGAGGTGCTGGTTTGTTACAGGTTCACTGGTTTGGGGCTCACTAACACTTCAGCATACAATGGCCTTTTGGTTATGATCCCTACAGCTAAACAAACATCCCTCTGGAACCTCCTCTCTCTGCACCCCAAGTTTCTCTGCCAACCCATGAACATCTGCTGGAAATCCTTTATTCAGCATAGCAGTGAGTAAGACTCAGGGATGTTTGGTGTAGAGATCTGAATTTCCTTCCTGAGAACTGACTGATTAATGAATCACAGCAAATAGCATCTAATTCAGAGCACACCAGGAGCTGGCAGGCGTAAATAGGCACCTGCTCTCTTGGCTTGATAGCCCAGGATCCAAATGGCGTTGCTCCATAGCATCTTGGGTAGCTGGGATGGTCCCTGATACTTCCTGTCAGCTGAGGTCAGCTTGGTGGGGATTGCAGTGGAACGTCTTTGTTCTGCCAGCAAAGACAGTGGCCATCTGCCCTTGCTCCCTCAGCATCACTGGGGGTCTCTGTAGCTGGAATGGCACATGGAAATCAAGGCAGGAATGCTCTGAAGGCTGGAGATCTGCTGGGGAGACTGTTCTGGGTTCTGGGCTTGCTTTGCTGCATTTCAGGCTCAAAAAAATACTGAAGCCCCAGTGCTTCTGGGATGTCTCAGGTGCTGGAGCTCTGCCTCTAAACCCTAAGGCGAGCTGAGCTGGGGAGGCTTGAGAGGCTTCCTCTTTTCTGCCTGGCCTGCTAGGACTGGCTGCAAAGCATCTCTAAAGGATGTGAGTCCTCAGGGGCAGGAATTTCAACTCCTTGAGCTAAAATTCCCAGGGTCTTGGCAGGCCCCCAGTGTACCAGCAAGCTCAAGGCCATTGTGTCACATGCTCCTCATAGCTCAGTTTTCGTGTATGTGGCCTCTGCTGTTGCTTGCCAGAAGATGTGAGGGCATTCTCTCCTTTTCTGGCTTGAAAACAGACTCCCACTGCTCCACAGCATGAAGCTCAGAGCTTGTTCAGAGCAGGAGATGTGGATCTGGCCTGGTATGTCTATGCTGCCAGCCCACGCTACAACAGAGGCTGGCAGGAGGCTTTGTAAACCATCCAGGAATGTGGTGTGGGTCGGCTGGAAGGGGTGAGCCAGGGTGCAGCTGGTGATCTCCTCTGCTGACCTCCTGGTTTGGAGAGTCACTCATAGGCAGCACTTCCCAAGCTCCATCAGCAGAATTATTCCATGTCTTGTTTGTCTGTAAAAGATCTGTTTACATGTTTGCAGCCGTCAGATCTGAGTGCTCTTTCCTCCTTTCCCTACTTCTGGAGCCACAAGACCATGCTGCCCCTTGTCATGGAGTCAACCTTCCACAGACTCCATGGAAGCCAAGCGGTGTCACCTGCTTGGTCTCCCCAAATTCATCACTGTTTGAGCAGTAGTGACCTGCTCTGAACTGCCCCACTGCCACCTTGAGCCATCACCTTGCACAGCAGGCAGGTAAAGGGCACATCCCCTCTTTGAACAGCTGCTGGCCAAGGATGCTGCAGAGAGGGAGCTCCTGGGAAAGTCTAGGAGGCAGGAATATGGAGGTGCTCTGATACAGGCTGTGTCCAGTGACCTGAGTGCTCTCATTCTGTCTGAAAAATGAGCTGGGGACAGAGATGTCTGTCATGGGATAGGTCAGAGGGGCAGCAGGAATACCATAGGGATGGGCAGTGCAGCTGAAGCTGGTAATTGGCACTGCTGCCTGGAGAGGGGACTTGCTTTATGCCCGTGTGTGGAGGTTTGGCACTGCTGGTGCCATAAAATAGCTCTGGATGCGACAGTAGCTCCTCTCCCGCGCCTGCTGGGGAACACTGGGAAGGAGGAATTAGGACATGACCCACATTTCCAGTCCTTGAGAGAGTCAAAGGGCTCATTTCACTTAGATCTTGGTGTGCTTTGTGCTGGACTGTAGGAACTCCTGTCTAACCCCAGTGCAGCTGGAGAACTGCGTGTTTTGCTGAACATCTCAAGGCATGAATCAGTTTCCATTTCTTGTTCCTCCCCAACCTGGGAATTCAGCATTCCCAAACCTATTCAAGTCCTGACCCTCACAGCCAGTTACTTGAAAATGACCCAAATGTTAGCACAGATGCCTCTGAATCCCTCAACCATGGAGTCCTGCTTGGAGCAGCAAAATAAGGAAGGAGAAAGCTGAATTTGAAGATGTCTGCAGGAGCAGCTGCTGCCTATGGGTAGTGAGGGAGAAGGTTTTGTACCCAGGTGGGCACCAAGCAGGTTGGATACCCTCCACCTCCCTCAGGTATGAGAATGTCCCAGTGCATTGAGGCTCTGCCTCATACTCCCTCCTCTCACAGCCAAAGCACTTCTGAGCATCAGCTGGGATGACTTGAGAGCAACTTTGAGCTGAGCATCCAAACAAAACTTCCTCATGAGTAATGAGGAGCGAGGCTTTAATTAGAAAAGACCTCCAGCCTTCTGTGTGCAGCAGAGGCCGATTGATTACAACCCACTGAGTTGCTGAAAGACACTGACTAGGTCAATGTGCTGAATGCCCTTCTTGCCTGGAGCCAGCACTGTCTCTGTGCTGTAGAGCTGGCAACTGTGTGCAGCTTTTCCCTGTCCTCCCCACCCCCTTTTGCCGAGCCTCCACATCCTCTCTGGCAGCTTGTCACTTCTCTGCAGATGTCTAGACAGGAGGATTCAGTGCGTGTCAGTTATGCCTAATTCATTAAAAAAAAAAAAAAAAAACACCAAACCAAACCCTACAGAGAGCTGGGGATTCTCAGTCCTGCAGACTCAGCGCTGTCTGCGGTGCCCCGGTGCTGCCTTGAGGCTGGCTCAGAGCAGATTAATTCCATGGATCTGCAGGAGAAGCGAGTGCCTCGGCTCCCATCCACAGCAGGGGGGCTTGGAGAAGGGATGGCAGGGCTTTGCAGAGGGAAAAGCAAAGAGGAGAGAATGTGGGGAGAGGTGTTTGGGGCTGGGTGTGTGCTCCTAACCTCTCCTTGCTCCTCACCCCTTGTGTGTGTTCTCAGCGTGCCCGTCGGGAGCTGGCAGAGGGGTACAAGGTGTCTGAGCCCTCCATCTGGGCTGAAACTGCCAGTTCCCCCAGTTCCAGTGTCCCTGCTGAAGGCAGTTCTAGTGCCAGGAATGACAGCTCCCTTTGCCACATTATGTCACACTTCCCATTGGTGTTTTCAGTCCTAACCCCTGTAAAGGTCCAGCTGTAAATCAGCCCTTGCAGGAGCTACGAGGACCTGCAGTCCAGAGCATCTCATTCCCTGGTCCTGAACCAGCTTCCTCCCTCTGCTTCCTCCCAATTGCTGACTCTTCTAGGCTGAACACGCAATGAACCTTGTGTTAGAAAGACTGAATGTGAGCTGCTGCATACTGTCAGTGTCTGCCTGAATTCCCTGGATGCAGGCAAAGCATTACAGGGGCTGAGAAGGGACTGAACCCCAAAGCATTGTAGTGAGCAGATTTTTCTGTCTGTATCAGTGACACTAATGTGATGTGTCCTGGTGGGGACAACTGCCTGCATTTAGTGCCTGCTTTGCATCTGAGTCCTGGGCATACACAACTGGATGGTTCCCAATCCTCTTTGCTTGTGTTTATTGTGGGGAAGAGAGCAGGAAAGGTAGGAATGCAATATATTTTGTAATAGGCAGTGCCAGGCCCTCTGAAAGAAGTAAGAATTTGGGGTATCCAAGTTTGAGGTGTAAGGGCAGTGTATATCTGCTGGAGCCTGTGAAAACAACCCTGGCATCTGATTATTGATGCAAAAATGCTATAGTTGTCAGGTAGTTTAAGGCTTCTGTTTAGTGGGCTTCAGAACTGTGGAAGGATTCCACAAAAATGGTGGCTCAGCCAAATTTGGGGTCTCCACAAAGCAGTAAGGAAGGTGAAATGTGCAGTGAACTCAGCTGCATCTCTGGATGCTGGCACGAGCTCTGTTAATGGTCTTACAGCACAACAGCCTCTGTTGTTACTGCCAGCTCAGCTGTTTGTTCCCTTGGCTGTGGAAGGGAAGGAAGAGTCTGCAGGAACACGGGAGCACATTGTCTTCCCAGCCCTGCTCCCAGGAGGGAAGTTGTGCCCACCCCCCCAGCTGGGCAGGGGTTTGCCTGTGCCCCATTGGGCTGCCCCCAGTCTGGTCCTGCCTTTCATGGTGTTGCACGTTTCAGTTCTTTGGGGAATGCTGGAAGCTGCTCACTGGAAAATGGCCTGTGAATCCTCTCAGGGGGGTTAAAAAGGAGAATTCTGATTCCTGGTGCAGGGGAGAGGGAGATGATGCACTTTGAAGGAGAGATTCCTCTCTGTGACTCCACTGTGATGCCTTCCTTCCCCAGGGATCCATGCTGTTGCTCCATCCCTGGGTAAGTTCTGTGCTATTGTGGGGGGCACTGCTTTGGCTCCAGCATTGGGAACAAAGATCTGAAGCTCAGCCTGAAGATCTGGAAGATGTGGAGTTCTGGGCATAACAGAACAGCACTGCTGGCAGTCCCTGCCAGGCTGGGACAGAGCCAGAGGAGATCTGCGGGCAAAAACAGGGACTCTGTGCCTGGGAAATGGATCCCCAGTGCCAAGGAATGGGGGACCACTCCCCTGAAAGGGGAACTGGCAGCATGGTGCCACCTTACAGACGTGATGTGTGCTGCCCTGTTAGTGCTGTGACACACTGGGGTCGAGGTGAGTGCCAGCAAGGGCTTCATGTCTTACCCAAAGGTCCAGTGGCAGCACTTGTGTGGGGAATGCACTGATGTGCACACAGAACAGGGCTTTGTAACTGATGTACCAGAGAAGAGGTACTGGGATGTCAGTACAGGGTTAGGGCACGCCTGGAAGTGATGGATTTCAGCAGGATTGCATGTCAGGCCTTAGGGCATGTCATGCTTTGGAGTAGGGGATGTCCCCTCATCCACAGCAGAGCCTCATCCCCAACATCTGACCAGCTGCACAGGATGTGTCCTTGTGGTCTCCCAGCTCGCCTGCCAGACACAAAATCCCCATCGAGGCTGTCAACAAAAAGCCTTTCTCCAGGGCCTTCCTGGGGAAAGGGCAGGCTCGGAACTTCTCCCTGGAGAATACTCTGTTCCCTGTTTATTGCTCAGCACACTTCTTTTCACTCCCAGCAAAATATGGGGTTTTTTGTGCGGAGAGAACAGACCTCCCTTTGGGCAGGGATCATTTGCATTAATTAACAGAGCTGTTATGCATGGCCACGCTCTGTTGCATAGAAGCCAAACAAACGCCTTCTTTTTTTATTTTTTTCCCTTTTTTTTTGCCATAACCTGAGAGTTATTACAAGTCAGGCCCCGCATCCGCTCCAGCCGACGCGTGACACGTGCATTCCTGCTGCTGTGTGCTCCACAAAAGTGGGTTTGTGCTTCCTTCCCCTGCTGGAGCTCTGGACACTGCTTCACTGTCTCCTGTGGTCCAAGCACTGTTCCCCATTAATTACATCTTAGTGGTGCTCGTGGGCCTTCATTTCCTGGGAATGGAGTTTTAACAAGGAGCTGAGGAATATTTTGTGCTGCCAGCGAGGTGGGGAGTTCAGCACAGGGAGCAGCAGGAGCAGCAGTGGGGTGTTCCTTTCCTTTTTTCCTCCACTGGTTATGTTCTGATCCGCTAAAGCAAAAGAGCTCTGATGGGAACAAGTTATTGTGGAGCGGAGGGGACAGTGGGAAGTGGGACTGAAGGGGTTGTACCCACTTCAAACCTTTGACCAGCTCTGTGCCAGGATATCAAGAGGGTGACCCTGTCCCAAGGTGGGTGGGTGAGTGGCTCTTTATGGGGGGACTGCTGAGACTGTAACATGGCTGTAGCCAAAACCCATCAAGCAAAGCTGGTTCAGGCTGCCTGTGGGACTGTCCCCTGGTGTGGGGATGCTCGTGGAGCCCAGTGGCAGTGGGATGGCATCTCCCTCTGGCCCTGCTCCCTGTTCTGTCACAGCAGAGGCCAGGTGACACGGAAGGGATGTAGCTCAGGATGGCACCTCAGAGCCCTGTGAGGGTCGTGCCAGCCCTCGCTGGTGACAGCAGGGAGGTGTGCATGGAGAGGGGACTGAGCAGTCGCTGGTCTCTTGGCCATGGGAATCATTGCAAGGAAAGATAATGTCACCCCTTGTCATTCTGCATTTGTACTTGCCCAGAGTCATGCAGTGACTCAGTGGCAGGGCTGGGAAGGGAGCCCAGTGCTTCCAACTCCTTGGAAATGTGTTTGATTCCTGCCATGCCAATGCATCGGCCGCAGCCACCTTCCCCCTGCAGTGCCCTCTCTGTCCCTCCCCTGCCCGCTGGAGCCCAGTTTTGTGCTCCCTCAGGGTGGCAGACCTTTCCTCACAGGTCTCCCAGGGCACAAGGAGAAGCAATCTGGTCTTTTCCCAGCTCTTCTGCCCTGTTCCTGTGTTGTTCCCCCACTGCTGCAGAGCCAGGAGCTCCTGTCCCTCACTCCCAGCACCCAGGAGGGATGAGGCGAGTGCTTTAGAGCTGGAACATGACTTAAATACTGATGGGGACAAGTATGCTGAGCAGTGTGTTACACAGAGAAACCAGCTCAAGCAGATGAGGAAAACCCTGGGGCTTGCAGCTTAGGGATGGGAATAAATGTGGGAAAGCACCATTTGCTCTCAGGCCTAAACCAGCTTTGGGAAAGGACCTCTGGAGCTCAGACAGAGATGTTAATAGCTATAAACCTCCTTTGTGAGGGCATCACTCATCCAGCAGCATCCACACGTGTGAATTAGGAGAGAGAGGGTGTCCTGGGGATGCTGCAGCTCTCCCAGGGGTGTGGGAGAAGGCCAGCTACCTTATGGACCCTTCTTTCCTGCCAAGGGCACCGTGGCATCCTGCTCTCACTACTGGAAAGCATCAACAGGCATTGCCTTTGTTGTGTGCCCCCGAGTCTTCCCCGCCGACAGCGAAAAGAGGAATCTCGTATCACCCAGGATGATGCAAATAGAAAAGGGCATCGCAGGCTGCTCTCCGCTCAGGAAACATGTTTATTCATCTTTTTTCCTCCCCCAGACTCTAGTACGTGATACAACTGCTACTTAAAAAGGAATAGATGGCTGCATTCGTGGCTGAGCGGGCGCAGAATGGTGGGTTTCTATTTTTGGGCTCCTCACAGCGGGTGTAGGTGAGAGGGGAGGCTGAGGGGATTCTCCAGCCGCAGGGATGCGGGGGCAGGCGCACGCGTGCAGCACACACGACCTTATTTTTCATTCAGGCTGCCTTTTTCTCCTGCTCCCGCCCCCTCCTTCCTCCTGCTGCTCAGTCATTGCCTCCTCACTCCCCCACCTTTTGGGTGCTGCTGGCACAGAGTCAGTCAAACGCCTTTCAAAACAGCGTGAGCAGCCTGGATGAAAACAGTGTGGGGAGAGAAACATCTCAGCACAAAATAAATGCCCTTATTCCTTGGTTAGGCAATTTTTTTTTAATAGGATCATAGAATGGCCTGTGAGGTGGAAGGGACCTTAAAGATTAATCAGTTCCAACCCCCTGCTATGGGCAGAGACACCTTCCACTATGCAAGGTTGTTCCAACCTGGCCTTGGACACTTCCAGGGATGGGGCAGCCACAGCTTCTCTGCCCAACCTGTGCCAGGGCCTGCCCACCTTCACAGGGAAGAATTTGTTCCTAATCTCTAATCTGTTCTTACTCTGTGTCAGTATGAAGCCATTCCCCTTTGTTCTGTCACTCCATGCTCTTATAAATAGTCCCTCTCCATCTTTCCTGTAGGTCTCTTCAAGTGCTGGAAGGCCACAATAAAGTCACCCTGAAACCTTCTCTTTTCTCTCCTTTCTTACTGGAATTCTAATTCTGACAGGAGCTCCAGCCCCTTCACAGGGCAAGAATTTTTTCCTCCTATCCAGCCTGAATTTCCCCTTTGAACCCAAATGAGCAGGATGACAATTCCCTGGCAGGGACGGGTTAGAGCTGTTCTTGCACAGGCTCTTGGAGCAGTGATGGGCTCCATGGGGATTGTCTGGGGCTACAGCTGTTCCTGCCTGGCTTACACTTTGCTTTTTCCCCCTATGCCAGAGCCGGTGAGAAGGGGTGAAACCCTCCAATCTGCCCACTGCAGCCATGGAAGGGGGTGTGCAGCTCCTCAACCGCGACGGGCACAGCATCTCCCACAACTCCAAGCGCCACTATCACGATGCCTTCGTGTGCATGAACCGCATGAGGCAGCGGGGGCTGCTCTGCGACATCGTGCTCCACGTGGGCACCAAGGAGATCAAGGCCCACAAGGTGGTGCTGGCGTCGTGCAGCCCATACTTCCACGCCATGTTCACAAGCAAGTAGAGTCCTCTCTTTCCCCCGTGGACAGGCTCTCCCTGCCCTCCAGACCCTCCAGAACCCTTTGCTTTCTGCCCTGTTCTCACTGCCCTACCCTGTGGAACTGTGGTGCTTGTGTGTCATTTCTGTGTCATTCCTCCTTGGACTCCCTGCCCTGAATCCCTGTGCCCAAGACCCCTGCCACAGGCATCCTGATGCCATTCCTGCAGACCTGGAGCCCATTCCCTGGAGCACACTACTGCTCCTCCTTGCTAAAAAAGGGGCAGAAGACATTGCTGAGCTGTGCTGTGGAGGTGGATGAGGCTCGTTCCATGCATGGTTACATCCAACTATGGGGAAACAGTCCTGCTGTGGGATTTTTGTTCATTTTTGTTTCTGTGTTGCCCCAGATGAGATGAGTGAGAGCCGCCAGACCCATGTGACACTGCATGACATTGACCCCCAGGCCCTGGAGCAGCTGGTGCAATATGCCTACACGGCTGAGATCGTGGTGGGAGAGGGGAACGTGCAGGTAGGAGCTTCCCCCCAAAATCCCTCTCCTGCACAAAGCTGTTCTGTGTGAGACTTGCCTCCTGGGGACTCTTCTCTCCTTCTGCTCAGCACTGCCAGCTGCTTTTCTGTGGTGGCAGCTGGATCTAGCAGTGGTCAGGGAGTTCATCTGCTTCCCCATCCTCAGAGGTGCTGGGAATGGTTCCTCAAAGCACTATGCAATGCCCAGGTGTATTCCTGAGCATCTGCCATTCTCCTGGCCCTGTGGGGTGTTACAGGTGTCCTTCTCAGCTGTTCTTTTCCTTAGTCCTATTGGAAACAAGGAATGTTCTGTCCTTCCCTGCGCTTGTGTGCCTGAAGGTGCTCAGTAAACCTGTTCTGCTCGTGACTTGCAGTGAGACGAGGGTGAAAATGGTTTCCTGGCCCTGGAAACTCTCTTTTCCCCCCATTCTTTTCCACTGCCAGACACTTCTTCCTGCTGCCAGCCTGCTTCAGCTCAATGGTGTGCGGGATGCTTGCTGCAAGTTCCTGCTCAGCCAGCTCGACCCATCCAACTGCCTGGGGATCCGGGGCTTTGCTGACACCCACTCCTGCAGTGACCTCCTCAAGTCTGCTCACAAGTATGTCCTCCAACACTTCGTGGAGGTGTCCAAGACAGAGGAGTTCATGCTGCTGCCTCTTAAACAGGTGAGGCCCTTGATGGGAGTATGAAGGTTTGGGTGCAGCAAAGCTTTTCCTGCTCTGTCCTGGAAGGCACGGACTGTGTGTCAAAAGCCCAAGGAACCTGCAGTGAGAGGACAGGGTTTGGCAGGGGAACACGCTCAGATTCTGTGCTTTGGTTCTCTCTGTTCAATGGAGAGACAATATGTGGGAAGATTGCTGTCAGCAAACTTAATCCCATGGGAATTAAGGATGAGAGGGTAGGATGGAGGATGATTTTGGTCACTGGTGCTTGCCACGTGAGCTCTGAGCACACTGCCCTGTCTCTGGGAGCACAGTCCAAGGAATAAGTTCTGCCTGCCCTGGTCACGTAGCTGTGATGTTTAATTCAGAGCTCAGCTAATGTTTCCTGCAGTTTTATCATGTGGTGCCAGGATAGCCTCTGGCTCCTCTGCTGTGCCCTGGTGAGGAGGCATTCCCAGTCCTTGCTCTGCATCACCCAACCCTGTGTGGTCCCTCAGCAGGATCCAGACACCTCCCTCCACCCCTTCTCAGGGCGGTGGGGCGTGTGGCAGTGAGGGGGAGGTCTGTCTCCACCTGCTCTGGCTCTATGTCCTTGGCAAGTGAAGTGACTGCTCTGGGAACAGCCAGGGCACCTGGATCTGTCCCATGAAATATTGAAGGGGCCTGTGCAAGCAGAGTCATCTGCCTGATCTCACTGACATTGATTGGAAGTGTCAGGAACTGCAGCAGCTTCAGCCTCAGGAGGGGGGGATGAGCCAGGGAGGATGACTGAGGGCAGAGCTGTCTCCACACCAGCTGCACCTGCTGCTCTGGGGGACCCAGGGCTGTACACCCCTCAGCCTCCAGCATCTACAGGAGGCAGGGCTCTGCCTCTGGCAGTGCTGTTCCACTGGGCCAGTTACCTGGAGGTGTGAATGTCTCCTCTCCTCCCAGTCCCTACCAACCAACACTGCCCTTTCCATCCTGCTCTGCAGGTGCTGGACCTCATTTCTAGTGACAGCCTCAATGTGCCATCAGAGGAGGAGGTGTACCGGGCTGTGCTCAGCTGGGTCAAACATGATGTGGACAGCAGGAGACAGCATGTCCCCAGGGTGAGTCTGCTGGGAAGGTGGCCTGGATCTCCCCACCAGCTCTGAGTGCCTGAGTTTGGTGGGGACGGGGCTGGAGGAAGCTGCAAATACCCAGAGGGCAGGGACAGCAGGTCCTTGTCATACCACTTCCAGTCTAGGTTTGAAATGACCTTAAACATCATCTCTTTCCATGCCCTGCCATGGGCAGGGACACCTTCCACGAGCCCAGGTTGCTCCAAGCCCCATCCAACCTGGCCTTGAACACTTCTAGGGAAGGGGCAGCCACAGCTTTTCTGGGCAACCTGTGCCAGGGCCTCCTCAACCTCTTAAGAATTTCTTCCCAGTACCCAACCTAAGCCTCTCCTCGTTTAGTTTAACCCCGTTTCCCCTTGCCCCATCACCACCTGCCCACGTCCCAAAGGCTTCCCCTCCCCTCAGCTCATGAAGTGTGTCCGGCTGCCCCTGCTGAGCCGGGACTTCCTCATGAGCAACGTGGACACGGAGCTGCTGGTGCGGCACCACTCGGAGTGCAAGGACCTGCTCATCGAAGCCCTCAAGTACCACCTGATGCCAGAGCAGAGGGGGGTTCTGAGCAACAGCCGGACGAGGCCGCGGCGCTGCGAGGGGGCCAGCACGGTGCTCTTCGCCGTGGGTAAGACCCTGCCACTCCTGTCACCCGCACCCCAACCCCATCCTGGCACCCCACGGATTGTGTTCGCTCCGCTTGCCCCCCTGCAGGTGGAGGGAGCCTGTTTGCCATCCACGGGGACTGCGAAGCCTACGACACGCGGACGGACCGGTGGCACATGGTGGCCTCCATGTCCACACGCAGGGCCAGGGTGGGCGTCGCGGCCATTGGGAACAAGCTCTACGCTGTGGGCGGGTAAGGAGGGCACGGGAGAGGGCAGGGGTGTGAGCAGAGCCTGTGGTGAGAGCAGCCCTGGCAGTGGGGATGGCCAACAGAGCCTCCCGGGGTCGAGCTCTGGATGCACCATCCAGGATCTCTGAGTTAGCCACTGAAAACCCCTGCCCTGCCCTGTGGTTCGGAGCAGTGAGTTCACCAGCTCTCCTGGACTGGCACAGTTCCCCCCCAGGTTCCCTCAGTATCACAGAATGGTTTGGGTTGGAAGGAACCTTAAAGATCATGCCACCCCCTAGACCAGGTTGCTCCAAGCTCCATCCAGCCAGGCCTTGGACATTTCCAGGGATGGGGCAGCCACAGCTTTTCTGAGCAGCTTGTTCTTCTCCCTTTTTCTCCCTACAGCTACGACGGGACCTCTGACTTGGCCACAGTGGAGTCCTACGATCCTGTCACCAACTCCTGGCAACCTGAGGTGTCCATGGGCACCAGGAGGAGCTGCCTGGGTGTAGCAGCACTTCATGGGCTTCTCTATGCTGCTGGGGGGTACGATGGGGCCTCGTGCCTGAACAGGTAGGGGATTGCCTTGCTACAGGCTCGTGCATGCAATGTTCTTGGTGCTGGGAGCCTGGGAGCTCTGCTCCTGACCCGGGGACTGGCCCCAGAGTAGATATGTTCCACTCCAATGGGGGAAAACCATTTTGTAGCCCTCTGCCACAACAGAATGCAGCCTTTGTCAGTCCTTCCCTCCATTTTCCCTATCTATTCCCAAGCTTCCTTGGGAGCTGCCCCTGAGGGCCTGTGTCAAAGAGCTTTGACCTGGGCTTTTCCAGTGTCACACCTTATGTTCCTGTGTCCCTGCCTGCTGCAGCGCAGAGAGGTACGACCCTCTGACAGGCACCTGGACATCCATCGCTGCCATGAGCACCAGGAGACGCTACGTCCGGGTGGCAACTCTAGGTGGGTGATGGCACGAGGACCTCACGGACTTCTGTGCAGACTCTCTTGCATTTCTGGTGGCTTTTTCTGATGTTCTGTTCTAGTTCCTGTCCCCTTCCCCTGGATTCCCTAGCTGTGGGTCCAGGTGGCCCAGCCATCCCTCCCAGCCATGCTCCCTGCCTCTGCCCTTCTCCTCAGTCTCCTGAAACTGGGTTTCATCACACTCTGGAGGCAACTCCTGAGAGGACCCACAACTTTGTTCCTTTGTGCCTCTTCTACTTTGTGGCAAGGGCGTGGTTGTGGATGATCCCCCATCCCTAGAAAGGAAGGGACAACCTTATTAGTCCTTCATTATGAAAGCAGAATAGTCATTTTACTGATGATCCAAGTCCCACTGTCAGCCAAGCAGGTGTTGGACCTCCCTGGGGACGCTTCCCACCTTCCCAAGAACTGCCACACGGTGTCCCAGTGCCTCTCCCTTGCTCTATTCTCTGGTTTCAGCTCTCAGTGCTGACTCAGAGCTTCCCTCCCCTCCTCACCAGCTCATACTGTGCCTGCCACAGCCCATACTGGCATTCCCCTGCTCCAGCCTCCACTGCTAAAAATAACCTGTCACTCCGGCAGGGAGCACTTGCAGCTCCTGTAATGAGGAGGTCAAAAAGCAGCAGGCAGAGGAGCTCTCTGGGAAGCTTGGAGCGTGGCAGAGAAACTGCCTGATGAATATTTCACAACACTCCATGCTGGAAAGGGAGGGGAGCTGGGGGAGCCCTGCTGAGAGGAGCTTGGCTGCCTGAGGCATGGGAGGCTCAGCTCATACCTGTGTGGGCACCTCTAGGGTGGTACCTGTAATGCTGTGGGACCTGTGCTGGGACAGGGACCATGTCTTTAGCTAATTTCCAGTGCCTGTGTGACTGTCTTTGCAGAAGGCAACCTCTATGCTGTTGGGGGATATGACAGCTCATCCCACTTAGCCACCGTAGAGAAATATGAGCCCCAGGTAAATACAAGAGAGATTTTGACCACCTTTTTCCTTCTCCCCTCCTCTGGGGTGCCTGAAAGGACTTAGGCCACTGTGCATGACTTTGACATGGAGTGGGTATCAGCCCCTTCCCCAGCTCTTCCATAGGGACAGAGCATCCAGGGTGCAATCCTGAGCAAAATGAGCCAGAGCTGCTCCATGGAGGCACTGAGATATCACTGTGAGATTTCAGCCACCAGAACACCCTCTATCCTGCTGCCTGGAGGCCAGCTCGAGTTCTGCAGGAAGAACAGTTCTGGTACATGCCCTGAGCTGTTCCCAGCTTCCAGCTGAGGTCCTGCACTATGCACATCCAGTGTGGTTAATGGGGAGTGTGGCAGGCTGGGGACATGTGTTGTGCCTGGGGACTTTACAGCTCTGCTTGAGCAAGGTAAATTGCTGCAAAAAGATCAAAGAGAAGATCCTGGGGGGTTTTCATGAGCTGTACAGTTATACGTGTACAGATTTGAAATAGATACAGCTCAACCCCCATGGCCAGGCTGGGATTCAGCTGTGACATGACTGGTGGCCTGGCACAGAGATCTCTGTGCCCCTGGGATGGCAGGACTCCTGCCAGCTGCCACTGTCCTTTCCTGAGCTAGTCAGCAGAGATCTCTGCAGCTCTTGTTGCGGGAGAGTGGAAGGGAAAGCATGGGTTCCCCCCAAAGTCCCTTGGGAGGAGGGCTGTTATGCCAAGAGCTGTATGTGGTTAGAGGACTAATACCACAGGACTGATCTGGCAGGGCTATGTGGGAAAATGCCTTGTACACCTGGCTGATGAACAAACACTGCCTGTTCCCAGATCAACACCTGGACACCCATTGCCAACATGCTGAGCCGCCGGAGCAGCGCCGGCGTGGCCGTGCTGGAGGGGATGCTCTACGTGGCTGGGGGCAACGACGGGACCAGCTGCCTTAACTCTGTGGAGCGCTACAACCCCAAAACCAACACGTGGGAGAGCGTGGCACCCATGAACATCCGCAGGTAAGGACCTGTGCCCCACTCTGGAGCTGCTGCAGCAGGACTGGGGGGACTCAGCTCACCAGGCCTCTCTTGACACTGCAAACCATAAAACAGCTCAGGCTCCTGATTTTTGGGGCTTGGCTGATGTTGTGGCTGGCTGCACACGGGCAGCCGTGCTCCTGCTGTGCTGAGAGGTGCTGGAGTGTGTGCCAGGAGGGCAGAGCAGGGATGTCCTGCAGAGGGATTTATTCTCAGCACTCTGTGTGGCTGTAAAGGTTCTGCTTGCCGAGACCACGGAGATGTTGCTGGGAGTGTTTAGGGTTTGGAAGCCCAAGGATTTTGGGCTCCTATGGTTTGTTATTTAGAGGTGGCACTTCTTCAGTGGGGTGACAGAGTGAAGGGGAAGATCTGAAGCTCTGTGCTGTACTCTCCCTGAACTCCAATAGTTCATTTTCTCTGGGTGGTTGTGGGGCTGGGCACTCCTTTTGCAGGGTGGCAGAGCTCTGGCCAGCTAATCTGAGGTGCTGAGCTCCTCTGCACCCCATACCCATATACCCTACTCCAGCCTCACCCCCATTGTGGTCTCTGCACGGTCCTTCCAGGAGCACCCACGACCTGGTGGCCATGGATGGGTGGCTTTACGCCGTGGGTGGCAACGATGGCAGCTCCAGCCTCAACTCCATCGAGAAGTACAACCCCCGCACCAACAAGTGGGTGGCAGCGTCCTGCATGTTCACCCGCCGGAGCAGCGTGGGGGTGGCCGTGCTGGAACTCCTCAACTTCCCTCCCCCCTCCTCGCCCACCCTCTCGGTGTCTTCGACGAGCCTTTGACAAAGAATCAGGATGTACCTTACCTCAAGGGGACAGGGGTGCCTGGCAGGGCTCTAGGCCAGCCTGGCCGGCCCCGAGGGGCAGCCGGTCGCTGTAGGAGGGGAGCGAAGGTCCTGGTTGCTGCCTGCAGCCCCAGCACTCCTGTGAACCCCGGGGCTGCCCCCACTCCTGGTGCACACCTCGGATCAGCACGACCACAGCAGTTCCAAATGTGCTTCCTGGACGAGCACCCTCCGCCGGAGGGCGAGGAGAGGGGAGCTCTCCGCTCCATTCAGACTCATCCCACCGCTCACCCCAAGGGTTCATATCTCCTTTGGGGAGGGGAAACTGTAAACCATTGCTGCTTCTTTGGATTCACGGGATCCAGCCGGTGCCACACGCGAGCACAGCCAGCCTTGGAGGCTTCCAAGAGCCCTGTGGGGTGGCCGGGGTGGGCAGTGCTCCTGCCAAGGACACGGCGAATGTGCAACCACCGCTCCTCTGAATGTCACTGTAGCCAAACTCTACCAAGCCTGTCGTGCACTGTTAAAGACTCTGAGGCCACTGTATGGTTCTCAATGGTGTCTAATTGATGCCTTAAAACACACAAAACAGAAGAAGCCAAGCTAAGGGACAGGGCCTGGAGGAGGTGAGATCTGGAGACAAAACTGGACGCAGCATCCTGAACCCTCCAGTGTTTCATGCTCAGCTGGCCCCACCTCATCCCCTGAGATCCCAGCTGACCATTGCTCTGGGAGTCCCCAGCCAGGCAGATGGGTTGAATGACCTTGTTGGCATCCATGCCATTGCTGTCCCAGGCTCAAGGGACTGTGTGGCTGCCCTCTCTCTGCACCTGGTCCTGGCTCAGACTGGGAACGGATCGGCCTGTTTGCTGTTCCCCTCTCTGCAAAGCAGATTCTGGGTTTATGGAAAGGTATCAGTTCTTTAAAAAGAACAGTCCAGCCTTCTAAATGAGGAGGATTGCCTGGCGTTACTTTCTTTGGATATTAATTTTTTGCCTTTTTTATTTCAATGCTAGTATTTTAATTTTTGATGACTTCATATCCCTTTGGGTTTTTACGCTACCCTGGTATTCCCCATCCCATCTGCTTCTAAGGCAGCAGAAGGGATGCAATTACTTTTCTCATTTGTTGAGGAGACAATGCCTGTGTCCTGGAAGACGTTCTCTATGGATGTGTGGGGTGTGTGCATGTGTGAGATACTGAGTGTGCAGCAAAAGCAGCACGGAAGGGACCATTTGCAATTAGCGACTCCCTGGCAATTAAGCAACCACTTTAATTAACTAAAGGTTGAATAAAATTAGTACTGTAAGTCGCAGGCCTGTCCCAGACCTGCCTGTGCCATGGAGCCTCTGGGGTGGTGTTTTCAGTGCGTGTGCTGTGTGTATGAGCCGTGAGCTGAGTCTTAGATCAGGGGTTCTCCACATTACAGAGGAATGACTCAACCACTGGTACCTCAATAGTGTTCAAATGTAGCATTGGAAATACGGTCTAACTGTTTGGAACTAATTCTTTTATCCTTTTTTCCCCCCTGCTCCTCATTTCTCATTCACAGATTTCACTTGTGGTGGGGTTTGTTGGCCTGAATTTCTTTTTTGCAGGGCTAAAAGGAGAGTTTGAGATGAGACAAGGACTCCACAAATTAAGACAATTTTTTTGGTGGTCTGCTTTCTCCTGGACAGGTGCCTGCATGTTTTACAAGCCCACTGACATGCTTTACAAGCCCACTCACAGTGCCTCATGTTGGACACCTGAAACTACCAGCAGCTTCTGAAAATCTGAGCTGCTTCCCTCCCCAGCCTCTCCCCAAGGACAGTCTGAGCTTCTCAGGCTGAGGAGACTTTTTTGGCTTTTAGGACAGACTCTAAATCTTCTTTTTGTCCCCCTCTCACTTGCCCGGACTGTCACAGCTCAGCAGCTCTGCTGTTCCTCTGTACTGCAGAGGACCCTGAGAGTGTCCAGGCTCCTTACAGGTTGTGTCTTGGTCAGCATGGGCTGCCCTAACAAGGTCAGATGAATCTGCTTTTTTCAAAAAAATGATGAAATCAGTGAAGTCTGCTCTGTTTAGTGCATGTGCCTACACCTGAGGGAGGTCTCAACACTTTCCATCTCATTCCTAGAACCAACATCAGATTTTACTCTTCTGCTGGGCTCGTATCAATTCAAGGTGCCCCTGGCTCTAGGGTCCTCTTGGAAGGAGGATCAGCCCAAAAGCCCCATGGCCATGTCAGAGGTGGAAGGTCCTGGTGCTGGGCTTGGCCTGACTTGCCTAGATCCTGCTGGGAACTCAGCAGGAGTCAGGAATGGCAAAAGGAGAGCAGAACCCAGCCAGGCTGCTTGAGGGAGCATGGCACAGCCAAGAGGGGCAGTGCAGGGCCAGGGAGGAACTGCTGGAGGGGGAAGGAGGGCTGATTTCAAACAAGGAATGAGTTGTTATAGCAGTGGCTCAGCATCTGGTCCAGCTGTGGCTGCTGTAGCTTGAAGGGGGGCTGCTGCCTTGGGACCAAAACCAGAGGGGAAGTGAGAAATGTAGCAGCTGAGGAGAATTTTTGTGCCATGTGCCCTTGGCCTCCATACACTGACAATGGGGGATGATGCTGTTCTGCTTCTTGAGGGTCAGGGAAAGGGGCAGTGACTCCTGTCCCCCCTGATTGGGTCCTGACCAATATCCCACTGAGCCTGTTCAGCAGAAACCCGGCGAGGAGGAAGCCTTTTGTGTCTCTGGTGTACTAACTATGCAGGTGCTCACTGCTTTCCTGTGCAAGAGAGAGAAGGGATGAAAGGGCAAAATAGTTCCCCAGCAGCTCGCAGGGGTCCAGAGCACCCCGACCCACACTGTGTGGACACGAGGTGTCAGCATCTGCCCTGGCACATGCCAGGGTGGAACTGCTTCTGGTGCTGCACGTCCCTTGCTGAGGAGGAGGAGAGCTCAGAGGGGACATGTGTCTGTGTCTGTCTGTCTGTAGTACCCTGTCTGAGGGGAGGAGAACCGTCAACTCTGTGTGTGGCTTCTCAGCCAGTTTTAGTTCGTGGTGTCTCACCCAAACCGTTTATTTGTGTGATTTCCCATGTGAGCCTTTCCCAGCTGAAGAGCATCCCCAAGGAGGGGTGCTCCAGGCTGTGTGTGTTGATGTGTTTTGCCCAGGGCCCCTGGTGTTGGTCTGCAGTGGGACAGCAAGGCCAGGCAGGAGCCCCTGCCCTGACATGGGGGCAGAGGTTCCCTTGGCCTTACTGCTGGGCAGACCTGGTCCAGTCCATGTCAAACCGTCGTCACTTTGATTTCTCTGTAAGTTATCCGACTTATTTATGTGGAACTCTGTTTCTCTGAATTTTTTGCACTACATGGGATTGGGGAGGGGATATAAGCAATAGAAGCCAACATGTACAATAAAGACGTTTTCTTGAATACCAGACCCTGCCTCTTGCATCCTTCCTTCTCGCTTCTGGCGAGGCAGGAGCTGCTCTCTGCATTGCCCTGGGCAGAGGAGGGGAAGTATCCCCAGGCAGGGGATGCTCATGGCAGGCTCCTGTGCATCTGTGCCTGAGCAGCCACTGATGAGATGTGTCAGAGGAGGTTTAGGTTGGATCTCAGGAAAAGGCTCTTCCCCCAGAGGGTGGTGGGCACTGCCCCAAGGCTCCCAGAGCCCAAGGGATGTTTGGACAACACTCTCAGGGACACGGTGAGATTATTGAGGTGTCTGTGCAGGGCCAGGAATTGACTCAATGATCCTTGGGAGTCCCTTCCAACTCGGGATATTCTAGGGTTCTGTGAGATCTCATCTGCCTGGGTGTCACCACTCCAGGGTTTGAGGCATTTGCACAGAGCAGGGACAGGCTTCCATCTGGAGCCCACTGCAGACTGGCCCTGCTGATGTGGGTATTAATAGAGGAAGCAAGAAGGAGCTAAACCATTTTTGAAGGCTTTTTTATGCTACAGATGAGCTAAAACAAGCAGCTCTTCACCCAGCCCCTGGTCCCAGGCTCAGCTGATGGTGCTGGGTGCCTGGCGGGGGGGGCTGCTCTCCTATGGACAAGGGGCTTCATATTCCCAGAGAGGATGTTGTGCTGGGAGTGCCCACCACTCTGTGAACCTTCCCCCTACCCCAGAGAAAAAGCAGGGCAAAGATGCTGGTGGTGGTGGAGACCACTGGGAAAAGCCCAACTCAAGGCATAGAGACTTCAGAGGCAGGCTTATTTACACCTCTCCCTGCCCCTTAAATTCCAGTTTGGTCTCCCTAGGACTCCCAGTGCTGTTGACAGCTTTCCCTGCAGTGGAGATGAAAACCAGGTGAGAAACATCCTCCTGCACCTCCAGCTGCCCCGTGCAGCTCGCCCGGGGAGGGGGCAGGTGTTGCCCAGGGGCTGCCCAGCCCCATCCTGCTTCCCAACTGCTGCCAACCCTGCTTCCAGGGGGGAATGCTGAGCCCATTTCACGGTAGGGGGAGTGCAGGGGGGTGAAAAGAGCAATGAGAACTGCCTGGCAGCATCCCATGGGGCCCAGGAGGGAACTTTCCCATGCGTGTGTGCCGCGGTTCGGCCGCGATGCCGCACGGTCGGAATGCCTGGCTCGGCTGCAGCCCTGCCGTGTCCTCTTTCCTCCTGCTCTCTAGGCTCTTTGCTCCTCTTTGGGGCTTCTATAAATAACTACGGGGTTCCAAAAGTCTTTCTGCAGTCTGGAGGCTGCTTCCCTGCAGTCGAGGCTCTCCTGGAAGCAGAGGCAGTGGTGCCCTCGAGGTTGTGTGCCCAGCACGCAGAGAAGGGACTGTGCTCAGCCACTGGTCACACCTGGCCCTGCCACCTGTGGAGGTGTCACTGGTGTCCCAAAGTGAGCAAAGTGATGTGCATTTGCAGGACCTGCAAGAGTTCTGCCACTATTCTGAGCTGCAGTGCAAGGTTTTATTTAGAACAAACGTGCTGGAGGAATGGCACGTTTCTGGTCACAGTCTGACCGAGTTAGCCATGGATCTTAAGAGGAATCACACTTTTCCTGACTAAAACACAGTTGTTGCTGTTTGCTGTAATTTCTGATCTCTGCCAGGAGGTGCTGTGCTGTCAGTTGTTTCCCAGCTGTGCAGAGAGAACAGAGCTCACAGAAGCACCCTGCCATAAAAAACAGGGAATTTCTGATTGGGGCCCTCTGGAGAGGTGTCCTGTTGCTTTGCTTGGCCATGAAGGGTTAATGGATTATATGACAGAAAGGGAGGGGGATAAAGAGGCTGTTTTTAAAGGTCAAAGATGGGGAAGCCTTGGAGAAATTTTATGGCACATCTGTTATCAGCTGCTCTCTCTGTGCAATCACCTCTTGGGGGAATATGTTAGATGTAAATAGAGAGAGTCTAACACGCCCAATATGTCCATAAAACCTCATTCAGCCAATCCCAGTTTGATTCAAACAGATTCTCTAGGAAACCATCCTCTCCTGGATTTAAAAATCCCTTGTTGAAGAAACCATCATTGTCCCCTGGGAGTTGTTCAGGTGAGAAATAACCTCTCCTGTTAAAACACACGCCTTGTTTCCACCCTCACTTTCTCTGCATCTCCCCTTGTTCCCTGCCCCAGCTGGTTGTCACAGGTGTGTTCCCCACGCAGGTGCTCCCAGCATCACCACACCCCTGCCACAGCAAGCTGGAGCTGCTGGACTGTCACTGGGAAGAGGGAGGAGGCAAAACCTGCTCCCTGCCCTCTTCTCGGAGGCCTCACAGTCACTGCACCCAGTCACTGTTGACTCTCTCTGGCTGGCCAGGCTATAATAGATTTATGCATTTACAGTCTTTGTAGTGCTTCAGTCTTCCTAAAATAGCATGTAAACATGTCACATCACGTGCTTTACGGTAATTTCTTAGGTCACTGTTATTCATATTAACTAAATCTGATTTATTTTTCAAATGGGCTATCAATTAGATCAGTTTGACAAGATCTAATTTCCATAACGCCGTGTTGATTTGTATTAATTATATTCTCCTCCTGTAATCCTTAAAGTTAATCCAACTCCCTAACAGCTGTTACATCATTTTCCCAGGAATCAGCGTCAATTGGCAAACCCATAATTACTGGGGTGGCTGTTTTACCCACGGAAATACTGATGTCCCTGTTAACTTATGCAATTTCATTGCAAATTCCGTGGTCCTGCAAGACCTACTGCAACAGCCACCCACGACCTTTGTGTTCAGGTCTTTAAAACTCTTTGACATGAATTCTCTGCATTTTTTGATCCAGAGCATCTAAGTTTTGTGTTTGCTTTTTAACAGCTGCCTGACCAAGGAATGAAAAGGGCTTTGTCATTTCCTATGGCTGTAACTGCCTGTTTTTTTCAATCCATTGCACAGAAATATTTACCTTTTGTTTTGTCATTAACTACGAATTATTATTATTTATATTTCCACACAGTAAGGGAATTATAACATAAATGTTTAGTTTGCCTCCTTTTAAAGCATTTCTTTCGTAAATATCCCTTTAGTTTTGTTGCTCATGCACCTCCTTTTGCTCTTTGCTTCCTTTACCGATTTCCCACGTTTCAATTAGTTTCCCCCCGTTTATTTGCTGTATTTCCACACCGCTTATCTATTTTCATACCTTTAATCCCCCTGGTCCTTTCTAATGAACGACCGCTCCGAGCGCAGCCTTTTGAACCCTTAAGCAACAACCTTCCAGGTTTTTGTTAATGCTTAAGCCATAACCCCCACTATTATCTTATTTCCACCCGGCTGGGCTGTGCCACGATCGGATTCCATTGGGGAAAACACTGCCGATGGATTTATTAGCGGCTCCGGCTTCGTGCTGTTGGCCGGCAAGGAATGTCCATGGGCTGCACCGCTGGGGTTCTCATTCCATGCTTAATTCCCAGGGAACATCTACCTGGCTCGCCCCTCCCAGCGAGCGGGGCGGGAGCAGGAGTGGGAGCCCTTGCTCAGCTCACACCCACTCGAGTCACAGCAGGAGGAAGGGAGGGAAGGGAACGCCGGCGTGACACGATCCCAAACACAAACCTCCAGCTCCCCAAGGCTCCGGGCGCTTCCCAGCATGGGGAACATCGCCTGTGTCCCGCAGGCACCTGGCGGCTTCAGGAGCTCCTTCCGAAGGAAGCCTTCGCTGAAGAAAGAGTGAGTACCCTTGGGGGTTTTTTGAACTTTGGGGTGGTTTTCCAGTGGGGCTGGATCCCCTCTGGGCTCTCTGCCGTGGGATGCACCGTGTGGATCTGGGCTGGCAGCTGAGGAACCCAGCAGTTATTTCATATTTCACGCTCGGGCTGTCCGTGGTTTCATGGGGTGCTGGGCAGTGCCAGGAGGGATCAGCTCGCCCCAAGTGCCTGGGATGGAATTCTGTGCCGGGAGGGAATCCCAGTCCCCTGGAGAAACACCAGTCCCCTGGAGAAAAGCCAGTCCCCAGGAGAAAAGCCAGTCCCCAGGAGAAAAGCCAGTCCCCA
The DNA here is from genome assembly GCA_035221455.1 of Xenops minutus. Taxonomy (NCBI): domain Eukaryota; kingdom Metazoa; phylum Chordata; class Aves; order Passeriformes; family Furnariidae; genus Xenops; species Xenops minutus. The sequence goes on along the minus strand of JAWWEE010000052.1, from coordinate 5,830,006 downwards.
GGAGAAACACCATTTATTTAATTTTGTTTTCATAATTAAACTCTCCACGGGACAGGCGGGAGAAGGTGCAGAACACCTGATACTCCTTGTTTTCACTTGTGATTTTCTTTATTCACAAAGCCCAGAACTGCAGTGCTTGTGAAAAAATAACTTTCACACTCAGTGTCCCTTAGAGAGGAAACCCCAAATCCCAGCACTCTGACATACAATTTGACCTATGTTTGTAAACCTAAAGGAGAAACAACAGAAAATATTAACAAGATCCTTTGGGAATTTGGGTGCTGGGCTAGCCAGGGCAGTGCTCAGGTACCACAGCAGTGGGTGGCTGTCCCAAAATAGAGCTTTCCAGGGAATGCACTGCAGGCTTCCCTGCTTTTCCACTGCCTGTGCTCCCATCAGCACAGTCTGCCAATGCTGACACATGCACAGAGCAGATCCCTCCCCATCCCGAGCACTCCGGGCTGGAAAAGAGCTCTGTAGGGAACCAGGGTGATTCCTTTGGGACCTGCCAGCCCTGTCTGTGCTGGGTTCAGTCTATGTGCTGGGCTGTGAGATAGACCCCTGAACTCTGCAGGCTGAGGAGTTTCTAATCAAGAGGAGACACCAAACTGTCCCCTTGGTCTCCTGTGCTGCCATAAATTAGGAGCAAAGCTGTAGGAGTCTGTGGAGCTACTGTGGGGTAAAAGAGAGGGGATCATTTGGGGTATTTGGACGCTGGAGGGCTGACATCCCACCTGAGGTGGGGCAGCCAAGCCCCAGAGCACCTCCTGTCCCTGCTGCCTCCCAGCTTCCCACGCTCACGGCTCCCCGTGGAGATAAGCCTGGTTTCTGCTGAAATAGATGCTGCAATCTGAGAGAGCAACTGCTGGGAAGTCCCAGCAAAGCTGTCCCAGTTGCTTCTTAACAGCACCAGTAACGCTGTGTTAATTGTGGGCACGCAAGGAGAGCTGGGGCCCCGGCTGGGAGCAGAAGGAAAGAGGGAGGAAAACCACAAAGGCAGAAATAAAACCTCTTTGTGAATATCTGTTGGTGTATCTGTACATATGCATCTCCACTCCAGGGGTTTTGGAATAATTGTCAGAGCTAGATTTGGTCTTCGTGTTTTGCAGTGGAACATCTGGTCCCTCTGCTGATTTGGAGACACAGATGGGCCAAACTGATCATTTGGTTCTGCAAAGACCTGTAAAAAAGCAAAGAAACGGCAACAAGTGCAGCACAACCCCCATTTCAATTCTCCCAGGCTGTTTATCAGCCCTTTGCTGGGCTGGGATGATTAGAAAGCCCATGACAAATTGCTTGCTTGGTTTTCTGGCTTCCTTATTTTTGGGCAGAATTCACTGTGCACCAGCCTGGATCTCTGTTTCCATGTGTGTTTTGGGTTTTTGTTTCCTCCCCTCTATAGACAAAATGGCAAGAAAAAACTGCCCAGCTTTTTTGGCATAGAAGGAGGGCAGGAGAGAGATACGACCACAGACAAAATCCTGCAGTATATTCCAGCAAAGGCAAGTACAAACACATCCAAACCCCCTCCCCACTGCTCCAAGAGTTTATTCCCACTCACCCCAAGGACAGCACTTAAGAGGGATGATGGGCCTGGATCTGGAGGCAGCAGCAGGTCTGTCTCAAGTAGATGGAGCCCAGGAAGGGATGAGCCCTGTGCAGAATTACCTGCCCCAGGGTCCCCATGCAGGTGTGGAGGGGACCTGCCACCAGCCAAAAGGTGTGATGGGGTGGGAGGGTCGTGCTGGGAGCCCAGCAGAGATAACTCACCCCCCGCTTTGCTTTTGGTTCTTTTGTTTCTGGGTCGCCTGTGAAGGAAGGGGAAAATTAGAGCGAGCATTCAAAGGTGGGGTGATTCATTCCCACGCCGCAGTGAGACGGAGCAGGCAGCGTATTAGCAATGAGCCCTGGGAAGGTAATCAGGAAGGGCAGGTCTGTCTCAGGCACATATCAGCCTTGTGGCCATATGGCCCATTTCCCAGCACTGCTGGGGGAAAGCAGAGGTGAAATGATGAACCCCGGTGTGTTTTGTCGGTCCCTTTGGGAGGAGTTTGGGGACCGTTTGGGCTGTGCTGGGCAAGCATCTCTCCCAGAGCATGGCAAATAGGCTGTGTGGATGCAGGGAAAGGGATCTGAGAGACCCAATGGTAGGCAGAGGTAATGCCAGAGAAGTCCCTATGGGACTCAGCCGGCATCCAGAAGGGTCAGGAAGCAGAGACCAGGACCCAGATGGATCCTGGGGAAACAGGATGAGCTGTGATGTTAGAGGGTCCTGGACAAGGAATCCTGCAAGAGGACACAAGAAAGGTCATGGAGAGCTTATTCATTTGGGAACATGACTGTGGGATCTCTCCAGGGAAGGAAGGAGGGTGGAGCAGTTGTTTAGATGTTACCCTCGCCTGGGGCAGCTGGGATGCAAAATCCCTGCTCAGCCACAAGCTTCTTGTGTGGCCTGGAGAAAGCCTTGGCTTAGACCCTTCCCACCCCTGTGTTTTGAGGAGAACCAGGTGCTGTGGGGCCAGGTTAGAGAGGAGCCATAAGCACAGGACTCTGATGCAATCTCAGAGGAGATGGGATCACCAGAGCTCTGGCCATGGCAGGCAGTTTGGGACTGGGGCAGGTGACATCCCTGAAAACCAGCCCCCTCTGGGACCTGGCACACACAGCCAGTGCCTTTTGCTCCCTGGTACCAGCCTCTGCCCTATTTCCCATACTTCCCAGTCAAGGCTCCTGTGGATCCTCAGCAAAAGCGAGTGGGGGAGGATGTGCCAGAAGAGCTGCACTTCTCATTTGCTTCTTTTATCATTAAACAGCAGCTTTCGGAGCCCCGGGGCACCAGCCTTGCAAGGCTGAGCTCTTCCTGCTGCCTGGGCTGGTGATTCAGCTGGGAGTCACTGGGGTCTGCAGGGGCTGGGGCAGGTTAATTAGTAACTTGCTCTACCTGTAGGATGAGGCATCCGAGACTGATGGGGGGGGATAGAACATGTCAGGGCACTTGCACTGCCAGAGACCCGCTGTCTCACCAAAGCCTGGGAGAAACCAGGTTTCCAAGGACCTGCAGTGCCTGGGACCCAGCTGAGCTAACGGGAGTGGGGCTGGGCAGGATGGGGCTGGGGCAGGAGGGGGCTGGGGCAGGATGGGGCTGGGGCAGGATGGTGCTGGGGCAG
>JAWWEE010000052.1:5778064-5817785 GCA_035221455.1 Xenops minutus | reverse complement strand
GAGCAATCTCCCAATGCAGGGAAGCAGCTTGGCCCTTTCCAGAGCAATCTCCCAATGCAGGGAAGCAGTTTGGCTCTTTCCAGAGCAATCTCCCAATGCAGGGAAGAAGTTTGGCTCCTTCCAGAGCAATCTCCCAATGCAGGGAAGCAGCTTGGCTCTTTCCAGAGCAATCTCCCAATGCAGGGAAGCAGCTTGGCCCTTTCCAGAGCCCTTGCCCCAGGCTGCTGTCAGAGACAAAGCAAAGTGCCCTCCAGATCCGATCCCTGCCTGGCTCTTCACAGGCTGTTCACATCCCTCTCCCTGTTTGCTTTCCAAGGAGCAGCATGACCGGCTGCTGGTGCTTTACCCCTCCACACTGGTGATAGTTTCTGAAGAGCAGAACGGCCTCTGTTTTAAGGTAGGTTCATCTGGGAGCATCTTCCTGCTCTCTCGCCCATCCACAGCAGCTATTTCAGCTCTTCTTTGGCTTGTTGCTCTGCTCCACCTGTGTTCCCTTGTGCTCCCTGTGTTGGCAAGGGCTTCCCCTCCACGCTGCTCCCGTGCCAGCTGGCAGGTGAGCAGGCAGAGGGATGTTGCAAGTTATCTTCCCATGAGAAACACCTTGCCCTCCTACAGAAGCCCAGGGGGAAAGGAGCTGGCTGCCAAGGAATCCGAGTCTCTGGGAGGAGGGAGGCTGGCATGTTTCAGTGTGGTGGTGCTGGCAGAAAGCCTGGCTTGCCTGCTCAAGACAGGAGCTGGAACAGCCCCAGAGAGAGCCCCTGAGGGGGCTTTGCTTCCCAGGCTCTGTGCCATGGGACCACTTGGAAGCAGGGAGCATCCAGGCAGCACATCTGATGCTCTTGGAGAAGGGCAGGGAGGAGAGGCTGCTGCTGGTGCAGTGTTTGCTGCTCTTTCCCTCTGTGGAGCAGAGCCCTGAGCAATGTCTGGCCATGGCAGTGGAAGGGACAAGGATGTGGAAATCTGAGTGTTCCAGGAGATGTGAGACCAGCTTCTCTAGGCTAGTGTGTCTTGTGGGAGCAGTGGAGGGAGCCTCAGCACAGCCAGGCAGTGGCACTGTGCAGCCTGAGTGACCCTTCAAAGTGACTGCCAGCATCCATCGTGGCACTTGGTGACACGGTTTAGTGGTGAACACAGCAGTGCTGGGTTAATGGCTGGATTTGATGACCCTGGAAGGCTTCTCTGACCTTGACAATCCTGTGATTCTGTGATCTTGGACATCGCTGTGGTGGCTAATTAGCAGCCTTGTGCTTTCTGGTCGTGTTTTCCCCGTGCTGGAACAAATGTGCCAAAGAAAAGAGCAGTGAACTGTGTGTGAACCTGCGTGCAGAGCTGGGCTGCTCCTGCACAGAAACAGCATCCCTCTCAGTCACACAGAGAGCAGCCAGTGGCAGGGGATCCCTGCAGGGATGGAGGGCTCGTGAAATTCAGTGTCAGCTCACTGGGGTCCTCCTTGTGGCTCCACAACAGGCAGCCATGCAGGATGCTTTTAATTCAAGGGCCACCCATGGGAAGACGTGTGTGCAGGCATCTCTGGAGAGGAGATGGCTGTGCTTCAGTGGGAAGGGGTGTGAGGAGAGACATGGCCAGTCACAGCTCTCCTCATCCCCAGTGAAACAGTGGAAGGTGTTTTCCAGCAGCTGGTGGCTCGTGTGACACACCTGAGACAGAGCTTGTTTTTGGGAACACGTTGTGTGCAGCTCCTGGGAATGGGGCACCACAAAGGGGGGGCCTGGGCTGGGCTCTCTGATTAGCTCATCTCTTTTGAAACCTTAAACCAGCTTTGTCTGCCCCTGTCCATGCAATGTTCCCTCTTCCCACGGTGCAGGAGCTCTGGTCCCGGGGCTCTGCTCAGCTGGGTGCAGGCAGGAGGTGATTCACCAGCCTGTGACACTGCACTGGGAACCTGATTTTCCACAGGCATGTCTGGGCACAGGAGCCTTCTCCCAGGGCTTCTGCAAATTAACTTCCCTTCCCTGCAAGCAGATGCTGAGCCCTACAATTTGTGTGTGAGGGAATAGCCTTGGCCCTTTTGTTCTTGAGCTTCACACAAACCACAGGAGCTGCTGCTGCCAAGTGTGTGTGTGTGGGACAGGGAAGGGGAAGGCAGGGGCTGAGCCTGCCGGGATGGGGCTCACCTAAATCCACCAGCTCACTGCTGGTGGGAAAAGGCCCTGGGCAAGGTGCAACCCAGCAAGGGGGTTGCTGCTCGAGGGGCAGGTTCACACCATGCCCAGGGAAGGCTGGAGGGCTCTCTGCAAGCCCACACGTGTGCTGTTCGTGGGATGCTGCTGTGCTTCCTGAGGTGGGACTCTACCCAGAGGGTGTTTCAGCATCCCCATGGCCAGGGAGGTGTTGTTGAAGGCAGGATGGAGCAGCAGGCACCTGGGGAAGCCCTGTGCAGTCACCCTCAGTGGCAGGAGGATGGCTGGGAGGTGCTGGAGGAGCAGCAGCCGTGCAGAACCTGCGTCAGCTGAAATGTCAGACTCCAGCAGGAAAGGAGTCAGGGAGCTGTGCATGAGCTTCCCCTCCCAAGGTCAGCCTTCCCGAGCTGCTCAGCCCATAAATCACTGCTGGGGCAGGAGGAATGCCACAGGAGCCTGTGTGTGCCCACAGGCTACTGCAGAGGCAGCTGCCACACAAACCACGGACACCCCGTGTGCTCCACAATTCCCTTATGGCAAAGTTGTCACGTCGGCCGCATTCCCAGAGCCTTTCCAGCTGGCACAGCTTGGGAGTGAGGGCGTGACGAGGAGTTTCTGCTAGACACCTTGTTTTGCAGCCCCTGAGCTTAGGCAAATGAATCCCGATGGATTGCACCTTTGGAGAGGGCCTTTGGCAAAATGACGGGGCTTTGTTCCTGCTTTTTGTGTGTTTCCTCCACTGCTGGGCATGGAGGAGAGTGGCATGAGATGGGAACTTTTTTTCCTGAGCACTACCCAGCCCCTGTGTTCCCCATCCTGTTCAGGAGCTGCATCCAGGGCTGCTGCCACCAGCTGCCCCTGCCCAGTGCTCTGTGCCCACAGGCAGAGTTAGGGGGACATCCAGGTGAGGGGAACAGGAACGAAAACATCACGTGTTCATTGTTTTCCCTCTGCTCAGAGCATGAGAGAGATGAGAAATAAAGTGATTAGCTTATCTCTGTGACGTTTCCAGTGAAGAATATGATTCAGTAGCTGTCCAAGGGCTGTTCCTGTCTCATTTCTGTAAGGAAAATTCACCTGGGGGAACCCCAAAGGAAGAGGAGCACTGGATCCGAATTCAGTGCCAACAAGCCCTCGGCCCTTCTGCCACATTGCCCAGCACAGAGAATGAAGCTGTCAGTGGTGACACTTAAAGGACATGTGGCAGCAGAGCAGAGAGGGGCTGGAACAGGCAGCCCTGTCCCTGCCCAGCCCACAGGTCACCACATTGCTGGTCTGGCACAGCCCAGTGCCTGGGGCAGATGTTGGATGGCCAGGGGACTGGGTGATGGCAGAGGGCACAGTGGTGGATGTGCATGCAAAGGTATAATTGCACATGGAGTCTCCTAACTCCAGATTTTCCAGGGACAGGCTGCTTCAGCTTCCAGCTGACAGGAACAGCCTGTGAGGTGCCTGCCCAGGGCAGACCCTGCTCCTGTCTCAGGAGTGGCAGTTCACAACTGTGCCTCGTAACACAAGCGCTCACGTTTCACCAGCTGGCATTTGCAGGGCTCAGCCCTGTCTTTGTAAGGCTTTGCAGGGAATGGATTGTGGGCATTCCTCTTCACAAGGCTGGAAGTCCCAAGTTAGCAACTAAAACCTCGTTCAGGTCCATATTTGCAAAGTTTTCTGTAGAAGTCAGAAATTTCAGCTGTTAAACTGCTGGGAACAGAACTAGAAGGGAAGGGCTGCTTTTCCAAGCTCAGATCTCAGCAGATGGCAGTGGTGTTGTCCTTCCTACTGTGCCCGTGTGCCCCGTGGCATGGACTGGGAGCTCTGCTCAGTTTTGTGGTGCTAAGCCTGCTTCTTTCTCCAACAGGGCGAGCTGCCTCTCAATGCCATTCAGGTGCTTTTTGAAGAGAATGAGAAAACTTCCTTTTTAATCGAAGGTGGGTGTCCCCATGCCAAGGGCTGTGCTGGCAGCAGCCTTTGGGGCTTTTGGGGGTCGGGCTGGTTTCTCTGGGCTGCTCTGGCACCTTCTCAGCTGTGTTTGCTCCTGCTAGAGCCAGGCTTTGTGAACTGCACTGCCTGGAAATCTGGGACCCTTGTGCTGCAGGGCTTGGCTCTGCTGGTGGAGGAGGATAGGAGACACAGCACCAGGGGTGCACGGTGTGCCCCTCATTGACACCTGGGCTGGGACTGCACCATCCTACATCCAGCCTGGTGCAAATGGTCAGCACCAAAGGCAGAGCATTCCCATCATCCCCACACCGGCACCTCCAGCTCCCGGGAGAACGTGGGGAGGGATGGAGCAAGAGGGTTCCCACGGGCTTCTCAAGGAAGCCACACAGAGCTAATCAAGGCCAGTAAGAGCAGCGAGTGATGTTTTCCCAGGCCGGCTGATCAACTCGATCCGGGTGACCTGCCGCAGTTATGAGGATTACCAGGAGTGGCTCTACTGCCTCAAAACAGCCCAGTTTCGAAACGCCGACTCCTCCCTCTCCGGATCCGAGAGTTTCTCAGGATCAAAGCCACCACACCCCAGCCAGGTAAGAGGCACATGGGAATCGATGGCTCTCCTATCTCCGGCCACGTGTGAGCACCCCTGTGACACAGCAGACTTTGTCTTCAGGTGCCCTGCTTGAAGGCTGGCTGCAAGTTGCTGAGCTCTGCAAGTTATTTGAAGCCCTGTGTCATGTTATATAGGCAAATATTATACTGAATTCCTTCAAAAGCAGAGGCCTGGACACAAACTGTGACAGTGTCGTGCAGTGAGGCATTGGCACAAGGGCATTCAAAGGGTCTTGGACTCGATGATCCTTGTGGGTCGCTTCCAAGTCAGGATATTCTGGGATTCCTGCAAGGAAGGGGAGATCCACACTGCCAGCTCTGTATCCAGGATAGGGCAGGGGGTCTGAGCACCTTATTCCTGCAGTGAACCTCCCTTGTTCGCCCTGGTCACCCCAACTGGACCCGTCCACCTGCTCAGCCCTAGAGACAGCACATCCCACACACCAGGCACGGCCCCTGGGCAACTTCTGGCCATGGGGACACAGCCCAGACCCCAGGGGCACCAAGGGCTGGGCTGGGCTGGGGAGGGATGTGCCTGTGGCCATGCAGAGGGCTTTTCCTACATGATGTTCTCCTCCCCATCCAGTTCACCAGCAGCGGGAGAGGGTCCCTCACCTCTGACGGCCGCACGAACTCCTGGGCTTCAGGGGGCAGAGTGGCCACCCTGACACACCTGTCCCAGACCAGTGGCTCTCTGCCCGATGGACAGTCCTTCGTGCTGATGCCTGAGGGCCGGCTGCTCGAAGACCCCCTCTCCCCTGGCTATTCCCAGCCTCTCCATGTAAGTGAGCCCCCCAGAAGCCTGGAGTGCATGTGGGGATGGACACTGCCTTTGAGCAGAGCGGGGTGGTGTGGTCAGTGTTTGCTGTGTGCTGGAGCAAATCCATGCCTGGAGCCTCTATTTGTCCTGTCTCAGCCTTTGCTGATAAGAGAAAAGGCTGCCAAGGAGTCCCATCCCTGTCCTTTGCTCTGCATAAGGACTGTTGGACAGATTGCCAAAGGGAAAATAGGGGGGTTCAAAGGCCAGGAAATCCCAAAAGGAAAGTTACAGGTGGGTGGAGGTGATGGGTTTGACAGGGTTCTGCTCTGACCCTGGGCAGCATTTGGGTGTCCAAGGTTGTAGGAGTATGTGGGGCAGGGACCCAGTGCAGGACCATCCTGATCCCTGAGTGTGGGGCAATGCCATGTTCCAGTGGGTGCCCTGAGGAGAGCCAGTTCCAGGGTCTGCCTTCTCATTTCAGTGCCTGCCACAAGCCAACTGGCCAAGCACAGGGTTGCCCACACAGGACCTGCGGAGGGGAGGCAGCTCCAGGAAATCCAAGGGCAAATGTGGGCCATGCAACCAGCAGCTGCCCAGCCAGGACTCGGAGAGGAGCATCTGCAGCCTCATTCCCGAAAATCCCAACGGGGAACTCCCATCCCCGGAGTACAACGAGCCATACGTGGCACACAGCTCACAGCATCACCCCACAGCTCCCCCGTCACACCTGGACCTCAGCAGTGTAAGGGGGATGGATATGGGGGGGATGGATCCTTCTTCCTGGGAAGGAAGATCACCTTTCCCTTGCAGTGCCACTGGCAGGGATAGGTGTCCTGGCAGGTGCTTTTGGGCAGGTGTGAAATCCATTTCCATTGGAAAATGGCCCGTGGGAGGTGAGGTTAAACATGGCAAGTGGAGCAATGTTGGCAAGTGGAGCAATGTCTCTCAGAGCTCTGGGATGCTGGGAACTAATTCCTGAAGCAACATGACTGCCAGTGCTCTGTGAGTAGGAGTGTTATTGCCTCACAGGACACAGCCTCTTCTTCCAAGGGTTTTCCAGTATGTGTCCATCAAAGGTTTAGTGTGTGATGCCACAGTTTCCCTACTCTCAATGAGTGTTCATCAAGGAATTCCCCTTGTTGGCACAGACAACACAGTCAGGAGTCATTCCCATCACCCCACATGGACAAGCAGAGTTTGGGACTTTAGCTACAGAGAGATTCCCCACTCCAGTCCCTCCTGGGGATGAACTGCAAGTAGAGACCAGCATGCCACATTCCCGTTTCCATTCTGCCTTGTAGCTCCACAGATGGAGCTCGGTGGCAGGTCAGCCCTTGACAGCTTCCAGCTCCTTGGAGAAGCTGGCCATGCTCCACTCCTGCTTGTACACTGCTCCCTATACACCCAGCTCCCCTGCTTATACCCTGATCCCTATACACCCAGCTCCCCCAGTGCTCCCAGTGGGGCAGGCTCTACCTTCCTGAAAGAGGTACCTGCTCTTGCTGCTGGTTACAGCTGGCTCTGACTCAGCACACAGGTTTTTTGGCTCCAGAAATTGTGCCTCAGGCCATTTCTTTTCCTGCTGTCTGCCTGAGCCTGAGCGGGATGTGGAAACTCCAGACCTGCATTTTGGGGTGGGGCAGGGCACAGCACAGCATAGTTCCCAGTTTTTTCAAGCCAGGGCAGAGTCAGAGGGGAACAGGTTTCCCCTGTCTTATCACTGGATGCCAGTGTCACAAGAATAATCTCAGGAAGAGCCAGAAACCATGAAACAAAGGCAGAGACTGAGATGTGCTCCAGTCTACAGAAACTGGAGATGAGTCAGACACAGAGACCGCTTCATCCACCCCAAAAAATTCCAGATGTGATAACTGAGTGGCTGTTAAAGGCTACATTTGTGAGTCTCTGGCTGGCATTCCCCATGCTGGTGATGACGTCCCTTTCCTCAGAGGGTCTTTCCTGACTGTTCCCTCTGTGCATCCCCTGGGTTGCCAGTAGTTTTCATCCTACTGCCTCCACACCTTCCCAACTTCGACTGTCTCTGGGTCATTGTGAGGGACCAGTGGCCATTCTCCCTTTCCCCATCTAAGGCCTTCAGGATTGGGGTGTAGTAGAATTTCTGAGGAGGGCAGAGACCCTTGGTTTGCTGAGTGTGATCACAGCAGGGCTGGTGTAGCAGGTGGGAAGCAGCAGGTCAGCGTTTCCCAGCTCTCCATAGCAGGTATCCAACCTGGAGTTTGCTTTGCTTTAGTTCCTGCAGTGCCACAGACAGATGGGGCCAGCACAGGCAAATGGATGCCCAGCAATCCCTGCAGCCCAGCACCTTTCTCTGGAGCAATGGAACTGCCATCCCCTGCCCAGTGGTCACTGCAGAGAGGTGCCCACGGCTCCCACTTACAGCACCCCTGGCACCTCACGCCGGCTCCAGCTGCGGGCACCTGCTGAAGCTTCTTACCTTGACGAGGTGAGATTGTAAAGGCAGTCCTGGAGCCCCACACTGGCTGCAGGGGAACACATGGGGTGCAGTGGTCCCACCTTCACTGGGGTCTCACTGCAGAGCCCTTTGTGACAGGGAAGGATGGATCCTCCTTGGGGAGCAGGGAGTGGGGAGCCACAGAGGGCTGATTCCCTGGTGTGCAGTATCCCAGGACTGCAGTGCTATGCCATCCTCATCACTCTGTATGTTTCTTTCCAGATCTCTTCTCTGCGAGAGGAACATCTGGGCCCTTCATTGCACCCACCAGGTGAGACTCTTGGGGGGCTGCTGGGGTGCTGAACCCTCCCTGCCTACCTCGTCTGTCTCCATCAGCATCGTTCAAAGCAGGGCTGATGCCCTTTATCCCTCCTGCTTGCCTGGGTGGCACCAGTCCTGGGATCTTGCCCGTGTCTGTCTGGTGGAGACACCTGTCTTGGTTTCCACTGACTCACAGCTCACCTGTCACATGGGGGGGCTTTGGCTTGTTCCGTGGAATGCTTTGCCCTCATCTAGCTGCACCTGGGCTGTGATTTCACTCACCCTCATTCTTACCTCCTGCTGGCACAGGAGAAGGTGACCACTGGGCTGTGCTGAGCTCTCTGATCCCTTTGCTCTGTTCTCCTGCAGATGGGAATGTGGGCACATACGACCTGCCAGATTCCAGCTGCCGGGACTCCGCAGCCTTCCACGACTACGCCGAGCTCCAGAGCTTCCACAGTGACTTCAGCTATGACAACCTGTGGGAGGCTGAGGAGAAGGAGCCAGGCACCCCACACACCTCCCCATCTCCTGTCCAGCAGATTTACCAGGTCTAAGGGATGGTCTCCACAGCCAGGAACAGAAAGGCCCCCAGGCTCTTTCCTCGCTGGGCTTCCCTCCAGGGTGAGGAGCCCAGGGCATACAAAGCAAAGGGAAGAGCCCTGCCCTGCTAAAGGCTGCTTCCCATGTCCTGGCAGGCCCAGGGTTTAAATTTCTCCCCTAAATCTGGGGATGGGGGCAAAGCACAGTAGCAACAGCTCTTGTGGACACAGAGGAGCAGCGTGTGTGCCATGCCAAGCAGAGTTCTCAGGGACACCTGGCTCAGGAACAGCATTGCCCCCTGAAAATCAAAGGATGAACAAAAAGGGTCAGACCCCCTCAGATAAAAGGGACTGGGTGTTCAGAGGGAGCAGTCACTCAGTCCGAAGAAAAGGGCTGGTTAGTGGCTGGGTTAGGTTGATTCTTTATCCCCAGAGCCCTCAGGCTGATCCCTGAGAACAGATGTTAAGCCAAACCTTCCTCCACTGAGCTCTGAAGTCTGCAAAGATACATGAAACATGCCCCATCATGGTATACAAGGTTGGTAGCAATAGCTGTGCTCATAGGATTGTCTTCCTGGAAGATCAGAGTTATTGGACAAGAGATGGAGAAAAAACCCACCAGATCTGAGCAGAATGAGACTTTCTTTCCAATTTATGCAAAACTATTCCTTCCTGTCAGTGCTGGCTCCAAACCATAGTGGTGTCCTGCAACATGACAAGCCTGACACCTTGTCAGGTGGAGTCTAGAAATGTGCTGCCAGCAAACATGCCAAGTGACTGGTAGTTCACCAAGGTCTTCCCTGGAAAGGATGCTCTAGGGGTTCCTCTTAGGGAATGCCTCTTTGCCTCCCACCTCTTTGCACATGACTGGGCTCACGACACAGCACAGGGAGGGAAGAAAATTCCCCACAAGCCAAACTGCAGTACAGCCACAGCCCTCCAGTGGTCAGAGCGATGCCAGTGTGGGCTGTCATCTCCCTCTCGCCCCTCTGCAGCCACAGCAGGACCAGGGCACAAACAACAGGGGACAGAGTCTCAGAGCTATTATTTTCCAGCCTCTTAGGGCAGATCCTTTAGCATATAGAAGGTCAGCAGCAAATCCAAATGTTTTTACCTGAGGCTCCAAATTCTTAACCTTTGTTCCCTAAAGAGGCTGCAAACCAAACATGGTAACAAAACCTCTATTTTTGTTCTTTCACTGGTGCAAAACAATCTGGGAGCTCTTTGTACTTGAATATCAGCATATTACATTGTATTTTAATTTTTTTCACGTATCCAACAAAGTTTACATGTAAAGTTTGAGTGGATTCTGTGTATTTAACGTGTAAATGTGGCTGAGTTAAAGACCTATTTAATTTTCTGTCTGTGGATGATGTTCAGTACTGTAGAATGGGCAGTTGTCTGCACATTCATGAGTGTGTTGGTTTAGGTCTTGTAGCTATTATTGTTTTGTTTCAGGTTTGCTGTTTGGGGAAGATTTTTATCCAATAACCACAAAATTATCTATTTATTCAGAACAAAACTGTGCTAGGGAACATCAAAAGCACATAAATGCTGGGAGGTCTCCATGCTTTTGAGCTCCTATAAACATGTTGACTTTGAACATGCTCATACTAATGTTTTTAATTGAGTTTCAACAGCAATATCTGCAATGTATCAAAAGGGAAGATCCCCTTCCTGCTGATATTAAAGTTCTCTTGTGGATTTCTGTGAGACTGGACAATTGCAATACACATTTCCCTGGAATAATTTCCTTCTCTCTTTCTTTGCTGCCCCCTGGTTTAATGCAGGTGAGTTTTTCCCTGTCACTGCTGTCCTTTCCAAAGCCCTTTCTCCCCTGAGGACTTTGGGGCCCTGTGTCCAGGAGGATTCCAGAGAAATGATTGTCTCTAGTTTGGGCCAGGCACCTGTAAACACCTAATCCTTGAGCAAAGTCTCCCCAGTGTTTGTCACGCAACAAGACCTGGCTGGAGCTTTTAGTGCCAAAGCTCATCGGACTTTGCTTCGGCCCCATGTCCTGGTAAGATGCTCTGTAAAATCAGTCACAGGTTCCATGGGCAGGGACACCTTCCACTAGCCCAGGTTGCTCCAAACCCTGGCCTTGGACACTTCCAGGGATGGGAAGTCCACAAGTTCCTTGGGCAACCTGTGCCCACCTCCCCACCCTTGCAGGGAAGGATTTCTTCCTAATCTCTAGTCTAACCCTGTCAGTTTGAAGCCAGTCCCCTTGTCCTATCACTCCATGCTGCTCATTCTTCACACTTCCAGCAAGCCCTTGTGTGCAGCTGCCATGGTTGGTCTGGCTCTTATTTCGGGTCCTGATTTTTTGGGATGCTCCAATCTTTCCAAACCAGCCCCCATAAGCATTAGATTGGTCAAGACCAAACCCAAGTCCCCCTGCACAGCCTATTTTCCCTGATGAATCACTGGTTTTCCTGGCCATTGTTTTTTCCCTGATGATTTCTTATCCAGATGCTGATCCAGGTGGACCCATAGCAGGTAGGTTTGTGACTGAAAACCCCCACTCTCCTGCTTTTCCTCCAACACCTTTCTCAGCAGATTCAGGATCTAAAACCAGAGGGTTTACTTAGAGCAGCACTAGGTGTCTCTGTTCAGGTGGAACTGAAATGCAAACTACTACCTGTAAGCACACAAAACACCTCTTATTTCCTGAAAAATGTCTTCATCCTGCAGAATTGTGATGGGGACCAGCTCATCCACAAAAGGCAGGTCCAGTGCTCTGGAACTGCCAGCAGGGCTGTGCCCGTCCCACTTGGTCACAGGATAGCTGTGTCTTTATTCACAGAGGCAGATGAAAGGCATGAGATGACACCAGCTGCCAACAATTCACTCGCTGACAAATGATCTCTCCACCCCCCTCAGTCCCTCCAAGTGTTAAAAGTCCTGAATCAGGTGTCCATCCCTCTTTTTTCCATAGCTGGAAAGCCAGAGCAGTTATTGACACACCATGGGCTGCTGGATTTCTCGCTGCTTTCTTAATTCCAAGCCACAATTTTAACACCCACCCCCCCCCTTTTTTCTTTTTTCTCAAAGAATAAACAGCAAAGAGATGTTTAAAAAACATTTTTAAAAAGTGGAGCGTGTAACCTGCTCCTTTGGCTTTGGGAATTGGGAGAAAAAGCCCCTGTAAGTGAACACAAGGTGTAGCAAGTGAGCCCGTTGCCCATTTTTTAATCGTCTTTACAAAGACTCTTGAGGTTTGGGAATTCCTCGGGGAGCAGTTTGTATGAAGGTGTCTCTGCCTGAAACCATGGCTGGGGTTTGGGAAGGACCCAAACCTGCTCCCTGATCCTGCTGGGAGCACCATGAGGATGTGCAGGATCTGCTCTGGTCTGTGATGAGCAACTCCCTCATTGCCCTGTGGGTGGGAGAATCCACCAAAATATGTCAGGCTCTCAGGGCTGCCCAACCGACCCGAGCAACTGGTGCTTCTGCCAGTCCTAGATAAGAGGGGGGTCACTGGTCCCCCTGCTCTGCCTGCACCCCCAGCTCTGGCCCAGCACCAAGCCCCCCAAAAACCCCTCTGAACTCCAGGGAGAAGCCACTCACAGCTCAGAAATGGCCATAGAAAAATCAGTGGGAAGCTTCGCTCTGCTTTTATGACAGAGAGATGAAGAAAAGAAAAACAAAAATAAAATAAGAGTGAAGTGGCTGCTCTGACTGGGAAGAGGGGGAGAGGCATCCTGCTTCCAGTGGGACTCTGGTGTATCCAGGCCAGATGAAACACAGAGTCAGTTCTTTGGGGTGCACCTGCCTGACTTTTTCATCTGCTTGGCAAGAGCAGGTGTCAGATGAGGGAGCTACGTGCAAGGCAGAGCAGCGGGGTGGGATGGCACAGGTCCCACCTCCAGCCTCTCCGGAGAAGGGAGAGCAGCTCCAGGCAGTGAGGATGCACAGAAAGGTCGCTGCTCTCTATTATGGTGGCTGCTGCTATTGCAAAAAAGATGGTGAGGTCCTGGCTGCTCCCTTTGGGGTGAGACACAGGCACAGTGACCTCGCCGTGGAGGGAAAGGAGAGAGCTTAAAAGGTCAGAGAACAAACCAAGCATTAAAATTGCAGGCAAGCCCAGGCTGCTTTCCTTGAGGGACACTGCTGCTTGACTGAGCACAGCACACACTCCCCGAGCTCATCTGATACCAACAAGATCTTTCAATAATTCCTTTCACTTCTGCAGTCAGCTGAAAACATCCATCTCCTGAAATATTTATCTCGCCCACTTCTTCCAGTGCAGATCAAAAGGAGTGTGAAATGTACCTGTAACCTGCTGGATCACCTGGCACCTCTGGTAACTTTTAGCAGGGAGAGGTGCCAGATCATATTGACATCTCCCAGTCCAAGCTGTAAAGGATCAGACAGCAATTATCACCGACAGGCAAAGGGTGACAGGCACCTCATGTTACCTGCAGCACAACAGGACTGCTCAGCTCTCCTGAGAAGAAGCAGCACAAGTTCCTGAGCACTAGGATAGAGGCATTGAGAGAGTGGGATGTACCCCATAGCCTTTGGGGTGGGAAAACATGTACTTGGTGCCACTAAGCCTTTCCCTGCTTGAGCAGGTCAAGGACAGCCAGGAGTTGCTTTTCTCACCCCAGGGGCTGTGTTTGGCTGTGCATGGCTCATCTCTGGACTAGGGCACTTGGAACAGGAGGTTCCCAAAGCCAAGGCATCACTTAGGAAAGATCCAGCTGACGTGGGAACAGGCAGACTCCCTGTGTCCCAGCACAGAGCTTTGTCTCATTCACACACCTCCTGCATCAGCTAATGGCATCAAAAATGTCTTCAGCATTATGGTTTCTGCCAGAAACCCCCCCAGCTCCAGCGAGATCTTCAAGCCACCTTTGCAGTCACTGAGACAGACACAAACCACTTAGCCCAGCATTAAATTCAGTGATTTCTAACACAGTCCTTTATTATCTGCCACTTGGCAGTACTGTAGAAGGCCAGGAGGGAAATGAGCTGTACCTGCACCTGCACAGTGAATGGAAAACATTCTTTCCTCCAGATCTCTGTGACAAGGCTAGAAAACACAAAATCTGAGAAACTCAAACCAAGCAAGCAGCGAGCAGTGACCACTCAGGATGTAGCTCTGTCCTTTCCCTGAGGACCTCACTCTGTGGGAGAAACATCAGGAACAGCCAGAGCCCCTGAAACCTGTCAGGGTCCTGAGCTGGCAGTGCCAAAGACCCCTTCCCTTTGGTAAGCCTGCCTGCTGCCCCCCTCTGCCCTTTTCTGCAGTGCTCAGCTCCCCGTGAGAGTCTCCCAGGAAAGGCCAGCACAGTGGAATTGCCTGGTTCCTCCAGCTGGTCCCTGTCTCCCACCCGCCACACTCAGGCTGCTGTTCCCACCTGCCATGGAGAACACAGGGAGAGCTTAATGGCTTATGGCTGGATAAACAGCACACCCGAGCATATGGAATGCTTCAGCCTCCCCTGTGCTCCTGCTCGGTGCAGGGAGCAGGTCTGCTGGGCATTGCTGAGGATGCAGGGCCAGGTGCTCCTGGATGCAGCCCAGACTGGAGAGGGGGATCAGGGAGCACGGAGGGGATGAGGGGCGATGGACCGAATGCAGGAGCTGCTGCTGGGCACTGACTTGTGCTCACTGATCTGTTCAGAGGGCCCTGAGGAGCCATTTGAAGAGAAGCTGAGAGCTTCTGAGGCAGGAGGGCTCTCTGGATGAGGCTGTTAGTGACATGTGACAGCCAAGATGTGTCTCAGAGGGACAGGCATGGGGACTGAGCCAAGAAGGGAAGACACAGCCCATCTCCCTGCATGTTCTGTCCTCCAGGGTTCCAAAAACCAGCCCATCAACTCCTACAGTTTTGTATCAACAGACACATAACGGATTGATTTCTCAATTTTTAAAACTCAGTACTCATTCAACAGTTTCCCACACCAACAATGTAGACAGAGGAATGTACACAAAAGTAGTAAATGAGATAGAACTTTATTAGAAGCTTCCAGCATATTTTATCTGTTCTTCTCCTCCACAAAACTCCTCTTACTGGATATACAGCTGCTATAGTCCATATAGAGCCTGTACATCTCTCTCACTACTTACAGTTACATATCTCACTGTACAATTGCACAGTGTGTTCTCTTATCAGCAATAATACATGGTCTCCAGTCCATCCCTACACACATTAAAATTGCATGGCACTCTGCATTACAAGGAAAGAGCTAAACCTCTCCTCTCTGGTTTCATGAGACAAACATCACCACACCATTCCTATAAAGCTCACAGGCAGATCCACACTGGTATTCTGGGCTGTTTTCCCTTAGTACCTTTGTGGATCTGGCCCCTGAGTGCTTAATCTCATATTCATGCTGTTACCAGACTTGGGAGTGAAGAAAAACCCTCATGAATAATGCCCTTGAGTGATGAGGAAGGCACTGGAGACAGGCGAGAAGCTGGACCCCTTCCTTTATATTTTTCACCCCCTCTTCCATTCGGGGCTCCCTCAAGCCCTTCCCAGCCCCACAGGTTACACACTCAGCCACATCACCCCTCACCCCACATGTCCCCCAGCCAATTTTATCCCTCTAGGATGGAGGCAGAAGAGGGAACAAGTCATATATCCAGACCCTTTGTGTGGTGATCGGCACAGCCAAATACGTGCACGTACTTCTTCCTCCTCTCCAACATGCTCCTGTCCTTGTCAGGGCTCTTTGCTGAGAATTCCTTGAGCTCAGCCCTTTTCTCTGCTGCCCTTTCCATCCTGTGCATCTCCTGTAGGACCCTTCCTGGCTGCCCCTTCCCCTGGCTCTGGCTGTGTGACCCCTGTCCATCCTCTGCCTATGGGATTGGGATGTGCCCTTGCAGCGGGTGCTCCTGACCCACAGGGACAGACACCACATCTGTGGCTCTGGCTCAGCAGGGCTGTGGTGGCCACATGCAACAGAAACCTTATCTCAGCCTCCCAAACTGCTGCACCGAACTGTGACTTCTTGGAGTGAAATCCAAGAGGATGAGTCCTCCTCCACTGAGCCAAACCAGTCATGGGAGACCTGGGCTTTGCCAAGAGAGCTGCCCCTCCATCCCCCTTTAGCTGCTGCCCAGCCAGCACATGCTTAGCAAAGCCCCATGTTTGGACAGACAGCTCTTCCCAAAGCTGTCTCCACTCTTTCTTCACAGACATCCCAGCTTTGTCATACGAATGAAGCACTTTCCTGGTTTCTTTTTCTCTCACCTCCCTCCACCACTTCAGTGCCTTCCTTTGCCACCAGGTGACTTCAGCAGGGAGGAGGGATAAGCAGTGCCCTGGAACAGACACTGACTACTCCTAGGTAGTGTCCCAGGAGTGTGCAAGGAAAGACCAGAGCCAGCCCATGCTTTTGTCCAGCACAGGTACCGACTGCCTACCGTGTCATAAATTCCTGTCACCGGAAGGATCCTGCTTCCTGTGATGTCCTGTCCCCTGTAGGGATGGGTCCAGAGAAGTCTTGGTGCTGGGATCCAGGCTTCTCACACTGTCCAAGAACAAAGTCCCCAGTCTCTGCCTCCAGCGTGCCCACCTGTGCTCAGGAAGCACCTCTGGTGTGAGCTGAGCCTAAGTCCGGGGGTGTCCTTCTCTGACCTGCCTCCGGAAGTAGCGGATGGCAGAAAGGGTGCCAAAACTTGCCAGGAACACTGGAAAAGAGCCCAACACATTTCCACAGTGAGTCTGGGTGCTTCTTGCAAACCTCAAGGTCTCTTCCAGGCTTGTAGATCACAAGCTGCCCAGCTCACCCTGCTCAGTGGGACACAGAGGGGTCACTCCCCTCCTTTTCTCAGTCCCCTCCTGCCTTTGCTTTTCATCCCCACCACACTGAATTTATTCCCAGTGCATTCCCAGCCACCCACAGCCTGGCTGCCCACATCTAGTGCTATAATTTGGGCATGTGGATCACACCACCATTCCACAACAAACTGGCTTTTTTTAGGGGAAACACTAAATAGGCTCCATGTGCGGGGTAGAGACATGCAGTGGTTGGATACACAGGTTCAGGTGGAGATTTAATCATGGATGAGGAGGACACAGTAGAAAATCTCACCAGGGCTTCAGGACAGTCCCTTCATTTTCTGCCTGTGTTTGGACCAGCAAGATGCCAAGAAAAATACCATTTTGTGGATTATCTGTGGATTTTCTGATCCCAGACAAAGCAGAAAATACTCAAAACCCCAAACCAAAAAATGTAGAGATACAACAAATAACTAATGGGGATTATACACAGAATGAAGCTCTTCTCTGTGCTTCTAGCCAATATTTTTAGCTTGGTTTATAAGAGAGGCTAAATTCCCAAGCCAAACTGGGAATCCAAACCATGCCTTTGGAGTTCCCAGTTTAAATCCAGATTTTGATTTATGTGTTAGAGGGACATAAACAGGGAAATTCAACTTGAACCTAAAATGCTTAAAGAGAATGGCTAATCCAGGACGTGGAACTGCCTCCCATCTCCCCTCCTTGGGTTATGTGATCCCAAAGGCACGAGGACCCATATCCCGCTTTTCTCACCTCCCTGAGACCACGTCCACCATCCAATACTCAGAAGACAAGGAGGAGCAGGCCAAAAGCTCCTTGTGATGAAGGCACTGAGCAACCTTAGCTAATGAGCTATTCTCAGCCCGGGGTGTCAGCTTCCTGTGTGACCTTAGTGGGGAACATTCCTCTCCCGGACAAGCAGCAGGAAGCCTTGTTCCCAGCATCCCACCCCATGGAAGGGGCTCTCCAGGGCTGGACCCTGCACTCAGCTGCTGCATGCAGGGGAGGAATGAGGAATGCTGCTCTCACTGTCCCATCCAGTGAGGAGCTGCTCTCACTGCTCATCCAGAGACCTGCACTCCTGGGGTTGCTCAGCAAATCTGTGATTCCTGAGCTTCCTCTCTTCCCACCAGCTATCCAAATGCTGTGGTTGGAAAGGAGAGGATCCGGCAGAGCTCCATTTACTTGCAGGACTCAGTGTCCCAGGATAATACTTCAGCTAAGCTGTATTTAGAAAGTAGATTATATCTTCATAGCACATTAGAAAAATACGTGTGTTTGTTCCAGCTGAGATGAGGGAGCCTGAACCTGCACACTCCAGGTCCTGATGCAGCTGCTAACCAGCATGGATCCTAAGGAAGCTTCTCTTTTCCTGACAAACTGGTCCTGGTCCCTGTCAGCAGCAGGGCCAAGGCTGGGGATAGACTTGTCCTACAGCTCAGCTCCTGTCAGCAGCCACTTTGTGTGGGGAAAGAACAACGTAATTGAGGAATCAGGACTGCCACTCTATAAGAGAGTATACATTAAAAGGACACTTTGGAAAAGCAGGAAAATGACTGCATTTTCCCACAGGCTGCAGTGGGTGTATTACTATCCCTGCCTTTCTCTCTGTCGTATCTTCCATGAAGTCATTGCCACCCCTCTCCCACCAGGCTGGGCACTGTACGTACTGGTCTTCCAGGCATCCGGAGCCTGCAGGTCAGATGTCTTCACTGCCCAGGACGCAAAGGCACAGAAGACGAGGCACATGTCTTTGTTGGTCAGCACTCGTGGATCCTCTGCTGTCCCTGCCAGAAGAGGAGCACGAGGTTTGGGGTTTATGCCACCTCCTCTGCCACAGCTCTGGTCCCTCTGGGACATGAGTCCCTTGCGCTCCCAGTCACATCTTTGTCACACGTTTTCCCTCCCAGAAGACATTTTTCCACCATTTGTCAAGCCAAATGTGTCTGTTTAGGACTCAATTATGTCTCCTAAGGTGAGGGGTGCATTTTTCACCCCTCTCAGTTTTATTCTTTGTTAAGAGCCTGAAGAAAGTGTTTGGAAGTGGGTCTGGGGAGTAAATTTAGGAGAAAGTGATTCCTGGGGCCACAGGCAGGTCCCTCTGGGAAAGGTCCTCTTCCAGTCACACAGTGCCTCGAGGTACACACTGCTCTAGGACAATATCTATTCCCCTGATCAGCATCTCACTGATCCCACCCCACTCCCACCTCCTGCTAAACCCAGGGATGGAGACATCCCTGCATGCTCTGAATTTCCTTTCCCTGCTGAAGTTCCAGCCTGGAACAACTTGCAGTAGGTTATTTTTCCTCCTATGTTTGTTTGATCAGGCTTTTAATTAAAACTGACTTACTAATTATCCATGACCACGGCAGAGGGGCTTTTCTCTGTGCAAACCAACTGGAAGCTCTATTTTGAGGTGCCCTTTGGGATGACTCAGTCATTGTTTGGGTTTAATATTAACTACGAGGCACTGTGGCTCTAAGCATCATATAAGCTTTAAGATAAATACACTGGCTGTCCCCATGGGTCAAACTTCTCTCCCTTTATTCCTGTTTCTCTTACCTGCCTCCAGGAACAGTCAATGTTCAGGTGACCTCTGAGGTCTCTGGAGGGTGTTTTTCAAATTAGAGTGTGTTTTAGAGCCCCAGGTTCCCTGTCCATGCCTGCTGCAGTGCTGGGAGCCAGCCTGCAGGACCTGGCCAGCAGCACTCACTTGGCACCGGGACAGTGGGAGCATCCCAAGGGAGAGCCAGTGGGACACAGCATGGGACACATCCTACAGGGGATAGCATGCTTTACCTCTCAGTGCAAGGGCCATGTCCTCACCCTCTGGCCACACCTGGGGAGCCAGTGGGACCAGGGCAAGCTTGTCTCCAGATCCTCTCCTCACCAGAGCCTGGGAGGCTGGGGCTTGGCCTCTCACAAGGTGTATTTGCCTTTGCAGGAGGGACTTCAAAGCCCCCACAGCTTTCTTCACCTCGGAGGCTGGAGTGATTGAGAAAATCCCTCTCCAGCCCATCCTGTTCCTAGATCTCTCTGGAAAGATCTGTTCATACACCTCAGGGACTGAGATAATCACAGTGTCCTTGACTGGCGCTGAGCGGGGATCCTCATTTTGCAGCTGAGCATTGTCCATGCTGCTGAACTTCTTTCTTTTTCTGTCTTTACTCTTGACTTTTTTCCTGTTTCCTTCTGGTTCATTGAAAAAATACTCATACAGTTCAGGCCAGGATATTTCCCTTTGCAAGGGTGATCTCCGTCCCTCCACTGAGCTCCCCATTTCTTCTTCTTCCTCTTGGGAATCACAGAACAAGTAGTCATACATCTCAGGCCAAGTCACATCCAGGGTGTTTGACCTTGCAGAAGCCCCATCTACAAAGCATGGGGGGCTCAGCTTCCTGGGCATCTCAGGGGCAGGTTCCCAAGGAATCTCGATTGTAGGAACCATGGAGATCCCAGCTGCAGCCTTCCTGGGCATCTCAGGGGCAGGTTCCCAAGGAATCTCGATTGTAGGAACCATGGACATCCCAGCTGCAGGCTTCCTGGGGATCTCAGCTGCAGGCTCCCAAGGGATTTCAACTGCAGGAACCATGGGCATCTCTGAGGGCTTCCTGGGCATCTCAGCTGCAGGTTTCCTTGGGATCTGAGCTGCAGGAACCACAGGGATCTCAACTGCAGGAACCCCAGGGATCTCAGCTGCAGGTTTCCTTGGGATCTCAGCTGCAGGAACCACAGGGATCTCAACTGCAGGAACCCCAGGGATCTCAGCTGCAGGAGCCCCACCAGCTCCCTCAGCAGCATCCCCTCCAAAAGCTGCCATGCTCTTGGGTTGGAGAGGCTTCCCTGGCATCTCCTGGCATGGCTCCCTCAGGAGAGGCATGGCTCCGTTGTCAGGGATCACTGGTGCAGTGTCACGTACACCCAAGCCACCAGCCTGCCCTGCCTTTGAGGGCTTGGTGGCCTTTGTCTTCCCCGGGGACTGTGCCCCTGGCTCCTTCCCCTTCTGCTTCAGGGGAGCGCTCCCGGCTGCATCACCCTCCTCCACACCAGGACCAGGCACTGGCCGCTTGCTGTCCGCTGCCTCCTCACTCCCCAGCCTCACCAAGGCTGCCTTGGCCGCCTTCTCCTTGCCTTTGCTCTTCCGAGAGGCCATGGGTGAGCTCGGGGGTGCCTTCGCAGGTGCCCCCTGTGCCGCAGCCCCCCCAGGCTCCCTGTCCCCCTCGGCCGCGCTGCCCACGCGTTGCTTGCGGCTCTTCTTCTGCTGTCCGGGCACCTTGGGCCTCACCACGCTTGGGGATCCAGCCGGGGACCCCTGCTCGGTGCTGGCTCTCTCCCCGCTCGCCTCGTCCTGCGCAGCCCCCGGGGATGGGCTCGGGGGGTCACACGGGGGTCCCTTCAGCCTGGGCTCCGAGTGGGAAGCGCTGGGATGCCTTTTCCTGGCCGAGCCCTCTGGGGAGGCAGGTGATGCTGCTGAAGTGCCCTGCACCGGAGCCCCCGGTTGTGCCACCACCGTGCTGCCATGGGGTTGTCCCCCTCCTGTGTCCCCTCTGTGCTCAGGGGTGCCTGGATTGCTGGGGGGCTCCATGGCCTGGCTGCCTCCGGCTGCTCCTTTCTCCGATGCTGATGCCAGCGGTGCTTCTTCACCCGCTGTGTCCTGCCCTGGGCTGCCCTGGGCTGTGCCCCCAGCCGGGCTGGCAGGGGGGCGAGGGGGCTGCCTCCTCTGTGTGCTGGGCATGGCAGGGGGGCACAGGCAGCCGAGCTGGTCACTCTCGCACAGGAACCTGCCCACCGAGCCCAGCTCCGCTTCGTCCTCGCTGCCCGAGAGGAGCTCCGGCAGGGAGAGGAGCCCACCAGCCTGCCAGGGCAAGGGGGTGTCTCTGGGCACCCCACGTGGGGCAGAGCTCCCTGTGCCAGGCTCTGGGTCGCTGCCCACCCTGGCTGGCACCAGCCCGTCGGTGCTGGCGTGGCCGTCCCCTTGCTCAATGTCACTGAGACACTGCTCCTCGGCTGTGGCCAGGGAGGCTGGCTTTAGGTTGCACTCCTCTGAAGCCAAGAAGAACTCAGCCCATTCCCTGTCGTTCAGCTGGATGCTGTACTCGAAGTTATCCATGCCTGCAGCAGGGAAGCAAAGGGAAGGGGGATGGAGAGATCAGGGCATGAGGAGGTGGCACCAGGGTCCATAGACATAGGCAAGGTGTGTGCCCCTAATCCTTTCCCCACAGGTTCCTTCCCTGCCATCTGCATTTACTCATCCACACTCATCCTCACTCATTTCCAGCTGAAACCCAGATGGAAATTCCAGCTTCTGGTAGACTCAGCAGGATGGGGATGGCTGTGCTGGACCATAACCCAGCCAGCAGTGAGAGAGACCACTGCTACCCCTCTCCAGTCCCTTCTGCCTCTGCTCCCCAAGCACAGCAGCACAGAGGATTTGGGATACTCTCCACAGCTGCACAGAGGATTTGGGATACTCTCCACAGCAGCACAGAGGGTTTGGGATACTCTCCACAGCAGCACAGAGGGTTTGGGATTCTCTCCACAGCAGCACAGAGGGTTTGGGATTCTCTCCACAGCAGCATAGCAGCATCACACCTCACACACCGCTTTTCCACTCCTTTTGCCCACAACCCATTTTAAAAGCTGTGGGATTTTGGTTCTTGAGCATTCCTGCTGCCACAGCATCATGCACAAAGCACGCTCCAGACAGGACATTCCAGCAAGCCACAGCAGCCCCTTCCATAGCTGTGGCCCTGGGGAGGGAGATGCAACAGAGCCCAAAACAGTGGGGATCCAGCAGCAGCAGAAGCAGAGAGACCACAAGGCTGAATCCTACCTGTACCCCAACCTAAGCTGGGGATGGAGCCATTCAAAGAGCCACGCAGGAAAATCCTCCCAGCACAACATGATGCCGTCCCCTTGACGGGGGCAGAGAGCTCGGCTCCAGCATAGATCCATTCAGGGACTAAAAATAGACCCCCCCCTCCCTCCCCAGCGTGTCACTTGAGACCCGAGTGCGATGGGTTCAGAGAGGGCAGGCCCATATATAGAAGCTGGTGGGGGAGATGTCAGGGTGCCAGCCAATGTGAGTCTGTCCCACAGCCACGTTTGGGGTCCCCACGACCACTCCTGATGCCCACTGCTCCCTTCTGCCCTCAGCCTGGGATTGCTCCATGGGATGGCCAGCAGAGAAGGGGCAAAGGTCACAGAGCTCACACCTTTTAGCACCTGATGGAGTGGGACACCTGGATGGCAATGACTATTCTTTTTCCCACACACCCACCTTTTGCCTCAGTCATCATTTCTAGGGTGACAGAAACACGCCTCAGGGCATGGTTCACCTCTTGAGAGCACTCCCAGGGCACTTACTGCCAGCCTGCTGCAGATTTACATCAAAAGATCACAGCCAGCGTCATGGTCTTGTGACAAACCTTGCACAGTGCGTGGCAGCCGTCCCACACTACCCAGGGACACCTGGTCCACGTGCTGGAGGGAGCCTTGGCCTGGGTGCTCTGGGTGAGCTTGGCACAAGGGAATTACTGGCCGAGGATGGGCTGGCAGGGCAGCAAACAGAGCCTGAAATAGCCCTCAGCTCCCACGAGCCCCGGAGCTGCCTCCCACCACATGCCCTCCCTGTCCCAGGGGCCAGAAATAGCTGCCCTGAAGTAAGTGCTGCAGGACAGTGTCTGTGAGCGTGAGCCCCAGCCCAGCTCCGTGACCTGGTGCCTCAAGAGGGGCCAGCACTGCCCAGAGGTTCTGGTCACTCCTCCTGTCACCAGGATGCTGCAGCCCCCCAAATGGAGATGGCCAGTGGGGTAGATGCTGTGGGAGCTGAGAGGGACCCACGTGCTCTGCATCCACTTTGGGGGTCCTGTAGATGCTACAGGAGCCAAGAGGGGACCCACACTCTCTGCATCCACCTTGGGGGTCCTGTAGATGTTGTGGGAGCCAAGAAAGGCTCATGTGCTCTGCATCCACCTTGGGGGTCCCATAGATGTTGTGGGAGCCAAGAAAGGCTCATGTGCTCTGCATCCACCTTGGGGGTCCTGTAGATGTTGTGGGAGCCAAGAAAGACTCATGTGCTCTGCATCCACCTTGGGGGTCCTGTAGATGCTGTGGGTGCTGAGAGACATCAACATTCTGCATCCACCTTGGGGGTCCTGTAGATGCTGAGAAGGACCCACATGCTCTGCAACCACCTCAGGGGTCTTGCAGATGATCTGTGAACCAAGAGGGAACCACATGCTCTGAGTTACCCCTAGGGGGTCCTGTAATGCTGTGGGAGCCAAGAGGGACTCATATGCTCTGCATCCACCTTGGGGCTCCTCAGCAGGGCTGGGATGCTGACCATGCCACACTGCCCACTCCAGGGAGCCAGGGGCCAGCACCTGGCTCCAGCCCCATGCACTGGAGGGCAGCTGGGTGTCCTGCCAGCCCTGCCAGCCCTGGCCATCCCGTGGGATGGAAGCTCCCCATTGTGGCTGCTGCCTCACACTGCACAGCCCCAGAGCGAGCCAGGAGGGTCCAGCCCACCAGCAGCTGGAACCCACTGGTAAACATTGACCAGGACACGCTTCCCTTCTCCTTGCTCCAGGCTGACGCACACAGGGAGCTTGTCCAGCCGAGAAAATATGGAAGGAAAGAGGTCTGCTGCCTTCCCATCCTATCTCATTTCTGATCTGGCTACACCCTTCTCCCCTTCACACAACTCTGCAGACGCAGAAGGGAAACCAACTGGCTTCCTTTTCTTGGCTGCAGTCGACTTCCTTCCCTTTGAGCCAGGGTTAGTCAGAGAAACCTTTAAACTCAGCCTCGCAAACCGCAGCAGAGAACATAAAAGGGGCAGAGGCAGCGAGACGGAACTGGAAGGCAGCAGTGGGCTGTGTTATCAGTGTCCCATTGCCAAGCCAAGCCAGCACTGGGGCAGCCACACGCCAAAGCCAACAGGAACTGCACACACCCCACCACGCGTCCCACCCCGGCCCCGGAGACACAAACAAGTCTCAGCGCAGGAGACGTCCCAGTATTTATTTAGCTGTCCAGGGTGAAGCCCACACACTGTCCTTGGGGAAGCTGCACATCTGCTGCCGCTTCCCTGCCTTCCTCTGGCGGGGATGTAAAAGCCCAGAGTGGCCTTCAAGGGCATGACACCCTGCCCTGAGCCACAGGGGTGGCAGAGGGGCATCGTGCTGCCTGCCAAGGGCATCCAGCCGTGGCAGCCCGGACAGCCCAGCTCTGATTTCCTTCTGGCACGTGGTGCCTCTGGGATACCTGGCTCCAGCTCTCGAGAGGAGGTGATGCCAGATGCTGGGATGCTGCAGGGCTGCTCCAGCATCATCCAGTGGAGGGCACCTGCCGTGGGCAGAGCCACGAGGGCACAGCCTCCCAGCACCTCCCAGCACCTCCAGGACTGACACTGTGGCATTAAGGACATTATATAAATAACTAATGTCAATGTGTAATTAGAGAAGGGCCTGAAATAAAGCAGCACATGAGGCCCCTCTCTGCCTGATGGCATGGGACACAGTGTGGGAGAAAGAGCCAGGATCAAGGGCATGGAAAAGGAACCTAGGGGGGAAAACCAGGAGTGCCATGGAGGGCACTTCCTTTGAGTTAAAGACCCTTTCTCTGGTTTCAAGCTCCACATTTGTTACTCCAAGTGTAAAGGGATTTCAACTTCTGGGAAAGGAGCTTTCAGAGCTATATAAAATAATACTCTAAGATAACCAATTTCCTATCCAGGAAACTCCATTTGGGAAAATTCTACCTTCACAGAGCTTTTAAAACCAGCACTAAAACATCATGAGCATGGGGGTTTGGCTGAATTCACTGTGAGAGAACACAGACAGTGCAGAGAAATGTGGGTTTGATTACGAAGATGTCCTCCCTGCCCTGATCTACACCCATCACATGCTGTGTGTTAGGGGAGGAAGAGAGATGAGTTCGTAGGAGAAGCAATGGAAAAAAAATAAAAACATAATGGAAAAAGAAACATGTCCACGGCTTCAGGAGCAAGACAACACTGGCCCTTGCTGCTTCCCACTGCCCGGGACAGGCAGCTCTATTTGTGGTTATTTTCTCATGGCTTCTTCCGTTCTGGCTGGATCATCCTTCAGCCTCGGTCACTGATAGCGCGTGGCCTTGTCTGCCCATGTCTGGCTGGGCTCTGGACTCTGGTCCCCTGCTCTCACAGCCTGCTCCATCCTGTGATCTCCCCCTGATCGGATGCATTTCTTCCTTTTCTTAAATTCCCGTGAGGTACAAACTTGTCACATGGATAGCTCAGTCCTCGGATGAGGGAATGCTGAGCTGCTCAGGTACAGCTCTGACTTTGCACCCTCACTGCCATGAGACCTCCCTTGGGATGGGGAGGGAGCAAATAGGGAATTCGGGTTCACCCCAGGGAAAGCCCAGGAGGAACAGCTCCTCCATGCTGAGGAAGGGGTTAACTCTGCACTGAAACTCAAAGTGCATCAAAGCTGTAACCACCGGTCTGGTTTTGCTGGTTTGGGGGCAGGTGAGCAGGAATTATCACCCCCAAACCATAAGAGCTCTGCATTGTTTTTGCCTAAACCCTTTAACTATTTTGGTGGATTTTTTTTTTTAATTTTTTTTTTTTTTTGCCTGAAACTTACTCCCCAGGCTCTCTTAAAATTCAAGCCCATGCTTCCCAAGCCGCCAGCAGCAGGCTCACGCAAAGGTCAGCCTCTCCTGACTTGAAACTCAGCCCGCACTTGCCTGAAACTCTGCCAAGCTCTTCCAAAAGCTTGTATCCTGGCCGGAGTTTCGGGTTGCTAATCCAAGTCTCGCTGGGTTTCGGATTTCTCTGCAAGCTTTGGCTTTGCTCTACACAAGAATAGCTTCAGGCTACATCCACGCTGCTGGCTGGACCCTTCCAGCTGGGGCAGGGGTGGCATCGCCAGGGCCAGGGGTGGCAGCTCCAGCCAACTCCAAGGCCAGGAAAGCAGGGTAAACAGGGCAGACAGCCACCTCAGGGGCACATGGATGGGCTCAGGATCCATGACCCTGGATGCACCATCCCTGGGGGACAGGTTCTGCAACTCCCCAGCTGCCAGCCAGGATGGCCAAGGGGCTGTGGGACACTGTCCCCTGCCCCAGAGCTGTGCCCAGCCAGAGGACCTGGCAGGAAGAGCTGCAGCCACAGGGGCTGCAGAGAAGTTGAGCAGAGAAGCTGTGGATGCCCCATTCTCTCAAAGTGTCCGAGGCCAGGTTGGACAGGGTTTGGAGCAACCTGGTCTAGTAAAAGGTGTCCCTGCCCATGGAACTGGATGAGCTTTAACATTCTTTCCAACCCAAACCATTCCATGATTCCATGACTCTATGACTGTAGCTGCTCCCTTGGCAGCAGTTGGTCACTGCCAGAGGACAGGCAAGCCCTAAATCACCATGAAACTCATCAGGGCAAAGTTACACCAGCACCTTGTTTTAACCCAAAGAAAAGCACAGTAACACCAGACCAGTGCATGGTCTGGGTGGCTGTGGTGCTCTTGGCCTGGGGACAGCAGCTGTAAGGCCAGGTGACAGCTGTCATGTCACAGCCACCTTGCTTTTCATGTTGCTCACTGATGTGAAACGAGCTCTCTGCAAGCCATACCCATGGAGAGAGAGCTATTCTATTCATTTTCTTTTACAAGTCCTGAAAAGGGGCTGCTGGGCTGAAGTTCCAACTCACAGGAAATCTGTTTCACCACTGAACCCAATAGGATCAGTATTTTACCTGTGGACTCATTTTTTCCTGCCATTTCCACTAGATGTCACTTACAGCCACAAAGTTAGTGGTTTCCCTAGATTTTTAACCTCCTCTGTGGAGGTTAAAATTCTATGGAGCAGGTCTGTGGTAATCCTAAAAATGGGTCTCAGGTGTCCAGGACATTAGGGCTGTGATGGTACTAGAACAGTCAGGATTGCAGGCTGTAGGGGAGAGGGTGTAGGGGAAGCTGCCATCTCCTGAGCATCCCATCCAGCTGCTGTGGTGCCTCTAGGGGAAGGGAAAATCTGTGTTCCATAAGGCAGGAAGAGCAGGGTCTTTGCTGACACCGACTTGAGCATGTTGGGAGTCTCTACAGCAAGGCTGTCGTGCCTTGTGCTGCAACATTAGATGTTCAGTGATCCACGCAGGTAGGTCACCAGCTGCCACGTGTGGGTGTCCAAATCTCTGAGCCAGCAGCAGCTCCATCTCTGCAGTCACCAAACATCCAAAGTGCTTTGGGGTAAGGTCTATTCTGCCTTTGCACATGGCTGAAAACATGAGGTATTTTGGGTGATCCCAGCAGGGGATGTGGAGGTTCTGAGACCACGTGGCAAAGGCATAAAGCAGAACTCATAGAACCATAGAATATCCTGAGCTGGAAGGGACCCACAAGGATCATCCAGTCCAATTACTGGCTCTGCACAGACACCCCAACAATCCCACCCTGTCCCTAAGGGTGTTGTCCAAGCACTCCTGGAGCTCTGGCAGCCCTGGGGCTGTGCCCACTGCCCTGGGGAGCCTGTTCTGTGCCCACCACCCTCTGGGGGAAGAGCCTTTACCTGAGATCCACCCTAACCCTGCCCTGACACAACTTCATGCTATTCCTGTCCCTGGTCACCAGAGAGATGAGTGCCTGTCCCTCATGAGGAAGCTGCAATGAGGTGTCACAGCAGCATGAGCTGCTGTCCTGGGTCACCTCTTTGGTGTCCTTCCTCTCGTGCACCCAACAAAGATGAGAGGGAGAGAAGCTGCTTTGGGATGGAGCAGTGGAGGGGAAGGCAGCGGTGGCCGACACCGACCCTCGGGAGCAAGAACGGGCTCCAGGATGTGATGTGGGAAGGCAGAAGGACCTGAGGCTTCCTGACAGAGTGTCATCTTGGGGAAGCTTCCCCTCCCTGTTCTGGCTGTGGGCCTGGAAAGGGCAACGGTAGCTGGACCGGCAGCCACAGCTCCGCTTTCTGTCCAAGTCGCTGATTAATTATGTTTTGGGTTGAAAGGGCCTCTCCTCCCACCCCAGCCCCGAACACAAGCTGTTCCACATCTGCAGGACCCTGTCAGCCCTCAAGGTCCCCAGTTCCTCACCCCTGCGCTGCCCACCCCTTCCCAAACAGATCCCATTCCCAGCTGAACGGGGCATCGCCGCTGTGTTATTATAACTCCCAGAGCATCGGCCACTGATCCCAGCCCACCCACTGTCAGCAGCTTCAAAGAGCAGAGCAGGGTCAGGTTGCAAGCACAACAGGCACTGGTAGCTCCTCGCACACGCTGCTCCTCTCACCCTCTCTCCCAGGGCAGGAGAGTCCCAGCTCCACGAGTGTTCCAGTCTGGATTGAATTAAATCAGCCTGGGAGAGCTGGTGGCATTAACCCCCTGAAGCCCAAGGCTGGAAAATGGGAATCCTCCACCGAAATACTTGTTATGGAGAGCTGCACTTTCCTCTGCCCATGGAAAAGGCTTTCCGAGCCCCCACGGACATGGTGATACCGTGCCAGCTGTGGAGGAGGGAGCTGTGCCAAGGGCATTGCTCTGTGCAGGCTCATCCCCAAAGCCTGAGGAGTCCAAATGCCCCTGCCAAAAAAGCTCAAGCCCTCTGCAAGCTGAAGGCTCCCAAGGACCTGACTTTGTCATTCACCTGATTTTAAAACCCGCTGCCCTCGGTCACCTGGGAATTAAAAACCTCAATCTGAACGCCCCTTTCTTTAAATTGTTTCCACAATTTGAATACAAGAGCCCCCAGAGAATCTTGGCCAGGAGAGTCACAACCAGTGGTCCTAATCTCCTCAGAATGACAGTTTTCACAGAGGTTTATGTGACAAAATTAGGATTAGAGCTGGTACCACAAGAACAATTCTGGATTATCCTTTCCAGTGCCTAAGGCAGTGTGGGTTCTTGGGGGGCCTCCCAGCAGCCAGGGCAGAGCACCAAGTGTAAACCCTGAGCTGGGACAAATCGTAGAATCATGGGATGGTTTAGGTTGGAAGAGACTTCAAAGATCATCTCATCCAACACCCCTGCCATGAGCAGTGACACCTCCCACTAGCCCAGGTTGCTCCAAGCCCCATCCAACCTGGCCTTGGACACTTCCAGGGATGGATTTATTCCTAAATTCCTCGTCTTCCCTTAGCAAGTGAAAGGACTGGATCTCTCTGCTGGTGCCACACAGCCCCTTCTCCAGATCCCCACCTTCCCATGGGCCAAGAGCCCCTATGGGCATGGTGGGCAGGGGCAGGAGCCCCAGCTGAGCTAATCAGCTGCACGTGGGGCAGCCAGAGGTAATTGCCCAGGCAGCAGCCTGGAGCCAGGGGCTGCTGGAAAGGGAGGCTGAAACAAGTCAGGCAGCAGCTGAGTGTTCATGCACCTTTTTTATTCCTCCCCCGGGGGAGAGAGGCTTAGAAAATCCCGGCATGGGACCAAGGCTCCCCTGTTCTGGCATCTTAACAAGAAGCAGCTGCTTGAGGCAGAGTGAGGAATCGCACAAGGAAAAGGCCCCATTGCATTAATTAAAGGTCACAGGGCCATTCCAGAGGCTTCCCAATTACCTCTGGAAGAGTGTCGCTAATGTGAGATAATGATGTCATACAGCCACTAATGAGGCAGGTTATCCAAACCCCAGGCCCCCCCGTGGCCCTGTCCCCACGAGGATGGGCGATCACTGGCCAGAGGGAAAATGGCCACTCTTCCCCCTCTGGCAACCCCTCCACCTCCTTCCTTAAGGATGCTCCTCACGGCTGGATAATGGAGCTGGGAGAGGCAGGAGGAGAGGCCACAGCCCTCTTTGAGGTTTTTGTGCAGAGGAGCAGCTCAGCAAGGCCCCTTTTCCTCTGGGGTGGTGAATTGCTCCTCAGAAGTGATGTCAACAGGATATTGTTTGGCACTGACCCCGCTCCCTTAGTGCTCAGGCCAAATCCAGCCCCGTTAGAGCTCCTTAATTGAATGTAATTTGGAGATGGAAATCTGCCTCCTGCTATAGAGGGCTCCAGCCCCTCAACTCCATGTGCTCCCAGAGCAGGGGGATCTCCAGGAAACAGGGTGGATCAGCACTGGATGGGGAGAAAGGCCACGGGCTCTTCTCTCAGCATCTTTCATGGCAGGAGGCAAAGAGCCCCTCTGGCTCTGCCTGGGCAGGGGACACACAATCCTGCTGGGATGGTCCCCTCTTGGGAGCAGCCACGTCCTCACCCCCTCTCTGACCTACACTCTGGGGTGCAGTGATCCCAAGAGCTGCTATGTCTGGTAGAACTTTGACTAAAGCAGCCACCCAGGGGTCTTGGGTCATTATTGGTTTTGGGGACAGATGGAAAAAGTGGTGAAATGTTCAGTTCCACCCAGCCTGCTCTGCGCTGCTTCTCCAGCCTCAATGCCCAGGAGTGAAAACACCTCTTTGGCTTACAGCTCAGGCACCAGGCAGGAGGTGCAGAGACAGAATGCTGGGACAGGGATTAAAGTCAGCCCACAAATGGAAAAGAGCCACAGGGTCCCAGTTCTCTGAATGGGAAGAGGAAAGGGGACAGAGAGCCAGAGAAGCACCCAAAATAAAATAAACAATGTGTACATCTGGAGCTGAGAGAGATGTCCACCCAGAACTTCAAAATGGGAAGAGAGAGAGCTCACAGGGGCTGCACCCTGGGCTGAAATTCGGGAAGAAGGGCTGAATTTCCTGAGAGCAGTTGATTGGTCTCAGCCTCTTCCTCAGAGAGACAGGACTTGGCAAAAAAATTAGCTCCAAAGCCCACGAGGGTCACACTGCCACTCTTGGCAACTCCACGGTCCTCAGGGAGCACAGTCCAAACCCAAATCCACAAGCCAGACCCTGGAGCAACGTGCAGGGGTAAGCCTGGATGAAGGGATCAGCTGCTGGATCAAGCAGCTGCCAGATCCAGCCTTGTGGGGCCAGGACACTTCTGAACTAGAGCAGGACCTTCCCCAGCATCCCCCACCCTGCAGAAATGCCACAGGCTCCTTTCTATCCATGCCACATTCACCGTGATAACACCAAACCTCTGCCCTGTGGCTGAATGGGTCTGGCTACACAGGGAGCCACGGAGAAGCTGCACAGCTGGATGAACCTCAGCCTCGGCCACAGCTGGCTGTGACATCCACACCATGGAAATATTGCCCAGGATTCTGCAAGACAGGTGAGGTCTCTGGTGACCAGGCTCCTGCAAAATTGATGCTCCAGAGACACAGAGTGCAATCCAGCACCCGCCTGGCTGCTCCCTCCCGAACACCTCACCCCTCCGGAGGTGATCACAGGTTATCAGCAGCTTCTCCTCAGCCTCTCCCTGTGATTTCCTGCTGTTTGCTCAGGTAGTTTCTGCAGCAGCACTGATTTGCTTCCTGCATGAGGCTCTGTCCCAAGCCTCCTCTTTCTTCAGGTCCTGCATTTGCCTTTCCAGATAATCTCTTTTTCAACGCAAGGTGCTTATTTCCAACAGCAGGAAAGCACAAGAGGTAGCACGAAGGAAAGATCAGGAGCTTGCAAAGGAGAGCTATTGCCCTTGCCCTTATCCTGAACGACCTGGAGAGCTGCTGGAAGCTGTCTGGAAGGGACAGAACAGGAGAGAAAGAGGCAGGAGAAGCAATTCCTGCTATACCTGGGGCTCGGGAGAGGGGAAGTCTCTACTGCCTCAGTGTGGCTTTGCCCAAGGTCTCAGCAAAGCCCTCCCAGACTCACATCAAGAAGCTGCCTCTGCAAATGGAGTTTCCTGCAGTTAAACTGCAGTGACCCCATCTCCAGAAGAGCTGCTAAGCCATTCCCTCCCTGTCCCTCGCTCAAACTGGATCCAAACCCCTGAACGCACACATAAAACAAGCAGTCTTTGGGAGCAAGGGCTGCCAGCTGCAATTTATCAGGCACTGGGAACAGACAGCACATGACTGGAGTGAGAGCACTTGCAGGGGGAGGCAGAGGTGGAGGGAGCAGGAATCTCTGAGTTCTCCCAGGAAGGCAGAGCTGAGAAGCGCCAGGGTTATTAATTATCTGCAGCTTTCATCCCTCCCACATTCTGCGAGGAGAAAAAGTTGTCAGGGCAAAATGAACACGGGCGGGAGGGAGGAAAGAGATGAAAAGACTTCAAGGCAGGAGCAGGAGGAGCAGAGGGTAAGCTGGGCTCTGGCTTTGCCAGGGAGAGGGTGCCAGGGCCAGGAGGACACAGCCTTTGCTGATAAGGAGCTTTGTTGCCCATCGGGATCCTCTGAATTCCCCACACATGCCTCAGCGGCCAAGGGGTGGGGTATTTTCTGTTTGCCAGCACGATTACATCTGCTGGAGGAATTCTGCTCCCATGGCTCCCCCAGGCTGGGTGGGATTTTTCCATGCACTTACAGATCAGGCTAAATCAACAAAATTTCCAAGCGTAGCCCTAACCTGCAGCAAAGGAAGAGACTGGGAAGGGCTGGAGCACTAAACCCTGACCTTTGCTAATCCACAGGCAATAACTCCAGGCGAGAAGTATGCTGCAGGCAATGTCAGACTTTGCTCTCCCCATGGGCAGCATTTTTAACCTTCATAGCAGACGGGCTTTCCTGTCAGCTCGCAGGCAGCAGCTGTGGGTCAGGGAGCTGTCAGCCACCCTGTGAGCGATGGGCTGCTCACAGGACAATCCCAGCAGTGTGTGGTGGGAAGGCCACAGGGCTGGGACCTTCAGGAAAGCTGTGATGTGCTGCTGGCCTCTCAGGAGGCCTTACTCGAAAGGCAGCACCTCCCTTTGCTTATTTTCTTCATTTCTAAAAATGAGGATAATGAGGCTGAGACCTTGGAGATGTTGCTATAAAAAACAATCGCTGTGTAGCAACTGGAGGCGTTACAGCAGACTGGGAAGGTGCTCCTGGTTCCAACCAAAATATGGATGTTCTGAGCAAAATTCCTTGACTCATCTGTCAGCATCAGGACCCTTACTAGCTAGCCAGAGCCCTGGTTTTGGTTCAAGATTTGTGGTCCCCAGTGTCTCTCCTTGGCCATGATGCAAACAGAGGCTGTCCCCAAGCACCAGTTTTATGCAAAAACATGCCTGTTGCAGCATACAAAACATATCCCAGCTCAAAGAAATAAACAGATAGTGGCAAAGACGAGTAACACCTGCATGCAAATCCATCCTCAGCCCTCCTCCCTTCTTGCCCAGTCCCCATCATGGGGTAGCCCCTGAGCCATGGCCAGGCAGAAGCAGAGCTTTCTGCTTTCCATTGGGAACTCTGCTGTCCAGATCCATGATCTGTCAGTGCTGGCACATTCTCCTGTGGCAGGGAAGGGGTGTAGAGATGTTTAGATCATAAACAAGAGGCAGATGGAGTGATCTGATGATGTCCCAGGGCTCACTCCAGCAGGACACATGCAGTTCCCAGCTCTGTGCTGCCTAATGACAAAATCAAAAGCTTTCTCCCAGCTGGGAGCATGGATGCAGGATTCCCACTGGACACATCACCAGTTAAGATCCCTGCCCCCAAATACTTAAGGAGGTAAGAAGGCAATCCATGACACATGAGCAGATGTGCCTTGTCATGGGGCTCCAGGGCACAGCAAGACCCAGCCTGGTTTTAACCGTGCCCTGAGACTGTCATGTTATAATTGGCACCCTGGTTCCTGCTCCCTCCATGGAGGGACAAAGATGGTGACTCAGGGAAGAAAATGACTCATAGAGAGTCTGAACCAGATCTGTGCTGATAGAATTGCTTCCTCAATGCCACTTTCTGCAGGCAAGGACCTGGCCTTCAGCTTTTCAAACCGACTGACTCCTTTGTCCTATGAGGAGCCCGACTATAAATCTGGGGAACGGTTGTTTTCCTTTGGAACCTGCAACCGGCTTCTCTTTAAGCAGAAAATAAACACTGAGTGTGTCGCCTCTGAGTTATGGGCGAGTTTAGAGGCTGCAAGTGTGAAAAAGTTAATTGCCTGACACTCCAGTTAATCACCCTGAGCCTTCGCTGGCCAAGCGCTCTGGTTGCTTTGCTGGGCTCAGCGTGATGAGAGCCCCTCTGTGAGAAGTGCCAGGGCCACCCCCCGAGGGGTGGCTTATGTCAGACCTGTCACCATTTCAAGGGCTCGGTGCTGCCAAGAGGTGCCACTGGAGGACGGTGCCCTGTGCCCGCCTCTGCTCCCTGGACTCTGCTTGCTCAACCACCTGAATTTTGCAATCCCATCCCTGCCAGCCCTCGGCCCCAGCTCGGAGGCTTTTGTGCTCGTGTGGATTTGCACAAATAGGGGTGTGGAGGGGAGAAAAAAAACCCCACTTTTCTTTCAACCCCCTCGGATATGAGCAAAGCCTTCAGGGAGTGATGCCTGCCAGGGACCCCGATGCTGGTGATGGATGGAGCACAGGTAGATCCCATCCATAAAAGGAAAAACAAGGACATGTGGAGCACAGGTAGTTTCCATCCATAAAGTAAAAACCAGGGACAGAGGGAGCACAGGTTGTTCCCATCCATATGGTAAATAAGGATGTATGGAGCACAGGGAGTTCCTATACATAAAGTGGAAAAAAAAACCCCAAGAACGTATAGAGCACAGGGAGTTCCTATACATAAAGTGAAACCCCCCCCCACAAGGACGTATAGAGCACAGGGAGTTCCTATACATAAAGTGAAGCCCCCCCCCACAAGAACGTATAGAGCACAGGGAGTTCCTATACAAAAAGTTAAAAAACCCCCAAGAACGTATAGAGCACAGGGAGTTCCTATACATAAAGTGACAAATCCCCCCACAAGGACGTACAGAGCACGGGGAGTTCCCACCACAACCTATAAAACAAGCACTTGACGGCAGCGCGCTGCCCCGCGTGGATTCCCCCTTCCCGAGTGACATTCTCCAGGCGGCCCCTGCGTGTCCTGCCGGCTCCCAGGGCCCTGGGGACAGGCACGCCAGAGTTTTGGGCTGATTCCCTACAGCGATTTCTGCCGAGCGGCGTCTCTGCCAGAGCCGGGGCTGGCGCGGCGCTGGTGCCTGCCCCTGGTTCTGGTTCGTGTTAAGCGGAGCGCTAATGGGATCCATGTGACTCTGAGGAATAGCTTCGGAGCTGATAGGAGCACATCTGTCAGGGGCTGCCTGCAGTCTGTAAGGGCCGGGGAGGCCGGCTGCGAGCGCCAGAGGCGGGGAGGCGGCAGGGATGCCCCTGGAGCATCCTCCGGCTCCTCTGCATCCCGCGGGACACGGTGCGGCACCGGGAGCTGCGGCGCTCCCCGCTTGCCCCGGGTGGGATTAGCGGCTCCCCGAGGAGCTGCTCGGGGTTCGGAGCCAGGAACACATCCCTCTCGTGGAGCGTGTGTGCACGCGTGGGGAGGGGAGCGCAGCACGCAGTGCAGCCCCGGTGGGCAGCCCGGAGGAGGGCAAGGCAGGGCTCGCTGCTGCCAGGCTGCAGAGAGGCACCGTCTGCCTTTCCAGCGTGCCACAAAGCGCCTTTTGTGCCGTGCTGCGCCGAGCCAGGCGCTGCCCCGAGCGGCTCAGGGATGGGGGAAAGGAGGGGCGAGTCCTGCCACGGGCTCCAGGGGCTTTGGAAGGGCTGGGTGTCAGCAGAGACATTTACCTGGGCTGGTGTTGGCACGGCACAGTCCGGCCCCAGCAGTTTATAAGTGCCAGCAGCCTCCTGGCTCTCCCCGGGGGACAGCCTAGCCCGGGAGCAGCAGATGAGCTGCTCTCATAGATGGAGTCAGCCAGCCTTTGCCTCTCGCTGGGAAGGAAAACAGTCTAGTGCAGTCTTCCCCAAGGACTCTGGGATTTCCATAGGCTGGACTAGGGGAGGGAGTCACTCAGACCCTCTTCTCCTGGGAGGTCTGGTTGCTTAGCCACTGATACTCATCATTTCAGCTTGAGTTTTGCTGGGCCTCTGCTCCTGAGTGCTGACACAAGGATAAATCTTAATTTTGTTGCCTGGTTTGTCCAGCTGGATGGCGAGGAGTTGCCCCTCTGGCAGTACTTGGGCAGCATCTGGCACACCAGGGCTTTTATCCATCAGTGCCAGGAGAAAATGTGATCAGCAGTGGCAGTGGAGAGGCTGGAAGGAAAAGATATTTAATTCCAGACGTGATATGGTGGCAGGTCCTTAGGGCCACCATAGGGCTTCAGGAGACAAAATGCTGTGGAACCCTAAAGTCCCACCTCCCTTAAAGTTCAGCACATATTTCTTTTCATCAGTTCCAACCAGGAGCCAGTCAGCTATGGTCCATGGAGGAACAGGAGAATTTTGAAAGCAAAGTTTGCATCAGTTCTAGGAGAAGGTGGATGTCAAATCGGCTTATTGACAGTGTGTACAGACACCTCCTCTCAAGCTGGTTTAGTTGTACCTGTTCCACATTCCCAGGATGGAGAAATTAAGCTGTTTTTTGTACCTGATGCAAGCCACCATTCCAGATAGGCTCATTCCAGTTGTGCCTGATGCGATTTAGCCGTGGACTTGACAGTGCTGGGTGAATGGTTGGACTCAATGACCTTAGAGGTCTTTTCCAACCTTAACAATTCTCTGATTCTCTAATCCTTGCCCGGTAGCAGCCCAGTTAGAGTGGCTGTAAGAGCCTTCTGCACTGGTTTAGCCAAGCTTACTCTGCATCACCTTCCCTCTGAAGTGATGCAGTCTTGCATGGAGATAAGCACCGATGCCTGGGGCCTCCCCAATCAGTAACTGCAAAGCAACAAGGGGGAGACAAGAAAATGTCTGGGATGGAGCATCTTTCCCACCAAGCTGCGAACTCCCCTTGACAAAGCCATGGCATTAGAAGGCATTGTTCTGCTCCCTCCCCTCCTCCCTGTCTGGCACTCTTTCCCAGGCAGCCCAGCACTGCTTGGTTACTTGTGAATGTTTATCCCCCTCTCAGGCCGAGTGTGAAACACTAATTGCTGTTGACACTTGCCAGGTTGGGATATTTAGCTCCCCCCCACCCGACACACACGCGTTGGGTGCTGAAAACTCCCCTGGAAGTGGCGATGCTGAGTGTAAAGTCCAAACCTGCCCTCACCCACTCACACCTCATGGGCGTGAGTCTTGACTTGGTCTCCTCTGCCTCTCTTCAAGATATGAAGCTGGGCTTTCCTCTGGGCTTTCTGCACAGAAAAGTTGTGGGTGCCCCATCCCTGGAAGTGTTCAAGGCCAGGTTGGATGGGGCTTAGAGCAACCTGGTCTAGTGGGTGGCATCCCTATCCATGGCCCTCTCTCAAATAATCAAGTGCAGAAGGAGGAAGAATCTACAGACCCTCCCTCCTCTGTTGCTTCCCAGCCCTGTGCTCCATCCATGAACAAAAAGCCTTTCAGAGCCCTTTATAGAGGAGCCAAGGGCAGCAGTTGGTGTCTGGAGGCAACACCCACAGCGTGAGGGTGGCCAGGCTGCTGCTTGTGCTGGATGCATTGTGTCCTGGAGATACACCACTGTCCCTGCTGATGGAGAGCTCGGTCCCAGGAGACGATCTGGAGCAGCCCCAAGGGATGCTAAGGGGTGATGGATATCCCCTGTGTCCCCAAGGTGCTGCCCTCCCTCCTGTCACCCAAACGGTTAAGTGCTTGCAGATGAAAGGCATCCTGGGGATAGGAGAAGTGTTATAAACAAATAAATAAAATCCCTGTGCCGAGAGAGAAAAGGGAGGGGAAGGGGGCTCCCGGGGAACGATGCAGCCTCGTAAAATGATGACGCATGCGGCGGGAGCGTGGAAGGATGCCAGGGGATCTGGAAAACAGGTTCTCCGGAAAAACACCCTCCTGCCGATTCCTTCTGACACAGGCAGGGGCAGGAGGTGGAGGGACCTTGGCTGATGGGTCCCCCTCCACCCCTTCAGCTACTCCCATCTATGGTGTGGAGCATCTCCAGAAAGTCTCAGCCCTTCTGTGCTGCTCAGAGCCTGGCTGACATTCCTGGTGTTCCAGGTCGAGGAGCTGGACTGCAGGAGAGCGCAAAACACTTCAAACAGCAGCACAGCAGTGAGCAAAACAGCCAAACAGCCCTTCTCCACATGGGTGGACAAAGCCAAGCCCCTTCCCACCCAGCTGTGCCCTCGGTGCTGAGGTGTGAATCCCCAAGTGCCTGATTAAACCTTGGAACAATGAGGATAATGACTCCAACTTCCTTCCCACCATTGTCTCCGGTCCCAGGAGTGGGGAAATCTTCACTGAAATGCCTCCATAGGAGGTTTTTCTTTATGAGGCTGCTGCTTTGTTTTTCAGGCGTATCTCCCAGCCCACTGAAGATTCCGAAGTCTGGTGGGGAGAAGGAACCAGAGCAGGGGGGATGTCAGGCCATGGGCATTGCTGATCCCAGCTGGGACACAATTACCTATCCTGGGAATATAAAGTTCATTGGGATACAGTGTGCATGTGCAGAACTCTGTGTGTAGACAAACCTGGTGGGTCTGTCTCTCTGCCCCAAAATTCACGGGGAAAACGCCTAGGAATTAGAAATTTCTCCTATCAGGTAAGGGCATAAGGGAGGTCAGAGAGTTGCCGTGGCATGTTCTAAGCTTTATCCTGTCAGTGTTGGTGTGTCTGTGTGTTTTTTCAGGTAGAGCTGACCTGGGGTTCATTTGCTGCAGGGCCCAGCAGCTAAAAAGGGGAGGATCAGGCTGCAAAAAGAGCACATGTAATTTGCTGCCAGCAGATACCTGGGAGCAGAGGTTTCTCCCCGAGCCTTGTGAATCACCTCTTGTCTCTTCCTCTCTTAAGGCCGGATACAGGGAGTCTGTCTGAAGGGCTGGAAGATGTGAGCAAGTCCTGGAGCTTTCTGTGTTACCATGCACCAGCTGAGCCTTGGCAACTGCCTGCCCATCAGCTCTGTCCC
The DNA here is from genome assembly GCA_035221455.1 of Xenops minutus. Classification (NCBI taxonomy): domain Eukaryota; kingdom Metazoa; phylum Chordata; class Aves; order Passeriformes; family Furnariidae; genus Xenops; species Xenops minutus. The sequence goes on along the minus strand of JAWWEE010000052.1, from coordinate 5,778,564 downwards.
TGCGGCAAGCACAGCCCAGCTCAGCTGCCAGCTGAGCTAAACTGAATTAACCTGCCTGTGCTGCTGAATAAGAGCACGCACACGTCAGTCACCTTGGCTCAGCCGAGCGGGGGATTTGTCTTGCGGTGGTAATTTGAGCGTGGATCCGAGCCCTCTCCTGTCTGGGAGACATCAAGCAGCAGAAAAGCAGAATTAAGATGCTGACAGCGTGTGCAGGGCTTTCCTCTTGCAGGCTCCCAAGGTGCCCAGAGGATTGCTGTATACACAGGGTAAGCACACGGGCGACACGCCAGCTGGTGCAGAACTGCAGCAGCTCTGGGGTTGACAGGAATCATAGAATCGTGGCATGGTGTGGGTTCAAAGGGACCTTAGAGATCATCTTGTTCCAAGCCCCTGCCATGGGCAGGGACATCTCTCACTGGACCAGGTTGCTCCAAGCCCCATCCAACCTGGCCTTGGACACTTCCAGGGATGGGGCAGCCACAGCTTCTCTGCCCAAC
>JAWWEE010000052.1:5754339-5777964 GCA_035221455.1 Xenops minutus | reverse complement strand
GTTTGGATGATGCTCTGGGGCACAGGGTGGGATTGTTGGGGTGTCTGTGCAGGGCCAGGAGTTGGACTGGATGATCCCTGTGGGTTCCTTCCAACCCAGGATGTTCTGTGATTCTGTATCTTTTGCTGCATGTGCCTTTATTGCATGTGCAATAAAAGGCAGATTTCAAAAATGTGAGATAAGTTTAAAAATCCCAGTATGGAGAGGCCTACAAATAAGCATTGCTTCGTAGTGTTTGTTTTCTTGTTTCTAAAGATTTAAGTTGCTCTCACTTCACATTTTCAAATCTTTTTCCATGCCCAGGCGGAATAGAAACCTACTTTTTTTGTATGGGGACATTTTCTGAGGAGAGATAAGATTTTTTTACAGAGGTTTTCACATTTTGAGGAAAGCACCCACTCTGGCAGGGCTTGAGATACCAGCACAGGAGCTGATCCCACGGAGGGTTAACAAATGGTCAGGAGGGAAATTTGCTGCTTTTCTTTGCATGATTCTAGAGCTGAGGGTCAGGAGCCCTTGGTTAACTCCAGCCCAGCAATAGCCCTGCTTGAACTGAAATCCCTCAGAAGGGAACCAGAGGCCTCCAGTTCCCTGTCTGGTGGTGGCTGTGGCCTCAGCTGTCACTGAGGAAGCAGGACATGAGCTCTGTTCTCACTGTCCCAGTCCACAGGAAGGTTACTTCGCCCTTGGGGCAGGTGTGACCTGCAGGCAGGACAGTGTCAGACACTGTCCATCCATCCATCTGTCCATCCATCCATCCATCTATCCATCCATCCATCCATCCATCCATCCATCCATCCATCCATCCATCCTGCCTCAGCCCTCCGTCAGTCAGGACAACTGTGTGCACCATTAGCTCATTTGGCTTCAATATGGAGCAAAACCCTCCTGCATGGCACTAGTCCTCAAATCAAGAACTTGACCGTGCCCACACCTGCCCTGCAGGAAAGTCAGCAGTCCTTGGAGGAGCACTTTGGCAGCTGTTTGCAGGAGCCTTTCCCTTTAGCTGCTTCATGCTGGGTTTCCCTGTGGGGAATGTTGAACCAAGCAGAAGACACCTGTACCAGCCTTCTCATGGGCCATCACGCCCCACAGCATCCTGCAGGACTGAAGGTGTGCAGTTGTGTTCTCCATCTGGACACACTTGATTTAGACCTAAGTGGGGCTCACCTAACAGAAAAAACTACAAACTTGATCGTGACCCCAAAAATAGCAGGCAAGGAATGGGAAAATAGCCTTTTGAGTGGAGAACAATGGAATTTCACGTTAATCCCTGAATTACTCTCATATGATGTCAAAAAGGGTTTTCACATAATGTCAAGGTTGAAAGAAGCCTTGAGGAGAAATGGTAACTTTTTTTGTTTACTGTTCAGTGGAATAGAAGTGGTGCCTCAAAGTGTCTTCTGGTGAGGAACTTTCACTGTATTAAGTTATTGATGCCAGTGATGTGGAAAACTGCAAAGCAGTGCAGAACAATGCTAAGGCAGATACTCTGCAGCAAACAGGGGTTCCTGGGGGATGAAGAATGGGGAACAGACTGGGGATAGGATCATCTTGTTCTACCCCCTGCCATGGACAGGGACACCTTCCATTAGACCAGGTTGCTTCAACCTAGCCTTGGACACTTCCAGGGATGGGGCAGCCACAGCTTCTCTGCCCAACCTGTGCCAGGGCCTCCCCACCCTCACAGGGAGAAGAATTTCTTCCCAATATCCAGTCTAAACCTTGACACCATTCCCACTTTGCCCTTGCAAACAGTTCCTCTCCAGTTGCACCAGTTACAACTCTGACACCCTCCAGTTACATGCCTTTGGAAGCAGAGGAGGACCTGTCTGGCCAGGGACAGAGCTGCTCCGAGTCCTGAGAGCCTGAGGCAGCCTCAGTGGTGCAAATTCCATGGGAAGGCCAGCAGAGCCAGGACTTACTTCTCGGAGGTAGAACTGGTTTTGCAGTTTAGTCCCTGGAGATGTGGGATTAATCCCCAGCTCTGATGCTGACTCACTGTGTGCCCCTGGGCGAGTCCCTGAGCTCCTCACATGTCAGTAAAATGAGAGGAATAACCATTTATTTGTCTGCATTGTCCCAACTCTTTGGGCCAGGGACTTTTCCTTGTTCTATATGTGCAATTCCAGCCACAATGGGGGCCTGGGTTTGGATGGGTGCCTGTAATCCAAATAAAGGCTGGAGCAAACTCCCAAAGCTCTTCCCATGTGGCCCTGGGAGCCTTGAGCCCAAGAGGCTTCATACTCTGGAACGAGGATGACATGGATGAGGGGTGGGGTGGTTATTCATCGTTATTTAATGAGGACATTAAACCACAGCGTTCAGCCGTGGTCTGTGCATTCGATGAGTCTTTGGGGAGTAATTGTGCTGAGAAAAGCTTGCTCTAGGGAGGGACATTTGATATATTAACTTTGGCAATACTCGCCAACCATGTCATGCCAATAAGGCTATTGAGATTGAAAAAAGAGCTGAACTGGAAAGGTGGACGAGAGTAGAGAGTCCTGGAGACAATTGACAGAGACAGGGCAGGGAGAAGGTACTGGTGATACCTCACTCCATCCAGATGACACCACTTCAGGAGCTAAGGAAAACTGACAGCCAAAAAAACCCCAGCATTCCCTATCTTGCAGCACCAGTGCCCTGAAAAGTCCTTCAGAGAACCACAAATGAGCTGTAACAGGCCTTTGTGTTGGAAGGGGTGGGATCAGCATCCCTGAGCTCTGCCTCACTGCCCTGCTTGTGAGGCAAAACTGAGTGGCTCAGGGGATGGATGCAGGCTGAGAGAGCACCCCATGTCACTCCTGTTTGGGATCTGGGGGTTGGGGACAGGACTGGGGACAGTCACCACCCCCCATGGGAATGCTCCCATCTTCCAAAGGCTTTTTTTCTGCTCACACTGGAGGAACAGAAACAAGTTGCTGTTTAACCCCTTGGGAAGCACTGACAATGCTTCTCAACGCACTGCAAGGAGTCAGTTCCTTGGTACCCTCCTCCTGGCACCCGAGCAAGCTGTCCTGATGGGCAGGCACCCATCTGCCCTCCTCCTGGGGTTATTTTCATCACAAATTAGAAATGGCTTAGCCAACCCCATCCATACCCCCCTTAGAGAGTAGTAGCCTGTCCTTGCTGTTGATCTTGGCTGCCTTGGGAGTCACAGTATTTTTCCAGCTGCACTTTGGGGTTTGCTCTTTCTGTCTTTTTTTCTTTTTTTTTTTTTTTCCTCCCGAAGCCAGATTCATATCAAATTGTATTATTCTGTATGGAAAGTGTAAACACCATCCTGGGTGCCAAAGGCAACACCACACACACACACACAGAAGGAAAGCAGGCAGAGGCATCATGTGGCAGGGCAGGAATGGTGAGCCCAGGGCTGGAATGTGCAGGCATCTCAGCTCCCTTCTTCTCCGGACATGAACTCCCTGACACGGAAACTGCTGCCACTGAGCAAGGACGTGGCCACAGAGGCTGACTCGTGGCCACAGAGGCTGACTCCTGCCTCTCCCTTCTTCCTCTGCCTGCTTCCCCATCCGGTGCTGATCACCGGAGGGGATCTGAGCCCAGCTCAGGAGTGCACTGGGGTTGTTGACTCTGAGGCATAAGGAGGAACAGAACAGTGCAGGGTGCTTGTGATTAACTATTGAGTTTCTGGATGGTTCTTCTCTGCGTTGTCAGCCTGTGTGGTCACAGTGGCAACCTGGGATTCAGCAAGAAACAATCCAAGGGCCTGGCTCCATCCTGACTTCTATTCAATCACTCCATGATAATGTTTCCTTCTTTAAGAAATTCCAGAAAATACCATGATACTTTGCCTTCCCTCTCATACACTGACCTACCTGAGTCAGCTGTGCTCACTCAAACAGAGCCCTGGCCCTTAACCTGCCACCAAAGCAGCAGAGAAATAGTGGCCAAGCACTGGCACAGGCTCCCCAGGGAAGTGGTGGGATCTCCATCCCTGGAAGTGTTCACTAAACAAGTAGGTGTGGCATTTCACCACATGGGTTTATGGGCATGGTGGGATTTGGTGGAAGGATGGATTTGATGATATTTGAGGTCTTCTCCAGCCTTAGTGATTCCAGCAGATCTTTATGCCCATGGAGCACAAGGTCTGTGCAGAGCAGGCTCTTTGCACGGCTTTAACTGCCCAACCCAGACCATCCTGGGGAATGCCCTGGAGCTGGTGGGCTGGGTGGAGGTTGGATGGCTGGAATCATGCCTGGCACCCCACTGTGGGAAGCTCACAGCAGCCCAGGGAGCTGTGACAGCCTGCAGCATCCCACAGCCTCCCATGCCATAGGGCACAGCTCAGGACCCCACGTTGCACCTGCCTCTGCTGCCTTCCCCAGTGAATCCTTTGAGGACCAGTCTCATGACACACTGATTACAGGAATTAGCACTGCCTGCTAATTGGAGCACCCAGCCCTTGGGTGGATGTCTTGGAGACAAGCTCACCTCTATTACTCCATCCTCCTCTTTTTGCCTCGGGACTCAGGTGCTGACAAGCCAAGCGTGTTTCCAATCAGTCTCCTCTGTCAGCTGGAGGTGTCCTGGATCTGAACTTCACCCCAGGTCCATTGGGGTGTCACCACTGGCACCAAGCAGTCCTTGGATTAGACTCATGAGGCACAATGCAAAAAAATCTTGGGCTGTCCACCAGGACAGATACTGGGAAGAAATTCTTCCCAGTGAGGGTGGGGAAGCCCTGGCACAGAAAAGCTGTGGTTTCCCCATCCCTGGAGTGTCCAAGGGCAGGTTGGACAGGGCTTGGAGCAACCTGGTCTAGTGGGGGTGGAACAACATGATCTTTAGTGTCCTTTCCAACCCAAACCATTCAGTGATGTCTGTGCAGCCAGATGCTCCTCGTTTCGTTTTGAAGGAGGGGGAAAGGAAGGTGAATGGAGAAGTGTGGCTGCAGGATACTCTCTGTGAACCTTTTATGGCTCCAGGTAGAAGTGTCTGTGTGTCTGTGTGTCTGTGTGTCTGTGTGTATTCTGCAGCATTTTGCAGCTGACCCTTGGAGAAATGAGAGGTCTCAGCTGAGTTTGTTCCCAGTGGATTTAAAGAGCGGTCAGAGCATTTAAAACCACCCAAACCCCCCCAACAATGCTCCTGGCCCCCGTTACAGCCTCTCTGTGGCTCCCTGAGATCCCAGCGCTCTCACCCTGGGACAGACAGTTCCCTTTGGCACCTCCTGCTCCGACCCAGGCAGCACAAGGACATCTTTGTCATGAGGAAACCACACGGCCACCCGCCCGGGCTCATCAGCTGTGACAGTCCCTCCTCTCCCACGCAAGGGCTGCCACTGCCCTGGCTCCCAGCCTGCCTACGTGCCCCTGCCTTGCTCTGCACTCCGGATTTCGCTCCCTCCCCACAGGGTTAAGCAACTTCTCCCCGGGGAAACTGCTGCTGATAAGAGACAGGGCATAAAATGTGTATAAGGGCTTCTAGCTCGCCTTGCCTCGCCTCCCCTGGGGCAGTGCCTTTCTTCCCCCACCCGTGCTGGCGGGTGCAATTCATTAACCTGGGTGTCGGGACCCATGGAGGGGTGGAGAATTCCCACGGCTCCTGGCAGGTGAAGGGCATCCCTGCTGGTGTGGCAGGGCTGGAGCACACGGACACAGGTGCACCCAGCGAGGAGCCCGGCCATGTCCGCCCCGTCCTTTGTGCCCGGGAGGACAATTCCCCTTGTGTTAGGTCTGCCTGGCTGCCGGGAAGAAAGGAGCTTTGTTCAATAGATACTCACAAAAAAAAAAAAAAAAGGGAAAGCCTGGTGCTGTGTTTCCTCTCTGAGAGCCAGGGTGCTCCGTGAGCTGGATAAAGCCGCAGTGCCAGATCCCTTGATTCAGCAGGACAAGGGGAAATGGCCCCGAGTTGCATCAGGGGAGGTTCAGGATGGATATTAGGAAAAATGTCTTCACGTGAAAGAGTGGTTAAGCATTGGAATGGGCTGCCCAGGGGAGTGGGGAGGTCACCATGCCTGGAAATGTGAAAAAAATGAGTTGATGTGGTTCTTTGCAATATGGCTTAGTGGGCATGGTGACTTGATGACCTTGGGAGGTCTTTCCAACTTTAATATTTCTATGATTCCATGGTTCTAGGAAGCGGTCTGAGCTGAGACTGAGCCACTTCCACGTGCATAAACATGGATGCAGTGTGGCAGCAGGATGCTCCCCCTTCTGCTGTCACCCCTTGGTGTAGCTGGGAATGCTCTTGGGTCATAACCCCACTGAGGGACCCACAGATCTGGTCACAGTCCAGGGGCCAGCAGCAGGTGCTAGCCTAGGGCCATGCTTCCACTGGGACTGGACGTCACCGGCTACCTCAGGTTTCCTCCCATTAGTAATATCACTAATTACTCAGTGACCTGCTCCTGGGAGCTGGAGGCTGCTCCAGCAGCAGCCCGTACCTGGAATATCAACAGCCTTTGTGGTTTTGGCAGCCAGGTAGACTTTGAGGGGGAGATAGCAGAGCGAGGGCAACCAGGTCCTGTCACCAAACATCAAACAACAGGGGCCTTCCAGTAGCTGGGATGTTTACAGTAATTATCAGCTTTTTTTTTTCGGGAAGAGGGCACTTACACCTGGGTGCCTTTTATTCCTTGTATTCCACAGATAAGCATCTCCATATGGATGCACGCAGACACACAGCACACACACACACACATGCACAGGGTTCATATGCTGGTGACACACATTTCTGGGTGACACACACTCTCTTGATGTCCACACGTGTGTTATGCAAATTCTTAACCCAAATTCTTATCAGGGAGGCAAGGAATGTAAGAAGAAAGCGCTTAAACAGGAGCTTTGCTTTGTTGAATCTGAAAGCACTTAAGGAAATACTGAAATGCCACCTTAAAGAAGGCTGATTTCCAGAACTTCGGAGCTGGCAGGGAGGAAACTGTTGTGTTAATGCAGAAACTTAATTTTTTATTTTGTCTGACTTCAAATGCTTTCCTCTAACATTTGAGATACTACGAGCAAAGATAGTCTGACTTCCTGAGGGTGCCAAGTCCCTTATATTTTAATTTGGAAAATCTCAGCTGCCATCCTCACCCCAATGAGCTGCCTCACACTGTAAATAGCATTTACAGAATCATTGTTTTGGTGTCGAACTTGAATAATGGGGGGAAATGAAGATTTCAGCAGTTTCTGTTCAGTTCAGAGATCTTTCTGTGCTCCAGGAAGGAACAGTTCTTGCACAACGGGTTGTTTCCCAGGTGCTGCAAAGGTTTTCCCAGTTGTTTTGCTGCCCTGCTTCATATTGTCTCTAATTTGAGACATTTGGTTTGCTCTGGTTTAGATTGTCTAGCCCTCAACAAACTAATGCTCATTGTTTTTCACCTGTCAAATAAAGCCAGTGTATGAAGTGTATCCCTTCCCCTTCCAGTGGGGAGGGATGGAGAAGGACTGAAGGTAATTACTAAGATTGCCAGAAAGGTCATGGCAAAGTGTCAGCATGTCAGCATATAAAACTCATTTACACCATTCAAGACCCTGGTGCTGATTGGTCTATTGCTAAAAATCTTTAGCAAGAGATTTTCTATCACCTCCTCCAAAGAAAGGTGCTCATAGACAAGGAGATCTCCGTGCCAGGAGATTCTTCTGCCCTTCACTAGAGATGTTTCCATGCCTAATTTGAAACTCTCAGGAAAAATGTCATCATGAGGAGCTAGGCAAGGACTTTGCCAATCTCAAGTGAGCAGAGGGGTGATGGAAGGCACACAGCACACTGGAGGGCCCGGGGTGCTTAGCAAGGAGTTAAATTGCACAGAAATAATCAGCAAACAAGTGGATAATGGTGGGTTTGGTTGGTGTGTCTGCCCTCCTTCCTCTCCACTGTTAAGTATTCCACCTGCAGCTCCAGCCATAAAGTCATTCCCGGGGCCAGCAAGGAGCACTTGTAAAATCAACAGGGCTTATCAGACCCAAACTTTGGTAAATACTCGGACAATCACTCCCCTTGTGCTTTCATCCCAGAGTGTGTTAGAAGCCAAGGGGCTCGATAATGGACCAGTAAAGATGAAGTCTCTCGACAGCACGAGCCTTATGCCAGAGCTCGGTGCTCCCAGTGCCTGTCCCTGCCATCAGCCTGGTGTGTGGGGCTGACCTGTGGGTCCTGGTGCTGCTGTGTGGGTCTGACCCATGGTGGGGGTGCCCCACACAGCCTCCTGTACCCTCTCAGAGCTGAGCCACTACAGGTCCCACCCCACAGAGGAAAGTAGTTGGTCAGGGAAGGAGGGAGGTACTGGTGAGTGCCTTGAAATGAATGATGGAGTGTCACAGTCAGGTGTGCATGACATGGCAGTGACTTTGAGTTATGGGAGATCTCTACCACCTTAGCTGTGGAGAGTGAGGTGGCCTCTGCTAGCACCCAGAGCTCGGCAGGGCGGGGAATTTGGCTTACAGGACAGAAGAATTGCTCTTGAGAGGCTGATGCCTTCCACCACACCCCCAGGTTCAATCCCTGCACACCGTCTGCATTTGGCTGCGCAGTTTTCCATATATCCTGTACCAAAATTACTCCAGAACCAAACCATCTGCACTCACTCCTCAGCACTATTAGCAGTGCTAGTGCCATGAGGGGATGGAGAGAATGGAAACATCTGGGAGAGGATGGATTGAGCCGACAGAGCCTGGAAAACGAGAGAGGTGATGTGGAACAGCTGCTGGAAAGGCTGTGGATCCAGCAGAGCCTTCAGAAGGCCAGGCAAGGGGTGCGTGCCAGCACACATGTGTGCAAAGCTTTGTGGCTTCTCCCGGCGCAGCGCTGAGAGAACTGGATTTATTCCATACCTGCCACCCAGGGAGGAGCTGCCCTCCTGGAGACAGCTGTGCCAGGCAGGGCTTCGGGAGCAAGGGGCTCTTTTGCCAAGGGCAGAGATTTCTCAGAGCAGCTCATGGCTCTGCTGGAGAAGAAAGGCAGCTCTGTGGCCGGGCAGCCGCTGCACGTGTGTGCTCAGCCGGCCCCTGGAACGCTCCAGGACACAGCTGGGGGCTCTCCTCAGGCAAACCCTGGGCTTGAAAGGGATGAGCTCCATCCTGGCTGCAGTTAGCTCTGCCTGAGGATGCACGGAGCAGCTGGACAGAGTGCCTTGTGCCTGGGCAGCAGCCATCTGATCTAGGACCTGACTGGACTGGCGTCAGCAGCAGAGCTCTGTGTTCCAGAGCCACCAGCTGGGCTGTTTGCAGGGCTCCAGACAGGGTTGCATAACATGGTGAGGCTTGGCTTGGGCTCCAGGGAGGAAGAATGAGGACAAAGGAGAGGACTCTGACCTCCTGCCACTTCCCCTGCTGGGAGTGGGATGCTTATGGAGGGGGGACATACACTTTGTCTGTAGATCCCACTCACAGATTCTGTCAGCTTCACAGCTCCCAGAGCCAGGTCTATGCTCCTCACTGTTTTAGCTGTATTTACTCTGCAGACCTAGGACAGCCTTTGTCATTTCATCCAAAACCTTTCCCTGCTCTGTGCAATCTTTATGCCCCTTCTCAAACTTACATGTGGGTTTAGAACATATCCAGTGTTAACACTGGAGAGAAACTCTGCATCTTCCAAGTGCCTTTAGAGTTGGCATCCCTGGCTCCCTGTTCCCCTGCAGGCTGTAGTGACTGGACTTGGAATACATCACAGGTTCCTGTAGGATTGCCCAGCAGCAAGAATCCTGACTCCTTTGCCCTTGTTTTTGGGATCAGAGGCACCTCACTGAACTAACACCAAAGAGCTGAGGGTGACACAGGACAGCCCATCAGAGAGAGGCAGAGAGGATGAGCCAGTGCAAATTCAGCAGCACTTTGGAGATGATGGAGAGGCTGCTCCCCCTGAGCAAACCAGTGCTGGAGGGCTCTCACAGGCCAGGCAGGATCAAGTCAGGACAAAATGTGCTTCTCTAATTGCAGGCGAAACCACGGCTGCTGCAAAGGATCGATACCAGCGGTCAGAGGAGGCAGGTTAAGGCTAAAAGCTAAGACTGCTCTTGTCTAAAAGCAAAGAGCCAGCTGGGGGATGACATGTAATTGCAATCCTGAGGACACCAAACAGCATGACCAGGGAAGCTCTGCTACACCAGGGCTTGTATTGTCAGAGGAACAGCTTCTGTCGTATCCACCAAGCCCAAATGTTAGAGCCAAGTGCAAGCCAGCGAGAGGCAGCAATCCAGACACTCAAATTTGCTCTCTGTTACAAATTACACCCACCCAAACGAGGCAGGGCCTCTGCTCTTTGAAAATCTATCCCCGAGTGTTTATTATAGAAACCAGTTGCCCTCTTTGTTGACAGCCAAATTGCAAAGGGCTGTTGGAACAGTAAGGGCCGTGCAGAGCCCAAACACCCGCAAAACTCCCTCCCTGCACCAGGCAACACGAAGCTCTCATTAGGTCCTGCTGGGATTTGAACCCAATGCTTGGGAAAGTCTGGCTGTTCGGGGTGTGAGGCTCAAACCAGCCCCCTCCAGCACTATGGAGCACTCTCACTGTGGAGAAACACCCTGTGTTAATACAGGCAGCGAGCTGCCAAGTTCCCAAACGTTTGCAGTGCCAGAAAGAACACAGACGGTAATAATTAAATGAGAGAGGCGATGCAAGGTCCCTTTTATCCCAGCACTGCTCACTGGCCACGTTGTTCCATGCCTCTATTGCCTTTAGCTACCTGATGCCAAGGCTAAGAGGTACGTGTCTCCCCAGCTGCTGAGTGCAGGACTGAAGGTTACCTTGGGAAGGATTTTCCTCGAAGCATTTTTTGTTAAAACAGGAAAAATGGCCCTCCCAAGGTAAGCACTGCATGAATGGCTCATGGAATGGCTTTGCAGCCTGGTAAAGTTGATGTGGAGCCTCTCAGGGCTGGCAGGAGGGGGGTTTTAGTGCCATGTCCCCCCCATGTCCATATCTCATGGCTGTTTGCTGGGCTGAGTGCATGTGCAGGCACACAAAGCCCATGGGTTATCACTGGCAGAGGGTCAGAGAGGCTGGTTCCTGGCCGTGCTGCTGCCTCTCAGGGTGAGTCACTTCCCTTCTATCTCGAGCATTTCCCACTGGTAAAAGGGATTGATAACCACAGGTGTGTTTACGGGATTTAACTCCAGTGTGGCCAGAAAGGGCAGCAGTGGCACAGCAGGAAAGTGCTGGGCTTTCTCACAGGTGCTTTGCCTTGGGCTCTGCCTTGCTTTTTTATCTGACAAGGTTTCGGTGAAGTATCATTAAAGCTGGAAAAGACTTCCAAGATCATCAAGTCCAACCTTGGGCAAGCAGCAAGGGAAGCCAACACTTGGCCCAAGTGGGCCAGTGACTCAGTGGCCAGTGACATGGTACTGGTGGTGACACAGAGCTCTCACGGGGCATTTTCTTTGTCCCTGAGCACTCCAGGCTGGGCTGTGTGATCCAGACCAGCAGCAATGCCTTTAATCAAGCCCATCACTTTCTTCCCACCCATCCATGAAGAACAGAACTTCTCCCAGTGCCTCCAGCACTGAGAGCAGCTTGGGCTGCAAGCCTCTGCTGCCCTTCTCAGCTCAGCACTTGCTGAGAAGGGGGATTACCCAGAGTTGAGCAGTCACAGGGCGGTGGCAGAGCAGGAGATGAAGCAACTTGCCCAGGTGGCCAGGGGCCAGCACGGCACAGCCCCCACGAGGCAGCCAGCTCAGCCAGGACACTGTCACCCTGGGGGCAGGTGCCCAGCCCGTCCCACAGCCACATCCCTGACCTCACCAGGGCTGGTGACAAGGACACCAGTGATTCCCACAGCAGGGAGCCCTGCACACATGCCAGGAACACCCTCTGCTCACCTGGCAGGGTGCACGCTGGGGCACCTGGAGAAAGGGGATTGAACTCCAGGCTCTACCCCTTGTTGTTAACCAAGGCACAGACCCCAGCCCACCCCATGCCATGTTCTGTCAAGGCATTGGGATCTCTCAAACCTGCTCTGCCATTTGGGATAATCAAGGTGCAGACCCCAGCCCACCCCATGCCGTGTCCTGGCAAGGCATTGGGATCTCTCATCCGTTCTCTGTGACTTGGGATAACCAAGGCACAGACCCCAGCCCACCCCATGCCATGTTCTGGAAAGGCACTGGGATCTCTCATCCCTCCTCTGTGACTTGGGATAACCAAGGCACAGACCCCAGCCCACCCCATGCCATGTCCAAGCAAGGCATTGGGATCTCTCAAACCTGCTCTGCCATTTGGGATAATCAAGCTGCAGACCCCAGCCTGCCCCATGCCCCATCCCAGGAATGCGCTGGGATCTCTCATCCCTCCTCTGCGACTTGGGAGTCCCTCTCCCCCTCTCCCCGGCTCTGCTGGTGTCTGCCTGCTGACTGAAGCTGTCATTATCAGCTCAATAAATCTCTGGCGCGGGTTTTATTGAATCACTGCCTGAGGGGGAACAAGCCTGTAAAGGTTGAGGAGAGCAGAGCTTTCCCACGCCTAAGACACGCTGCCGGAGCTCTTGCACACATTCCGGGCCTGCCAGCGCTCCGCAAATGTTTGGACAGCCTTGAACAAATAACACACCTTTAAAGAGGCCAGCATGAAATTTTTCCTCACCACCCAGCCACCCTCCCACCGCCGCTTCTCCCTCTGCCTCCCCCCCAGCATCCCACTCCCCATGTGTGTGTGTGTCCATGCGTGTGCACGCTCGTGTGCGTGCGTGTTTATTCTAGGCTTGTCTTTCCCCCTTTGTGTGGAGGTTGAGCAGCTCGTGGCTGTGTTCCAGCTGTGTTTTGTGGGAGGAATTCTGGCCTCCGCTGACTCCGGGCGGTGGGGGCCGGGATGGGACAGAGCGTGGAAAAGGGAGGAGGAGGTTTGGCTTTCCTCCTGCCCAGATTTCCTTCAGCAGGTAGGAACCAGCCAGCAGGGATTTTCTGCTGACAGCGTGCCAGGCTGCAGTGGTCACCTCTGGATGCCAAGATTTTTCCACCCAAGCCTGCCTGCCTCACAGGCTGGTGTAAGGTTCCAGGGACAGTCCTCTGGACCTGGCACGCTCCAGTTACCCACACAGCTCCTCTAATTAATGCCGTGGCTTCCTTCACACAGCCCTGCTGCTGTGTCTTGACCCTGACCTGAAAGGAACTTCCCCAGGGCACGAGGGGCTGCGGGCGGAGGTGGAGGCAGTTCCCCTGATGATGCTCGGTCAATCCAGATGGCCTCTGGAGGGGTCCTGTGCTCCAAAGCTTTCTTGGAGGCTCCTGGGATGCACACAGCCAGCTTTTGCATGGGGCAGGGAGACAGTCCTGTGAAGCATCCAAGTTTGCTCGGGGGGTCTGGAAAGCAGCTGCGGCAGCTGGGCCAAGGAGGAAGAAAAACACGGATGTAAGAGCACATCCAGCTGAGCACAGCCCAGCGCAGCTCCCTCCAGCTCAGTCGGGGAGGCTTTCCTGTGCCTTCCTGCGGAAAAATGGCATCTCCCTCCAAGCTTTCCCCCTCCTGCTCCTCACAGCCTGCTGCCATGGGAAATCCAGCTGGGAGCAGGGAGCCCTGAAACCACTCAGGCTTAATCCAAGTCTGTGGTAGGCAGCACAACAGGTCCCGGATTGCCTTCCAGCAAGATGGAACACAGCTGCTGGTGTTTCCCCGTCGCGGTGTGCAGGGGGATAACACCAGGACGGGATCGTGCCTTGCGTGTTCCACGGGCATAGTAGGAATGCGTTTGTGGGGCAAAAGAGAAACTTGGAAAGGATTAATAGGCCAGACAGCTGCCTGCCTGCTGAGTTCTGGGAATGTAAAACACTGCAGCCATCTCAACAGCTCCTAAAATTCCCCCTGCCTCGTTTCCTGTTGCTGCTTTCCCAAACGCTGAAAGGCTCGGGCTCCCGTGGATAAAAAAAATTGGAGAGAATCCAGAATTTAGATTTCTGCCTACTCGATCTTTCCTGTCAACGGATCGTTAAATAAGAAGCAGAACCGTTGTATTCACCATACGCCCATCACCAACGAGCTAAGTGAAAATCCTGCTTTAGGAAACAAGTGACAATTAGTTTGATGGTTCCCTGCTCCTTGGGTTATGACAGCCGGCTTAGCCGAGTCATTGCACTCGCGAGGCACCGAGGTCATGCCTGCTTTGACGGGAACAGTGTGAGCAGAGGGTGGAAGGAGATGAAAAGATAAAGGTGCAGCTCTCTTTGGGGAAGTAGAGGCAGGGAATTCATCCACAAGTCACAGTGGCAAACAGGAAGCTGCTGCATGTGCCAGCTGACAACCCCACCTTGGACGTGCTGGTGAAGGAGATGAAAAGGTGGCAGAATAAACACTGAAGTGCAGAATATGTTAGCTGACACATGGGGAGAGTCAGGGCTGGAACTGGGGTCAAAGAGGAGGAGGAGGGAGTCATGTGGGAGGCACAGAGCAGGGTGTCTGCTCCTCAGAGACATACGGGGCACAGGGATGACTGGAGCTGGAACAGGGTCAGGTGAGAAGGTTGAGGTCCATCAGCACAGCACAACACAGAGCTCAGGACAAAGTTCGTTGCCACCACACTCATAAACTGCAGATAAGGCAGCTCACAAAACCTCTAAAATGAGTTTAGGTACTGAGACATTTAGGACCAAAATGTCCCCAATTTGCCCTGTGGTGGCCTTTATGTCCCATCCCCTTCAGAGTGCCGTGACAACCAGCCAGGTCCTGCCACGGCGCAGGGTACAACCCATGTCTGGATGTGCTGTGGATTTTCCTGCTGCCTTTGCAGTCCCTCTGCACAGCTCTGGAACATATGTGTGTGGCTGCTATTATTAGCACTGACACAGTGCTAACGCCGCCGGGCAGGAGCTGTCGCCCAAACCCCGCCGCATGCAGCGAGCACAGGATGCTGCACATCCCTCCGGTCACAGTGGGGCTGGGGGGGACCAGAGGGGCATGGGGCGAGCCTGGCACGGCTGTCCCCAAGGCAGAGGGACTCGTGGCTCTGGGCTGGGTGCCCAGGCGTGCTCCACCCAGCCGGCAGCATGCAGGCACACGCCTGGCACGGGGCTCTAGGCTGTGCTGGGCACCGCGTGGCGGCTGCGTGTGCCCCGCGTGGGCTGCGTGTGTCCCAGTGTGGGCTGTGTGTGCACCAGGATGGGCTGCGTGTGCCCCAGTGTGGGCTGTGTGTGCACCAGTATGGGCTGTGTGTGCACCAGTGTGGGCTGTGTGTGCCCCAGTGTGGGCTGTGTGTGCACCAGTATGGGCTGTGTGTGCCCCGCATGGGCTGCGTGTGTCCCAGTGTGGGCTGGAAGTGCCCCAGTGGGGGCTGTGTGTGCACCAGGATGGGCTGTATGTGTCCCTATATGGACTGTGTGTGCCATGGTGTGAGCTGTGTGTGTCCCAGTATGGGCTGTGTGTGCACCAGTATGGGCTGTGTGTGCACCAGTATGGGCTGTGTGTGCCTTTGTGCAGGCTGTGTGCGTCCCAGTATGGGCTGTGGTGTCCCTATATAGGCTGTGTGTGCCATGGTGTGAGGTGTGTGTGTGTCCCAGTATGGGCTGTGTGTGCACCAGTATGGGCTGTGTGTGCCATGGTGTGAGCTGTGTGTGTCCCAGTATGGGCTGTGTGTGCACCAGTAAGGGCTGTGTGTGCCCCAGTATGGGCTGTGTGTGCACCAGTTTGGGCTGTGGTGTCCCAGTTTGGGCTGGAAGTGCCCCAGTGTGGGCTGTGTGTGCACCAGTCTAGAGTGTGTGTGTGCCCCTATGCAGGCTGTGTGTGCCCCAGTGTGGGCTCTGTGTATACCAGTTTGGGCTGTGTGTGCCCCAGTATGGGCTCTGTGTGTACCAGTTTGGGCTATGTGTGCCCCTGTATGGGCTGTTTGCACACCAGTATGGGCTCTGTGTGCCCCAGGATGGGCCCACGTGTTTTTCTGGGGATGAGGGGGTTAACACTTCCTTCCTCTGCTTTTAAGTTGCTTTTGAGTGCGGGTGCTGAGTGGAAGTTGGGTTCCTTCCTTCTGAGCCTGGAGGCTGCAGCATCCCAGAAACCACCCTGGGGTTTGCAGCATCCCAGAAACCACCCTGGGCTGAACCCCGCAAGGTTCAGGCAAGGTCTCAGGCTGGTTAAGTGGTGCAGCTGCCCCCAAAAAAAGCACAGGAACCACTCATTTACAACAGGAGGCAGACAAAAATCGTCTGTTTACTTTCAAGCCTTAAATTATCTGTTAGCAAAGTGCAGACCACAAAATGGGTGGCCCCTTTCCTGGAGAAACTGTGAAAACCTGCCTAGTTCCTGCACTAGTAAAGCAAACAAATAAACATGACCCGGTGCTGGGTTTCAGTGCCTTGCTCACCAGTACAGGAGAGCATCGTGCCTGGCTCACCAGTCCATGAGAGCCCTGGAAAACAAACCCAGCAAGCCCTGCCTCGCTGATAAGAACCAGCCACGACAACAACTGATGGGAGAACCCAGAGATGCAATTAAGAATTTGAAATGTTTTAAACAAAGGGCAAAAGCAATCAGCAAAAGGTAATTAAAATGGATTAAATGAAGCCAAATCATCTGAGCAAAACGCTGGGAACCGGTCCAGCCAGGCAGGATGGATAACTATGGGAAATGTGTGTGCTGAGTTTGGGCATTAATATTACTTTGCGCTTCTGCAAATCTTTGAGGAGCTCGGAGCCGTCTGCAAGCAATTAAACCTCACAACACCCCAGGGAGGCAGAGGTTATTGTACACACTTACAAGGTGGCTGCACAGGGAGGGGAGAAGTGATTTATGCTGGGCCAGTTCGAGACAGAGCAGGGAATAAGCCTGGGAGCCCCAAGCCCTGGCAGTCTGTCTCACCAGCGAGGCAGGGGGATGGTGCCATCTGAAGAGTATTTTGGCTTCCTCAGCAGACATGGTGTGAGTTCTTTCCTCTAAGCTGCCTTGTTTATTTTTAGCACCTAAGTTTATATCAGGAATGACAAATTTGGCATCTGTGCTCGGATGTGGCCAGGACAGGAGCAGCTTTCAACAATAAAAACTTAAACAGACTGTGGCTGCCTCTTCCTCTCCCCGTCGGTGAGGTCTGTTCGTTGTGCACTCCTGGCATGGCCCCAGGGAGTCAGGCACCACTTCCCTGCCCTTAAGAGTACTGGGGAATTGTAAGATCATGGAATGATTTGGGCTGGAAGTGACCTTAAAGACCATCCCATTCCAACCCCCTGCCATGGGCAAGGACACTTTCCACTAGCCCAGGTTGCTCCAACCTGGCCTTGGACACTTCCAGGGATGGGGCAGCCACAGCTTCTCTGGGAAACTTGTTCCTAGGAGACACTTGCGTGGAAGGCTTTGACATGCAGCAGTAACAAACAGGTATAAGTGCAGGGAGGGACATTTCACTTGTCCTTGGGAAAAGAAAAAAAATCCGTCTTGTATCTGTATTTAAAAAGCAAACTCATGTCATTGGAAAATGAATTGGATTTCTGGGATATTGGCTGATGCATCTGCTCCAACGGCTTAGCTTCAAGAAAATAAAAGAGGGGATAGAAAAGGATAAAAAATAAACCCCAAGGCTTCCTTTTTCCCATGGGACAGCGCTGAAGCAAAGCACAAAGAGCTCTGCTTGCCAAGGTTCCCTGACTCTGTATGCCTTGGGTTTAACTTCCTCAGGGAAAGGCTCTGGGAGCGGCTGGAGCACCGTGGAGCCTCTCCTGTCGCTCAGCCCAGCTCGTGGGCTAAATGCAATTTGTTTAATTGGTTGTCACTTTTATTTCAAAAAAAGGAGAGCTGGGCAGTGTCTTGTCTGTTGGGAAGGGGAGGTCAACATCAATTAAAGAGGGTTTTACTCCGACCCCCTCCGAGTGGAGTGGCCAAACCCAGGGATCATCAATCACTGGGGGCTGAGGCCACTGTTTTGGAGCTGATCCTTGTGCCTTGTCAGCCCAGCATTGATGAGTTTCAGTTCCCCATTCCTGGAGTACCTTGAGGGACACAGAGATCCGAATCTCTCTCCCTTTGAAGATAGCTACCACTATTTGCATCCAGCTCTTTTAAGAACCAGCCTCCCCTGCCCAGACCTATAACAACTCATGTCCTCAGTGTGAGACTTGTGCATTTGGCCTCCATTTCTTGCTCTCAGCATTTGCAGCCGAGCACGCCCTGGGTGCTCAAGGTGTTCAAAATCCCACAGCTGGAGGTGGCATCTGTCACTGCACTGCTGGAACACACACTGAACAGTCCACACCCTCATCCTGCATCCCATGGGCACCTGGGTGCCTCCATGAGTCATAAGATGGCAGGGTCTAAGTTACACAGGTCTGCACGGTGCCTCCAGTCAGGTTCCCAAAATGTCTGCTCCCTTGGGAACACGTTATCCAACATCTAGGAACACCCACCCAGAAGTATCTAATCAGGACCTATACAGGATGCATTTTACTTACACCCAGGTGACCCCCTGGCTTTGGTTTCCACCAAAGATGCTCCATGTTGGACTGCTCAGCACAAGGCAGGCAGTGAGCAGTTGGGATTAGATGGGGCAAGGTTTAGATATTCCTATGCAATCACCAGGATTAGGCATTTGCCTGAGTAACAAGGAAACATCCAGTTACTGCAAGTGGGATGAAGCTTTGTGCTCGGGGCACAAACTAATCCAGCACTGACTTTTTGCTCGAGGGCAGTAGGTTATCCAGGAGAAGGCTGCTGCTCTGAAAGGGTATTTTAGGGGCACTCCATCCTCCGGAGTGGCTGGTGCTGCTCACTGTCAGAGATAGGAGGCTGCATGCAGCCCACCATTAGTCTTATCCAGCCCAGCAGTTCCCTGTGTTTTGGCTAGAGCATGCAGATAGGAATTAGCGACTGTGCAATGTTTGTTCTCACAGAGCAGGAGGGGAGGCTGACAGAGAGAGAAATACAGGGCAGGAGAAAAAATAGCAAGGGAGGAAAGGAAGGAAGGGGAGGGGATGTGTGCAAACATATAAATATACATCGCGCTTTCAGGATGAGCTGGGCAGAATGGAGAAGTGCCCCCGACTCCATCCCACGCTGAAATTGCAGCACAAACAGTTTTGGGAAGTGGGGCTCTGCAGACCTTGGCAGGTCTAAGCGGCGAGTTGGTGCTGCACGAGTGACAGGGATGGTGAGGGAGGAGAGCGGGAGGCGCAGCTGGAGCGAGGAGAGGAGGAGGAGGAGGAGGAGGAGGAGGAGGAGGAGGAGAAGCGAGCGGGGAGGATGACGAGGTGCTCCTCTGACACACGACAGCAGCTCCAGTGCCGGCTGCGTGGGTGGCAGCACAAGCTGCGTGCCTGGCTTGCCTTTCCCAGGCACGAAGCAGCCCAGCCTCCCGCACAAAGAAAGTGGTCATTATGTGTGCCTGCTGCTCCCACCTCTCTCCCCGCTCCCCTCCCCGCTGGAGCAGCCACAGCTCCTCTTTCTGTGCCTTTTCAAAGCACTCGAGCCACCCTGTTCATCACTGCACTCGCACCAGAATGGGATGGGATGGGATGGGATGGGATGGGATGGGTTGGGATGGGATGGGATGGGATGGGATGGGATGGGATGGGATGGGATGGGGTGAGATGGGATGGGATGGGATGGGATGGGATGGGTTGGGATGGGATGGGATGGGTTGGGATGGGATGGGATGGGATGGGATAGGATGGGATGGGATGGGATATCCCACCTGGATGTTGTCGGCTTCATGGGCAGATCTTGGAGCTTTTCTTGTTTTCCTGCTTTTTTTATCCCTCTCCATTTCATTCCAACTGCCTTGGGATGTTTCCGTAGCTTTTGGAATATCCAGGATGTGGAGTCGTTCTCCTCATGGGATGCTCTTCCCCCTTGGAAAGACGTTGAGGAGAAAACTGGGATGGGTTTGGCACTGGGATGTGCCCCGTGTCATGTGAGGGCCAAACCAGATCCCAAAGTCAAGTCCTTGGGAAGCCATTCCAGCTTTTTGGTGAATTTAGGGGAATTCCATCTCCTGATGTTCGGATTCAACCCTTATCCCACTTTCCTCATGGCTTTGGAAGTCCCAGTTTCCCCCCCAATTCCAATAATTGACCCTCCACTGCTGGGGAAATTAATTGATCCACGTATTTATTAATCCAAATCTTTTGGCAGTGCCTCTAAGCGGGAATTCCAAGGTGGAAAATCTCCATTTAGGCTGCCTGGACCTCCTGAAAAGTCTGGAATATCCATCCCACTCTCCCAGATCCCTCTTTGACACTCCCAAACCCTTCATTCCTCTTTAAAATCCCTCGTGGGAGGTGAAACCTCCCCCTGGGCCGGGAGTTCATCCCCAGCAAGAGCCTGGAATGGCAGATCCACGTCAGGTCGTGGGACAATTCCTGCTGGAAGAGAAAAACCGGGAAAAAAATTCCCAAAACATCCTTCCAAGGAGAGATTATTGTAAAAGCGCTTCGAATTTATCTGCTGCTCCCTGTTTTTTGGGCAGTTCCGTCTTTCTGGCCAAAATGATCTTTCCAAACCTCCCCATTCCATGGATCTGTGACCCAACCCTCCCCATTCCATGGCTCTGTGATCCAACCCTCCCCATTCCATGGCTCTGTGATCCAACCCTCCCCATTCCATGGATCTGTGACCCAACCCTCCCCATTCCATGGATCTGTGATCCAACCCTCCCCATTCCATGGCTCTGTGATCCAACCCTCCCCATTCCATGATTCCTTGATCCAACCCTCCCCATTCCATGATTCCTTGACCCAACCCTCCCCATTCCATGATTCCTTGATCCAACCCTCACCATTCCATGGATCTGTGATCCCAAGAGTTGACTTTCAGGCTGTTTCACCTCAAAGGATCCCACACAACCAGCGGAGCGTTTTCATCTCCCTTTTCCTCTGGAATATTCAATATTTCCCGGGATTCTCTTCTGCCCCAGCACCCAATTCCTGGTGTATCCCATCCTGCTGAGCTTGGAGCACTAACCACAATTCCAGAGGGCTGAGGATGCTCCAGTTGGGTCGGGTTTTAATTTGGGACTTCCTCCCTGCACGGCTTGGGACGTCAACGAACAAACCGAGTCGTCTTCGGAGCGACCCAACTAAAAATGAGTTGGGAAGATGCTCCCAATGATCCCATGGACAGAGAGGAGCCCCAAAAAATCGGGAATAAACCTCCCTGTGGTGGCTCAGAGGGAACAGACGGGGCTTTGCCGGGGTTGTTCCCAAAATCCCCAAAATGTGGAGGTCCATGAGGAGGATCCTCAGCCGGGTGCGCTCCGGGAGCGGCGAGATTTGGGTCATGGGATCAGGGAATGGGTTGGGTTGGGATGGTCCTTAATGATCATCCAAGTCCAACCCCCTACTGTGGGCAAAGACTCCTTCCACTATCCCAGGGTGCTCCAACCTGCCCTTGGACACTTCCAGGGATGGGGCAGCCACAGTTTCTTTGGGAATTCCAGCCCAGCCCCTCCCAGCCAGGAATTCCTTCCCAATATCCCCCCTATCCCTGGGAATCCATTCCCTGTGTCCTGTCCCTCCATCCCTTATCCCAAATCCCTCTCCAGCTCTCCTGGAGCCCCTTTGGGCTCTGGAATTGTCTCTGAGGTCTCTTTGGATCCTTCCCTTTTCCAGCTGAACATTCCCAGTTTTCCCAGCCTGTCTCCAGAGCCTTTGGAGCATCTCCTTGGATTCCTCCTCTGGCTCTGTTCCAGCATTCCCAGATCCTGAGCTGGATCCTGGGATTCCCTGAGCTCTCCGACCCCTCCTCTCTCACCAAAGGAAGCTGCATTTTTTGGGATTCCTTTTCCAATTCCCACAACTTATTTTTTGGGAACTGGGAAAACAGGAAGTGTCTTGGATTGGGACTGGGCAGGACCAGGGAATGAGCTGAGTGTGCTGGGAAGAACCCCCCAAATTCCAAGATTCTGGAATGTTCCTCTCTTGGAAAACTGCTCTGAGTGCTGGATTGGGAATTGCTGGAATTGTTCCATGGCCTGGATTGGGAATCCGGTGCCTCCAGCCATTCCCACTCCTGATTCCCAACCCCTCTGCCTTTCCTGCTTTCCTGGGAAAACTGGCCCTGGCTGGAAAAATCCCAGTGCCTGGAGAAGTTGGGAATGTCCTGGATTTTCTGGGAGACTCCCAATGTTTCCCTGAAATCCACAGGGAGCAGGGAAAGGATCATCCCCCCCACCTCAAATCCCAGGATTTTGGGTTTTCCAGGGGCAGGATATTGAGGGGCTGGAGCCAGGAAAAGAAGGGAGTTTGGGAAGGGGTTGGAGCTGAGGGGGCTGATCCTGGAGAAAAGGGTGGGAATTCCTTCTCATCCCGACAATTCCCTGCCAGGGTGGGATTGGGGTCCCTGGGAATTAGGGATGGGATGAGAGGGAATATCCTCAGGTTGTGCCAGGGGGGCTTTGGTGGGATCTTGGGAAAATTCCCTCCTGGAAAAGGCGCTGGGAAATCAGGAATGTGCTCCGTGGTGGCCCTGGAAGGGTTGGACTCGATCCCAGAGCTCTTTTCCAACCTAAGCCAGTCCAGAATTCCAGGATTCCAGGATTCCTTGATCCCAGAATTCCAGGAGTCCTTGATTTCAGGAGTCCAGGATTCCCTGATTCCAGGATTCCAGGATTTCATGATTCCATGATTCCTTGATTCAAGAATTCCAGGATTCCATGATTCCAGGAGTCCATGATTCCAGGATTCCAGGAGTCCAGGATTCCATGATTCCTTGATTCCAGCATTCCATGATTCTATGATTCCTTGATTCCATGATTCCTTGATTCCATGATTCTTTGATTCCATGATTCCAGACTTCCAGAATTCCAGCATTCCTTGATTCCTTGATTCCATAATTCCAGAATTCCAGCATTCCTTGATTCCATGATTTCTTGATTCCAGAATTCTATGATTCCAGCATTCCAGGATTCCAGAATTCCATGATTCCAGAATTCCAGCATTCCTTGATTCCATGATTTCTTGATTCCAGAGTTCCATGATTCCAGGATTCCAGTATTCCAGCATTCCATGATTCCTTGATTTCAGGATTCCAGCATTCCATGAACCAGAATTCCCTGATTCCAGGACTCCAGGATTCCATGATTTCATGATTCCTTGATTCCAGAATTCCTTGATTCCAGGACTCCAGGATTGCATAATTCCAGAATTCCATGATTCCTTGATTCCTTGATTGCATAATTCCAGCATTCCATGATTCCAGAATTCCCTGATTCCAGGATTCCAGCATTCCATGATTCCAGAATTCCAGCATTCCCTGATTCCAGAATTCCATGATTCCTTGATTCCATGATTCCTTGATTCCTTGATTCCAGAATTCCATGATTCCAGGACTCCAGGATTGCATAATTCCAGAATTCCATGATTCCGTGATTCCTTGATTCCATGATTTCTTGATTCTAGAATTCCAGGATTCCTTGATCCCATGATTCCTTGATTCCAGGACTCCATGATTCCTTGATTCCAGCATTCCATGATTCCCTGGTTCCATGATTCCAGAATTCCATGATTCCATGATTCCCTGATTCCATGACTCCATAATTCCATGATTCCATGATTCCCTGGTTCCATGACTCCATAATTCCATGACTCCATAATTCCATGATTCCATGATTCTCTGGTTCCATGACTCCATAATTCCATGATTCCATGATTCCCTGGTTCCATGACTCCATAATTCCATGATTCCATGATTCCCTGATTCCATGACTCCATAATTCCATGATTCCCTGATTCCATGACTCCATAATTCCATGAGTCCATAATTCCAT
>JAWWEE010000052.1:5710951-5749355 GCA_035221455.1 Xenops minutus | reverse complement strand
CCAGTCTGTGATTGTATGATTCTAAGTCTGCCATGTATGAATGCGATGTAATGCTGAGCATATGGAGATTCTCTCCATCCTTTTCCAGAAATAGGGATGCATCTTATATCAGAGCTTTAATCTCTGAAAATTTTCCTGGTGATCTGTCTGCTATATCATAGAATCATGGAAAGGTTTGGGTTGGAAGGGACCTTAAAGGTCATCTGGTTCCAACTCCCTGCCATGGGGAGGGCAATATATCTACACAGCTCTTAGGAAGGAAAATATAGATTTTCATTTCACATGGGACTTTCCTCTTGGTGCCTCTTGCAGAATGGTAAATGGAGCCTCCAGACACAGCAAAACCCCACCTTGGAAGCACAGCATTTACAGAGCAGATCCTCTTTTGACACTGGGCTATTGTTCATGACAGCTAAGCCTCTAGACCTGCTTTTTTTTTTTATAAATTTCAAATAAAAGCTGCTTTTTCTGCTGAGATCACTTGAGTCCAGGAGCTGAAACCTGGAGTAAAAGCATTTCATACTGTAAAATGCTCTGCTGAAACAAGGCTTAGCAGCAGCATGCTTGCCCTGAAAACTCAATCTTCTGATAATCAGGAAGAGGAAAGAAGCCAGCAGCTTTGAATGAGCTTACTAAAGTGCTCTCGTTTATTCTTATTACTGAGTCTTGCATGCCAGCTTCCTTGTAAAGTTCTTCTGTAAAAATATCTAGAAGGAAATTAGATTTAAAAAAAAATATATATATCAAACCCTCCCTCTTTCATACCAACTCACAAATCAGCCTGTTCAGACCCAAAGCAATAAGATGCATTTCTGGCTTTGGTTTTATTAAGTGGCAGACTGGCTTTATTCAGAGAACAGCCCAGCAGTGACTCCACATCATCTGGGTGGAATTCACACTTGAGACGCTGCTGGTGTCAAGGGCTGGGGCTGGGCTTGGCACAAGGGATTTCACCCTCTGAGCTGCATCTCCATGTGTTTTGGTGTATTCCATTGCATATTCTCCTTCTCATATTATACCCACGGCTCAGGCCAGCTCCATCACTGTTCAATCAACTCCACAGAGCTCCCAGCAGAAGTTAATTTGGCCCCTCTGGCTTTTCCATTACTATTTTAGTCGACTGGCTTGATCTGTAGCTGTTTCCTGCTCTGTTCCTGAGAGCAGAGACTCTGTTTGAGGGCTGTGGCAGCCAATCCTTGGAGTCAGGCCCATGGTAAGCACAGTCAGGCAATGCTGGCACCACCAGTGACTGCTAAGATTCCCGTAAAATTCCTTTGGCATCTGCCTCAAGACATCCACCCATGATACACTTGAGGTAAGGGTGGACCCTGTGTCACCTCTGCAGGTCTCAGTGAGGGAAGGTCCATCCTGAACACTTTGATATCCACTGCTGGGATATTAAAAATCCAAATCCCTGATGCAGGCAGGGGGACTTGGTGATGGAGAGCTGTTGAGGACGGGTGCTGTGGCTCTGTCCATGTTTTGTGGAAAGGATATTATGTTATTATATTACTGTCTGAATGCTGCTTATGTTGGTTTGTGCCAATCCATGAGCATCTTTAACCCTCAACAGCCCCAAAGCTCTATAAATGAACGCACTGCTCGAAACCAGCATCTCCCAACCCTGACACAATTACATAAAATTAAGTTCCAAATAAATTACAGAGGCAAAGGATGGGGGATCAAGGAAGAGAAGATTTTTGGGAAAGCCTGTATAATTGGCCTGGGCCTTTTGACCCTGTCTATTATGGAGGATCTAAGGCTCCTTCATTACCCAGCTCCGCGCGCATTGTACGTGTCAGCTCTCTCCGTGAGCAAGCTTTTGGAGGCATTTAAAATCAGACAAGTGTAGAAAATCCTCCCAGCTCTCTCAGATAAAGTCCCTGGAGGATTCAGGTCTCCAGGCCACTCTTGGGCACTACGTTTGGCCTTTTCATTTTGATGCACCAACCTGCCATTAGTCACTGACCCTTCAATAAAGCTTAGTCAGAGTTCACTGGAGGCGAAGGGAATCGCTCCCCTCGCTCTGCCGTGGCTGTGGCGGGACAGGGGCAAAGGCTGCCGGCTCCAGGAGACACTGGGAATTGTCCCCTTACAAAAGGAATATTTAGCGGATGCCATTTCTATGAAATTCCTCTCTTTTTTATTTGGGGGGAGGGTGGTGCAGGCAGCAGAGGCTCTCGTGCATTCCGGGCTGCAGGAGGGGTGGGGAGAGCATGGAGAAGGGTCTGGAGCCTTCCCAGACAAACTGGGTGTGAGGTTTGTAGCACATGGTGGAGTCCACACCTTTCCCCATGAGTGGAGAGCTTTGTTTATCATCATCATTGAATGATTTTGGTTGGAATGGACCTTAAAGACCATCTCATTCCAACCCCACTGCCATGGGCAGGGAAACCTTCTTCTAGACCAGGTTGCTCAGTTCCCTATCCAGTGTTATTAGGGAACTGGGATCCCAGTCAGCATCCTTACTGCTGGTCCCTCCAAACCATTTGCTTTGAATGCTACTGGCCCTGCTGGGCTCCAGTGCTGCGAGGAAGAGGAGGGAGTGTCCCCTCCAAGGGGCTGTCCTTTCCAAGGTGATGTCCCTTCCGAGGTGGTGTCACTTCCAAGGCCCTCTTAGGCTCAAAATATCTTGCAAACACTCACATGCTGTGCTTGTGTGCTCCAGCACACATACCTTTCCCTATTTTGAACCATGCCATGCTCGTATATTAATGGGAATGATGGATATTTGGACCAGCCTCGAGGATAACATGATCAGAAAGGAGTAATGCCACAGGATTCACTGTGGAACAAGAACCAAAAAGAATGTGATTTCCCCCCCACACCCTGAGCTCAGATCTGAGATATTCTCAGTGTAAGTTAATTTTCTCTGAGTGCAGCTGAGTCCTTGGACAGCCTGTCATAATAAACAGGTACAAGTGGTTATAATACAAATCAGACTTCCAGTGTGGGTTTTTTTGGAGTCATTAGCCAATGGTTTAATGATGGTGCATCTTTCCTGCTTAAATGGCACACAGGGATGCTCTCGTGTTTTCCACACCCATCCCCAGCTGTGGGTAGGTGAGAGCTGGTGTTTGTGAGCACTGGTTTGTTCCCTCAGACTTCTTCCCTTCTTTTGGGATTGCTAAATATTCCCAAGGGATTCTTACAACTGGCTGATGCCATATTTTAAAAATAGCCTCTTCATGCATTTATTATCACCTACCTTTGAGGCAGTATGTGACACAGACCTGTCTGTTCCCAGCTCAGAGTGTTTCTCCAAATTTCTAATAAATCAGCAATCCTGCTGCAGCTGACACGATTTTAGCTCATTGTCAAATGGGGATGAATTATGATATACCCACATTTAGAAAGAACTTTGAGATCTTCCAGTTACAAATAGCTCCCAGAGAAGGGAGAAGACTCAGTGAACCTGACAGGGACTATTTATGAAGGTTAAAGAGAAGTCCTAGAGGCTGCTCTGGACCAGTTTTATGATGACATGTGTTTCTAGGGTGTCTGTTTTGTTCTTGCCAGTGGTGGTTTGGGGGTTCCTTCCTTTGGTTTCTTTTGATTTTCCTCTGCCTTTGAACTTCTCTTGTCTTCACTAACTATTGGCTTTTATTACATATGGCTGAATTCTATGCTTCAAACTGTGAACAAGATGATCAGAGTGTAGCAGAAAGCAGGTTTGGGTGTTGTGCACTGGAAAGCATCTGTCCTAAACACAGTTGTGGGAAATCCCGTGCTTGATTCATTCGAAACAACCGTGAAAATAGCGCAGGAAAAATTGGGGAAATTTTCTGTTTTGCAGCAAAATCACAGGAATTCTCCTACATTCTGTGTGTTGCCTCCCAAGGACCTTAAAGAAGAATGAGACTGGTGTCCCCAGACATTCAGAAAATCACGAGTCAGCCCTATATGTGCACGATGATTGGGAAATGAAATTTAAAGTCGTGAGACTTAGAAGAAAGAAATGGGGGGTTTGGTTGCCCTTACAGTTTTCTAGCCTCTGGTGTTTCCTCAAATTACATTTTTAAGCCACAAGGGCTGTATTTTCACCACTTTTTAAATGAAAACTGAGATTCTCCCAGTCATATGACTGCAGAAACTGTGTCTTTGCACAAAATAGAGCGTGAACTGTAGTAAAATGTGAATTTGCCCACCATGAGATCTCAGGATATTCAATGAACGAGCTCTAATGGCTGATTTAAATGTGCTGGAGGTGTAGCAGCAAACAGGGTGAGTATGTGCTGGGAAACTTCAACCCCATTTCTCTAAAAACTCAGTGTGTGCTCGGAGCTGTACCTGCAGCCAAGGCACAACAGTCCTGGCCAGAACCTGCTAGATGCCTTGGGGTCATCTTCCCGAGCAGCATTTGAGACCTGGAGTCTGGGTGGTTGTTGGAAAGGAGGAAAGGAGCTTCAGCCAGCTCAGAAATTCTTCTCTTGCCCCAAAAAGTCAATTCTGAGCAGAGAGCTTTGTCACAGTGAGAGGAGTCCCTGTTTCAGTGATGATCCTCTATCACCTGCTGTCACAAGAAGTGCCTGGAGTAAAGGACACTCCAGAGGAGTTCCAGATGCTGGAAAAGGCTGGATTCCCTGTTTTGGATTGCAGACTCTTGGTTGCCTTTGGTCAGGAGCTGCCCCTTGGGGTATTTACAGCGATGTCCTGAAAGCCACACACGTGAAGGTTTATCGCTGTCAGACTTTTCAATACCACTTTTGTTTGGTTCCTTTTCCAAGGTGAAATGCAGGACAGGATAAAGGGGTCAAGGCAGCAGGGGACCCTGCTGGAGGGGAGGGTGGGAAAACACAGCCCAAAAGCCACGACTATCCATATATTATGGGGGAAAAAGAGAAAATAGCTTGTGTTTTGATGAATGCTCCTTCCCTTGCCACACCATTCCCATGGATCTCCCTATTCTTGTGGAGGGAGTAGGGAGACAAGAATTTGGCTCTGTTCTGTCCCTGTGGATGCCCATGGCCTTGGTGGAGCCCCTTTCCCCTTGGAGGAGCACAGAAATGCTCCTGGGGGCTGGCAGGCAGCTGAGCTGCAGCAAGGGCTGTCCTGCAGGGATATGCTTGGTGGAAAAGGCAGCCCGGGAATGGGATGGGGACTCACAGTGCTGATGTTTCACGGGGAGCTGGGCACCCTCCTCCCTCCATCCACTCACATCAGGGCTGCTCCAGGTCCCTGCCTGCATCCAGGGCAGCGTGGTGGGAGAAGGGAGGGGAAAGAGCTACATGTGTTCCTGCTGCAGCTCGGTTTCAAGGAAAATTTGCCCTTTCACAGTTGCTTAAGTGAAATGTCAGCGAATGCCAAATGCCCGGAGCCACATATGCTCTACACAAGAGAGGCTCCATAAATCAGGGAGCAGTTAGTGGGAAAAAATCAGGTTCCAAGGAGGAAAGCAGTGGGATACGATTTTTTTCCCTTAAAGCCGGGGCAGCAGTGTTTCAGTTTATTATGCGGCCCAGCAGTGAAGGAATTCATCACATTGTCACTCCCCTGCTTTTTTATTTCTTTTTTTTTTTTTTTTGATCCGAGGAGGGAGCAGGGGTGTGTGTGTGAGTGGGGGTACGTGTGTGAGGTGGGGGAGGAACAAAGGGGCCGTGCAATCAACTTTGTATAAAATTGGCGCCGTGTCCCGCTCACAAAGCGGGACAAAGGCTGGGGGGCTGGTGGCTCAGCTGGGAGTCAAGGCAGCACAGCTGTGACCAATGCCAACACAGTTCCCCTCAATATGGAGTGACCCTGGTGCTTTTTGCAACCTGCTTCCAGGCTCATCTCCAATAATTCTCACAAAAGACAGGAACAAACAAAACCTTTGTCAGCACTTCCAAGACTTTCCCCTCGAAAAAAATCTTAAATATTTCATTAGACTCTTCTTGTGCCTTTCTTTTCTCTTTTTACCTGATCTGGGCTTTAAAAAAAGAGGGAGGGGGAAAAAAAAAAGCAAATGTGGACACTGAAACTCTGGGTCAACAAATGATTAAAGGAAAGGCTTAGAAGGAGAAGGGGTGGGTTTAGCAGTGGGGGAAGATGCTCGTGCTGCTGTCCTGGGTGGAACACTACAAAAGCAAGAAAGAAACTAAACCAGAAACTCTCCCACTTGGCAGTTAGTTTGTACCAGGCATGTACAGTAATTTTTTGAACCTGTTTACTTAGACCCAAACTGAAATAGTGCAGCCAATGGACCAGTGATGCTTGGACAAGGCTCTCAGGCACATGGTGGGATTCTTGGGGTTGTCCCATGCAGGGCTGGGAATTGGCCTTGATGATCCATGTCAGGACATTCTGTGATTGATTCCCTCTGCCACCAACAAAAACCACCATGCTCCTCCTCGCAGCAAAACTAAGATGGATCAGGGAATAAAAATCAAAGTGTTATTCCTTGTCTGGGAGAAAGGTTTGGGAAAGCAACATTTGGGCTGTCACCACCGTGTGCCCTCTCAGACATGGCCAGGATGCTCCTTCACATCAGCCCAGGGTGAAAGCAGGAAACTGCACCCATGGCATGGATGGTGCATGTCAACACTTGGGATGATGAGTCCTAACTCCTTCTGAGAGAGATCAGGGGGTCATAGAATGGTTTGGGTTGGGAGAGACCTTAAAGCTCATCTAGTTCCACCTCCCTGCCATGGGCAGGGACACCTTCCACCAGCCCACATTGCTCCAAGCCCCATCCAACCTGACCTTGGACACTTCCAGGGATGGGGCAGTCACAGCTTCTCTGGGCACCCTGTGCCAGCACCTGCCCACCCTCACAGGGAAGGATTTCTTCCTAATATTTAATCTGAACCTATTCAGTGGGTAAAGGATGTAAATGCTTCAGAAAGAGGGGATGGAGAAGGGAAAGAAAGAAGTCAAATACCGCCTTCCCCCAACCTTGACCAAGTCTGCAAAGTGACCCTTTTCCCAGGTTCTGAGTGCTCTGATTTGCTCCACAGGCTCTCCCAGCCATCCCTGAGCTAACAAAAGGATCTGGTTACAAATATTAAACACTTCTTAATAACTCTGCCATGCCATGCAACAGAGTCCATTCTGGTTTGCTAAATGACTCTGAAAGGACTTTTTTTCCTCCCCTGCTTCCCTTCTCTTGCCTGGTTTTAAATAGCTCCCGAGTGGTAGGAGCCAGCACAATGCCATCACTCCGGCTTTGTTTCAGCCTTGATTTAGCCACCCTTTTAAGGACCCTACTGAATAATTCAGTGTTATCATTCAGGATGATGCTGGATTATTACAAGGGTTCCTTCCCTCCCTTTCCCCCCTTATCCTTCCCCCCCCCACCCCATAACCTTTAAATTCTTTTCACACGTGAATGGGTTCAAAGGAAGTCGTGTAAGGAAAACACACAACGAGGAGGTTGCTGCTCTCCCCCTCTGCTGTCAGTTTGATAAATATAATGTGTCACCAATTAAAAACTCATTGCCATTCTCCGGCTGCAGCCATCGCCTCGTTAGGGCCCTCCTCCCGGGGTGGCTCCCAGGATCTGCTGCTATCATTGTTGATAACAGAGGGCCTGTTTTTTTCCCATCCTGGGCCATTTCAGTGCTACACATTGGCATGTAAATAAGTTATTCACTCGACATCACTTTCTGATAGAAAAATGACCATGAAACTCTTTGATTTTGGGTTTGCTCTTGTCACCGGCGCACAATGAAATCAAGAGTTTCAGTTTTGTGTCTGTGGCTTGTGGAGGGCTTTTATTTTTTTTTTCTTCCTTCTTTTTTTTTTTTGGCTTTTCTCTTTTTCAACTGCCTCTTTTCAGCATTTGTATGGAAATTGTCCCATCACACAATTTAATGCACAGTTTGACCTCGTAGGTGTCCCGACTTCAATATAGCAGATTGTTGTTTATTTTTGCCCTCCCCAGGAACATTAAAAAACAACCTGGGTCATCAATAAAAAGATGTTTTCTTTTTTCTTTCCTCTTTGAGCTATTAATGCCTTTGAAGAAGAGAGGTGTGTCTGGCACCAGGGACCCCCTGATCTTTCCCATCAGGGATACATGGAAGGGACCCGACTGGGACAGTCCCACAGCTCTGCTTTGCCGCAGGGTGCAGTGAGGGAAAGCCAGTGGTTATGGAGGGCAACCTCTCCCTGGAATATTAATGCATTCCTTCAGTCTCCCTGCCTCTCTCCAGCTGCTTTTCCCTTAGGTATTTGCATTTGTTGCAGCCTGCTTTGCTTCTTGAAGCAGTTCACGAACCAAATGTATTTTGCACAGTTTTCCTCTAATTTTGCCTCAATTTCTGGATGCTGGACACTTTTCCCAGGGGAAACATCCAACATCCTCTGGAATCTTGATGCCCTGGCCACCAAAATCAGTGGGAGATTTCCCAGTGAAACTGGGTCTGTGGTCCTGTAAGTCCTCCTGGATCCCAACACATGCTCCTGAAGCCTCATGGACAGCAGCCAGGAGAAGAGGACTTACTTTTTCTTGGCAAAAAGCTGTGGGGTTGTCATTGGGAAACTGTCCAGGATGTGGGTAAGAGGAGGAAGGTCAGGTCCATGGCTGCTGTGTGCTGAACACTGGGACCAGCTTTTGGGAATCCAGTCGGATGAAATGTGGGCATTTGCTCATCTCCACTTTGGTCAGAGCTCCCTGTTTGCCCAACCTGAGAGCTCCAGTGCTCTGCTCTCAAGCCACAGCAACCTGACATGGAACATTTCCAGGCAGAAAACACCATGACTAAGCTCTGGGGCTTCTTTTTTTTTTTTTTTTTTCCCCTCTGTTTTTTTGGGTGTTTTTTTGTTAAACTTCAACACAGCTTTTGGAGAGGGATTGGAGAAGCTTTCATTCTGGGGAGCTGGGATGTCTGTTTCAGTAATAAAGAAGATTCTGTGTAGTGTTTGAAGTGGAAATGCATGCAGATTGGAAGCATGTATGCTCCCAGCAACGTTCTGGAAAGCCTTGCATGTTAGATCAATTTAATAAAGCCAGGAGTTTCTCCCACCCACCCTATCCCTGCTGGCCCAGCCTCTCTCCAGGGCTCAGCCTGCAATCTCTGCTGTGGAGCTCCCCCTCGTCTACCAAGCACTACCTGCAAGATGGGGAGTTCCCTGGAGCTGAAAGACCAAAGGATTTGCAATCAAAGCCTTGGAACAGAAGAAAGAAAAGAAGGGGAAAAAGGCATCAAAAAGTTTTTCCATGTACATTCATGCTGTCTGGGAAGGAGAAGGGGGAGAAGTCTGGGTTCATCTTCCCCATTTACAGTGAGGATATGTGGAAATGGTTGTGTCCCATGATCCTGGATCCCCCAGCCAATGGATCTACTAAAAGTTGCTTGTCAAAATCTCTTATCTCCTTTCGTGGCCCCGTGATGGAAAGGGAATGATGGAGTTTAGTCATGTGGGACACGAACTTGCCTTTATGTGCACTGTTATCTTTGCTTGACTTTCAAGAGAACTCTTTCTCTACTTTGGTGGGGAACAAAAATAAGGATCAAGCTGTGTGGGTGAAGCAGAGGGATCAGAACAAGTTGGAACTCTTCTTCTATATGCCCAGTCTCATTCTTCTTTTTAAACCAAATGCATTTTGAGAGAGTTGAGAAGTTAAAAACATTCCACGACACAAGTTCCCAACTAAATCCCTACCCATGGCAGGAGGTTTAGGACGAGATGATCTTTAAGGTCCCTTGTTCTATGGTTCTGTGAATTGTAGTTTTGAAAAGTCCTAAAAGAGAGGAGGCACATAACCACAGCCTTTTTGGGGAAATGAGAGGGGAGATGTGGTGTAAGAAAATCAATCCAGAATCAATAGGAAGAGAGGAGGACAAGGGTGTTTCATTCTCACAACGAAATCCATTCCCAGCATCTTCTTGGCCAGCGGGAACAGGGAAGGAAACAAAACATGGGACATTCAGGAAAATTATGGCAGAGTTCTAAAACAGGACATCCTTCATGTCATCTAAGAAAGGCCTTTCTGAGGTTTGTCTGCCTGTGTGAGAGGCAGCCCCTCCGTAACCAGTAGGGTGACTTTTGCCTCTCTCCCTCCCTCCCTTTCCAGATTATCTACCTCGCTTTGGGTTTGAAGTCCCCACAGCCAGGAGGAAGCCCCACACTCCTCCCCAGCCCTCCTCCTCCTCCCTCCCTCGTTATTCTTTAACTTTCTAAGGCGACTGTCCCCTCTGTTTACCCGGCTGTGGTGCCAGAGCTGAGGGTGTGCGGGGACTGTTTATCCGCTGTCAGTCCATAACGCAGCATCCCTCACCGCCGGGGTCACCGGGGGGATTGACACCCTAACCCAGGGGCCTGGATTCCACCCTGCCCTCCTTAGAGATGCACCAGGCTGTCAGTAACGAGGCCACAGGTTTATTCAACTGAGATCCCCAGATCTCAAAAGATAATCTGGGAATAATTGGGACTTAAGGAACTTGTGGGAATCTGATTTTTTCGCGGCACTGCCATTCATGAAACAGATGGACATCTTATTTCTCCCTAATTTGATGGGCTTCCTTGACAAAATGGCAGAGGTTGCACTTTGCTACAATAATAACCTGCCACTCAGACTTTGTAAGGGGTTTGTGGAGGTTTCTTCTTAATTAGACCGTGTCTCACTATCAGTGAGGAGATGGGTGTATGTGCACGGCTCTGGGATATTCCGAGCAGCTTCTCTGTGTGATGGAGCCCAGAAAAGAGAGGAGAAAAATCAGGGGGCTTTCATGTTTGTGTCAGGTTGGTTTTGTTGTAAGTCTCATTTGAAAAATAAAGATTGGGACGTGAGCTCATTGTCTAGATGATAATGTATTCATGGATTTGCTCCTTCTGCCCTGTGACTGAACAACAGTGAGGGGCAGCTTTCCATGGGCTGGGGGGCAAGTTTGAAAGCTTTGCAAACCATCGGGATTACTCTCAGGTTTGCAAAACCCACTTTTCACTTGCAAAAAACTTTCCAGTCCTGCCATTTAACCCCTGACCTTCTCTGCTGCTTCCCTTTGCCTCCTCTCCCTCTCCAAAAGGAGATCCTCTGGTCACAGCCTGCGATCCCAGTCTCCTCTCAGGCACAGGGCTGTGAGGCAGCAGTGTGCTTTTCTTGCCATCCACTCTGCAAGTAAAAAGCAATTGGGAACTTTTTTAATTACTCAGAGGTAATTACTCAGACCCCAGGGAAGTGCTGGAGTCACCAGCCCTGGAAATGTTCAAAACAAGGACTAGATGTGGCACTTTGAAATACAGTTTTAGTGGGCATGGTGAGATTGGATCAAAGGTTGGACTTGATGTTCTTTAGGGCTCTTTTCTGACCCTAATAATTCTGTGACTCTGTGCTCAAGCTCCAGGTAGTGGTTAAAGAACCAAACCCAACTGCTACCAAAAATAGACATATCTGATGTTATTTTTGTTTACCTCATTCCTGTGCCTTTAGAGCCTGTGTTTTTAGCTTCTCCCAGGTGAACTAGTGCTTTACTTGAGGAAAGCTGAGCTTATTGTTCAATCCAGAGACTTCAGGATGTGAGATGGCTGCCCTGGTACCATTGAGACGGTGCCACTGCAAACAGGACCCGCTCTGCATACAAGGAAATAAAGTGACTTCATGCCCTAAGGTGGGGTGAGCATAACATCATCACCTCGACAACTTCATCAGCATTTCCCTCCCCTCCTGGTCCACTGCTCAAACCCAAAATACAGCATTTGCAGGATACCCAGCTCCCCAAGGAAGGAGGAGCCAACAGAGCTGACAAGTAACTCTAATATGCAATATAGTGTTTATCTTTCACTTGTCATATCCCCTGCCAATAACACTGTGGGATTCATTCAATTTATCCTCTATTCAGCTTTCTGTGTGTTTTCTCAGCTGTCATAACCAGGTTTCCCACAGCTGGTCCTGCTCCTGGCAGGGCAGGCCCTGTGTTTCCTTCATCCATGGCAAGGATGAAGGGCTGTCTGAAGAAGACCTGAAAGGTGCATGTCCAGGGTGTTTTGCTAAAGGTTATTTCAGGGTTGTCAGCCCCTGCTCCAAGGGGCTATCCCAGCAGGATCTGTGGGATAGGAGACTCAGTGTACACAGGCACCAGACTGCCACTCATCTTTCACCTTATTAGCAGGCAACTGTTCCCATCAAGAACCTGTAACATGTGGATGCAACCTGTCCCCCTCCCAACAGGAATTTTAACTCAATGACAGTCCCTGTTGTCGGGATAGGGTCCCTTTCTCCCCCCTCTTTGTGCATCTGGGCAGCAGACTGCACAAGGCCAGAGTTCTGGCCAGCATTTGTGCCTTGCTTTCCTGACTCAGTGGCCCATGTGCTTTTTGCCATGTGAGTTCCTTTCCCCAGCAGGGGATGATGGAGTAAATCCAGTAACAATTGGTTGACCATCATGTCTTCATATCCTGAGAGGAAGCTGTCTCTGCCCATGGCAGGGGCTTGGAATAAGATGATCTTTAAGGTCCCTTCTAGCCCCAACCATTCTGTGATTCACAGGACTTACCTTTATATTCTACTCTCTGTCTCAAGGGACCATTTAATTCTCCCAGAGCTTCTGCTGGCTGGTATTCTGTCTGGGGTGGGATTCCTGGGAGGTTGTTGGGGGATGTTTTAGGAGGTTTGGGCTATGTTTTGTAGAATAAAGGCTCTGCCACTCCCCCATCCTATCTAGCAACTCCTGACTGTGCTGTTGCATATCCATCAATCCTTGGCTGTCATTAAGACATGACATTTGTGGGTGTTGAGGAGCCTGGGGCAGTGTATAAACACACTGAGCACTTCATAGAATCATGGAATGCTTTGGGTTGGAAAGGAGCTTGAAGATCATCCAGTTCCACCTCCTGCCATGGGCAGGGACATCTTCCACTAGACCAGATTGCTCAGGTTTCCATCCAGCCTGGCATTCAACACTTCCAGGGATGGGACAACCACAGCTTTTCTGGGCAACCTGTGCCAAATTTGTGCCTCCCTTTGCTGCCTGCTGCACCAAGGGACCTTTAGGAGCTGCTCAGCACCTGTTTGTGGCATGGCCATGGCAGCACACAGAGCCTCTCCACCACCTCCTTCACCCTGAAACTTCCTCCAAAAACTCTCCAAAGAAGCAGACCCTGTTCCTCCACTGAGATCCTCACTGCTGCCCATCGGCCGGGACTCGAGATGTTTTCTCTCTGCCTCTTTGCAAACCTCCAGGGCAACCGTGTTCAAACAAACCTCAGCCCTCGTCGGCTCTGCAGAGGAGCCAAAGTTTAAAACAAGGTCAGCACCATCGTACCACCTTCTGCAAACACATCCCTGACGTGCCTGGATGGAGCCAGGATGTGGAAGGGCTGCCAAGGGGGCTCCTCAGGGATGACAGACCTCTCCACCAGCGGGTACCAACGCGGAGCATCTCGGCTTGATTTATTCTTCGCAGAGATGAGGTTTTAAAGAAGCCTATCTAATAGAGTGCTGGAAATTATAAATCAGTGGGGCTTTGTAAAGGTTATTACTTTAAACAAAGAGGGGGTTGAATGGAGCCAATTAAACGGCACCTGAATTGATAAACAAACTGGTTATTGTCGGGGGCTATTCTGCTGCTCTGGGGGTCCCCCCTCGCTGGAGGCCTGGGGATAAATTTACATGTGATTGGAGTTTAATGGGCCGCAACAGGCCTCCCATCCCATCACCATGGAAACCAGCCCTTTCTCAAGATTTTAAACAGTCTGAAATGTCCTTTTATTGTCTGCTCATGTGAGCCCAACGGGGTGGGCGCTTGTATGTATCAATTTGTTTCTGTCTCCGGGCATGGCATTGCGAGGCCATGAATATATTGTGGGGGGACACGGGGACAAAGGGCCCAGCTGATGGGGCTCCATGGAGACCCCGGCGCCCTGCACGCTGGAATGGTGACATATGGTCCAGGATGACCCCAGGCAGCCCCACAATGGGCAACCACCCTGCCCTGCCCCGTC
Source organism: Xenops minutus (assembly GCA_035221455.1). Classification (NCBI taxonomy): domain Eukaryota; kingdom Metazoa; phylum Chordata; class Aves; order Passeriformes; family Furnariidae; genus Xenops; species Xenops minutus. The sequence continues at coordinate 5,735,492 of JAWWEE010000052.1, read as the reverse complement.
CGGCCCCGTTAACGCCGCCTATTCATCCCTTGGCCAAGTCAACTGGCCCAGCCTGCTCCCCTGCTCCTTTGGGGTCTTTCTTTCCCCCCCGTAAAACCTCTGCTGTTGATCACTGAGGGAGAATGAGAGAGAGAGAAAAGAAATAAAGGCGGGAAGAAAAGGCTCTCCATGTCCCAGAGATGTTTGCTTTCCACTTGATTGGAGGCTGAATGGATGGGAGCATTGGAGCAGCGGGGCAGGATGGGGGAACGTTCCTCTGATGGTTGGAGCACAGAGTGGTTTGGGTTGGAAGGGACCTTAAAGATCAGCCCCTTGGCAGGGACACCTTCCACTAGCCCAGGTTGCTCCAACTTGGCCTTGGACACTTCCAGGGATGGAGCAGCCACAGCTTCTCTGCCCAACCTGTGCCAGGGTCTCCCCACCCTCACAGGAAAGAGTTTCTTCCCCATACCCAATCTAAATGTCCCCTCTGTCACTTAAAGCCATTCCCCCTTGTCCCATCACTCCAGGGCCCTTGTCCAAGGTCCCTCTCCAGCTCTCTTGGAGCCCCTTTAGGCTCTGGAAGGGACTCTGAGGTCTCCCCAGAGCCTTCTTTTCCTCCAGATTGAAGAACCCTACTCCTGAATGGTTGAGCTGGATCAGGCTGGGGGTCCACCTGGCTCTGGATCACACCTGCTACCAGAGTCAGCATTAAATGTGGCCCACAAGGACCAGGAACCTGAAGGATATTCACCCCACACCCAAATCTGAATTTTTCCGGGTGACTTACGTGTCAGACTGGATTGTTTTGCATTGTTTTACCTCCCTGACAAAACTGTGAACTGTGTAACTGTGAAACCTGTTCTCCTGTAAAGGCTCCACCTGTAAGCCCTGCTCTGTGTCTCCACAAGCCAGAGGTATTTGCATGTGGACACCTCTTGTGTTCCTTCTCCAGGAACATTTCTCTGAGGGAGAGCCACTGGTTTGGGTCATTTGTAAATGAATCTGAAAGTCAGACACACAGAAGTCATCAGAAACAAGCTGCCACACCAAAGCTGTGCAGGCACTGGGCTGAGACCAGACAGGAGGTGGCCAAACTGGGGGAGAAATCCTTCTTTCAAAATAATGAATGTCCCAATGAAAACCTTCCTCAAGCATGGAAAAATGAAAACTCTCCTTGACCATTCACTGTAACTGATTTGCTGAACTGTGCAATGCTCACAATAATGTGGTTACTGGTTGTTTCTGAAGAGGAGAGTTTCTTCCAAATGTGCCTGGGACAGGATGCTGTGTGTGATATCAAAAGATCAGTTCTTCATTGCTTCCCAGCCCTCGTTGTCTTCTGCTTTCAAAGCCATCCTGTATCTGCTGTGGACAGGCTGGTGTTAAGGGGGACTGGAGATAAGCTGCATTCCCCCTTTCATCTCTGGGTGTGAGTTTGTCTCCAGTTGCATGAGGAGGGGAAGTTCTTCCCTGGCAGTTTGGTAGTCTGGATGCAGTGAGTCCACTAGAGCTGAGAGAGAAAAAAACCCAGTGTCCCCTGTGCTTCTTGGCTCAGAAAAATTAGAGCAGCCAGAGAGGAAATTCCTGAAATCAGGAGTGGAAGTGTTGGCAGTGCAGTGTGACTTACCTGTAGCAGAGGCTGCTCTTCAGGAGCTCTTCCAACATCTGCTTGGGCTGTAGGAGATCTCCTGCCTTCTAGTAACTCAATAAGTTGCTCTAACCTATTCCTTGCAGGTGTCTGTGCCTGCCTAAGATGCAGGTAAATGGCTTTGCAGCAGGGTAACCATATGGCTTTAAAATTGATTGAAATTAGATTAGTGCAATCCCCCATTGTTTGGGGAAAAAGAAAAAAAAAAGTCTCTTTGGTCTCACTTTTCATTAATATATTCCAGAGTTGTTCTTAGCTTGATATTTAATGCCTTCATTTGAAATCTGCCAGCTTCTCCTAGGGAAAACTAGGTCTTATCCTTGGAAGATCCCACTGAAAAGTCTTTAGTTGTGATATCCATTAGCCCATTTTGATTTGGCTTGGGTTTTTTTTTAAATCCCTTTTTAAAGGAATCTGATCCTGCTCTTAAGCTTGGATCCATGGAGGTCAGGCAGGCAGCAATACATCCACCCATGAGAGCAAAGCTCCCTCTGCTTTGCTCACCATTTGCTTGGGAGTGATATTCCTGCCAAGTTTATGGCCATTCCTTGCATTTGAAAGAAAATTGCTCTTAATTTAGCTGATGGCATCTGAGCAGGAGAACAACATAAAGCAAAAGGCAAGGTGAAAACCCTGCAAGACACATTCACCTGCAGGATGAGGCTGTGGTATAAAGGATTTGTTTTCACATCGTGGCCCATAATTCCACAGAGTTTCATTTTTAAACAGGATCTGGGCAATCAACCCTGTCCCCAGCCCTCTGCAGAATGATTTAATTGTCAGCTAAAGAGAAAAGGAAGGTTGTGAGGTGAGACTGAAAGAGAGGAAGTGACGCCAATACAACATCACATCCTGACTTTTCGCACGCTCTGCCGCTTCAAAGTTCAGGAATGAATCCTCCTCTCCTCTTAACTAATTACCCAAGGAACTTCCAACATCCCTTCTGCTAATCAGGAGTAGTGCATGCTATAAATGCTGAGGGAGGAAATGGCTAGCATGCAACATGTGGGAATTGCACGGTTCAGTCTTTCTTCAGTCTCTGGAATTGCTGCTGAGGGGAGATTTTCTGCTGGGAAAGGGATGGCAATTCGTACAGCGAGGAAATTCCCATCAGAGGAAACTTCTTCCTTAGTGAAGTCTGATTTACAAACCCTCTGCACAAGGCTAAGACTTAATGATTCCTTTGCAGGCTGGGTAAATTCTCAGTGACGTGGAGTTATAATCAAAGCAATAGGAATAAACAAAAAGAAAAAAATCCCTGGTTTATGGCATCCATTTGGTCCTTAATGGATTAATGTTCTCTGTGTTTCTCGCAGGCTTTAACATTTGTGCCCGTCGTAAACGGCCTTTTTCTCCCTCCTGCTCTTGTTTGCTCCCCAAATGGTGCCCTCACCCTCCCACGCCGGGTCGAGGGCCCTTCTGAAAGTCATTTAACAAAGCTGCTGCCTTGTGGGCTCCGTGTCTTGACAGTGTCAGGAAAGTTCAAACGCTGGGAACAGGCCTGGGACAGAGTGGGACTGGAGGATGTGTTCACCCAGCCTGGGCAGACAGAGGTTGACACTGATGCTGCCGAGGGATCAAGACTTATTTATTTTAAAGTCTGCAGCAGCACAGAAGCCCTGGCGGGCTCCAGGCTGCTGAACACATCTCCCCTTGTAGTGAGGAAAGTCACTCTGCAAAGAGAGGACACAGTGGCTGTGCAGATGTTTGTTCCCTCTGTGAGGTCCATGCCAGCTTGGCTCTGGGAACACTGGGCTGGAATGCAGGGGTGGTGGCTCTTAAATGCAATATTGGCCATCTTTCCCTTAGTTATGGCACCATATTCCTCGCCTGGGGCAGAAATTAACCCAAATTCAGCTCCATGGCCGTGGTGGTGAGGTAGGAGATGATTATCAAATGAACATATTAAAATACAGTAGATGTATCAGTGGCAAACAATTAGTATGCTTCTGAAAGACAAAAGAGGTTAATATATATATATATATATATATATATAATTTTTTAGCCTGAAATTTAACAGGTGAACAACAGGTATTGAATTAGCCTTCTTCCCACGGATGAGGGTGCAAAGTCCCTTGTCCTTAACATGTCCATACCCACTCCATGGATGCTCTTGAGGTTTAGCAGAAGCGGTTTGGCCCAGAAAAACCACGAAAGAAGCTGTGAAAATAACTCAGGATGTGCATCTCTGTGGCAATTTGGGGTGGAGGGGAATCCCAGAGCATCGAAGGAGCTGGCACAGGGGCTGGAATCATCTCCATGCTGCCTGTCCATGCCCTGGAAGGCTGTTTGCTTGGACAGCTACAATCCTAAGAGCTCTGTGCTGAGACAGCCACAGCCTCGTTGCACAGCCCTGCATTTCATTGCTCCTTCCTTTCTGAAGTGCCCTGAAAATGCCAGACCAGCCCCAATCCTCCTGCCACACTGGGTCTAAAGCTTTGTTGAAAGTGAATTAGCCAAGCTGTTAAACCCTAATAACTCCAGGATTGCTCCTCACAGTAAAGAGTGACTCCAATTACTGCTGGGGGGAGGAGAGTCTGTTGGTGGGGCTTCTTTGTGGGGTTTGGGCTGTGAGGTTGGGATGGTGCTGGGGATTCTCCAGTGGGAATCCCAGAAAAAATGCACTCTTCCTGCCTTTTTGCTCCTCAAAGAGCTGAGGGAGGCAGCTCTGGCAGGGGCCACTAAAAGGAGTGATGTGGGGTGTTGATGACTCTCCTCTTGCACTGCTGTGATGAGCAAGTCTCCTCCAAGACGTGAACAGACTTGGGGAATCAAATCCAGCTGCACAGGGAGGGTTTGCTGAGTTTAAAGCAACCAGTAAGGCACAAATGTTCCTTTGTTTCCACAAAGGTTGGAACAGTGCAGGGTTATTTTCCCCCCTCTGGGAAGGGACACTGGCAGCATGTTATAGTGGAGATCCCAGCTGGTCTCATCAGTCATGGGATGGGAGCCGAAACAGGAAAATGGGGAACACCCCCCCCCAAGGCTCTGGCTTGCCTTTAGGAAGAGCTGAGCTGCCCTGGGAATCTAAAGCTAAGCCAGAAATCCCAGGCATTTCCCAGCTCCCCATTGCATGGCTGCTCCCATTCAGAGAAGAATCCCTTCCCTTTAAAGAGAGGGCTTCAAGTGTGTCTAATTTAGTCTCCAAGGTGGGCACAGGAAATTGTGGATGAAGGAAGGCAAACTGTTGTCTGTGAAACTCATTTGCACTCCTCCACAGAGCCTGCCAGACGTGCGGTCGTAGTCTTTGTCCAAACCACCAATTTGAAGGATTAAATACCTATTGATTCTATGGAAAATACTTTAATATTTGTTTTTGGATCTAAGAGCAGCACAAATGATTTCTTTCCTCATGAAAATCGGCTCAGTGCTATTAACAATAATGGGTTTTGTCCCTGAATCCAGGCTCTCTCTGTGAGCTGGTTTAATTTGGGAATATCTATCTTGCAGGCACTTGAAATGATTCTTCCTTGCACTTTCTTTTCTCAGACTGCTATCTCCATATCCATGTAAAAGCTTTATAGTCCAAATATTTTTTATGTATCCTGCAGGACAATTCCTACAGCAAGTGCTCTCTCCAGTAAAAATGTTTCCAGGATTAGGCTCTGGGACCACAATGTGCTTGTGTGCCACAGGAAAAAACAAATCCATACGTGTAAACAGACAGACTTCCTACCCTCCTCTGAGCAAACAGGAGTTGTGACCCAAATTTACCCTCTTTCCTAGAAAAATCCTTGTTAGTTTAATACATTTTAAATACAGTGTAAATGTCAGCTTGCTTTCCGTGGGGCTTGAGTGTTCCAAGAGACATTCCCAGCAAGATCCCACCGTGTCCTGCTTCTGAATTCCCATTGCTTTGGAGAGGTAGAATCAATTCTTTTATACACCTGAGCTGAATCTCTTGGGCTGCACATATTTGCCAGCAGGATGAGTTGGCAGGAGAGCTCTGCCTCTGTGTGCAGCCTCTGGGATGTCACAACATGTTATGGTATCACACAGAAATAAAGGTGAGAAGGAATTGCTGCCTAAGAAGGGGGAAATATCTGCTTTTTTAAAAAAAAAATCTGCAGAATGCCTGCAATTTAATCTGTGAGTTCTGTGCTCATCTTTCTCCAGTGCCTGAAACACATTAAACCTACATCAAAGGCAGGGAGAAGGGCTGTGCCTCCTTCCACCATATAATCTTTGGGTTTGGCTGCTGCCTGAGTGCTTGGCAGTGTGGGAAGGAATCATCACCTCTGTCAACCCCACTGCAGGGTCCCTGTGTGTGTCACACCCCCACAACACCTGGCCAGATGTGCACAAAGCCAGCCCAGCTGGAGGGGCATCTCTCTGCTTTGGGGTGCCACAGTGGCAGAGCTCATGGCTGAGCTGGAGGAGGGACAGGACAGCCAGTGCCAGTCTCTAGGACGTCTTTCAGGACTGCTGTCACAGCTGCACAAGGAGCTCTTTCACCCTAAAAGCTGCTTGCCAGAGCTTTCCCAGGGTGCAGAGTGCATTGAGGCTGCAAGAGCCCGCTGTCTGAGGGCTGAGCTCCACATGCCAGTGCCAGAGCATGCCACTGGAGTGACTGCTGGTGGCTTCAGGGAGTTGGGGGTCAGCTCCAAGCTCACTGAGTCGGGGTAGGGCATTTGTACAGCACTGAGCACAAATGCAGCAAAGCTCTGAACTGGAAAACACAGATGTGCTCCAGTGGCTCTCCGTGGCTCAGCCTGTGTTTATATGGAATATATATGCTTGAAAATGTAATTTTTCCCCTTTCCTAATAAAACAGGAGAGACGGAGCCAGTGTTGAGTTAATGACTTGGGTACTCTCCAAGCCGCATCCTTCCCCCTCTATTTTCTCCTTCCCACTCCCCCACCAGCTGCACTGTTCAGGAATGGCACAAGGTACAAATCTGGGTGTCTGAGTTGCCCTCTGAGCAGGGGCTCAGTGCCCTGGCTTGGACACAACACAATCCTAAAGAGCAGCCTCTCCTTGGAGCATCCCTGAGCTGGCAGGAACCAGTGTGGAAGTGGAGCAGCCTGCTCAAATGTCAGGGAACATCCTGCCAGGAGTGGAGAGGGGAGGCACATGGCATGGCAAAGTGGAAGGAGGTGCTTTTAATGATGGTTTTATTTCAGTAATCATTGAGCAAATAACGCAGCCACACCTGAGCAGGGACTGGATGGGCCAGACAAGCAGGTCCCTTGTGCTGGGAGCCGAGCACAGGTGAGTCAGGAGGTCAGAGAGAGCAGAGTTTGGGCACAGGCATCTCACCAACCTGAGCAGGTTGGAAGGAAACTTCAAACTCATCCAGTCCCACCCTCATAGTAAGGAATTTCTTCCTAATATCCAGTCTTAACCTACCTTGGAGTCCTGTGCATCCAGGCTGCCCAGGGGATAACTTTGGGATGCAGTAACTTTCTGGCCTTTATTTTATACTTATGAGCAGACCTCTCCAGGAAAACTGGCCTCATGTATACATTTAGGTCTGCTGTGCTTTCTCCTGAATCACAAAATCCATTCCAGCAGCAGTCAGGATCCCAGCCTGGCCCTGGGAAGTCTGATGAGGCTGTGCAGTGATATCCAGGGAACAGAGAGGATGAAGAGGCAGCTGAGGAGGTGGCAGCTCATCTCTGTGAGCATGTAGCTGTCACGGCTCTCCCTTGCAAGTCTTTGGCACCAGTGAAGTCCACAGCAATCACTGGCCATGTCCTCTTTGATAAAAAGAGAAGGACTGCTCTAAAGCAGCATCTCTCACCAACAGAAAAAAACCCATCCTTTCAGTTCTGTCACCCTTTGAACAAGCCCTGTAGCTGCTTTGGACATTCTGTCTCAATGGCTAGCACCACGCAGGGAGGAAGATAAACAAGCAAACAGAGCGACAAGAAAAAATAAAGCCCTGGAAAGGAGAAAAAGGCAACACAGGAAGACAACTCAAGGGCAGCCAGTGATGGGCAGGAGAAATCCTGCCACTTCCAGTCATGTCAGGGGAGAGGAAAGCCATGCAGACACGGAGTTAGCATCCTTAAAGTACTCAGGTTAGGGAGAATTATGACAGCTGTGTGCATAATGCATGTGAACACGGGCAAAGAGCTGCTGAGGGCTCTGGCTCCTCCTGGCAAACTCAGAGCCTTGGAGGCAAGGGAGGTGATGCTGCTGGATGAACTGTGTCATTCACCCTTGTGCTGCAGCCCCAGGGTGGAGGGTTTGTGTTCTCAGCCCGAAGGAGGAGTGGGAAGACTGTTTGTCAGGATCCAGAGTGGCTTGCTCACCAATTTTTGGGAGTCATGGCTTGAAATCTGGCCACATCACCACCCTCTGTCAGGTGCTTGAACGCTTCTGCTGTAGGTGAGAGCCCCACATGAGGGTGAAGACCCCTGTAAAGACCCCTGAAGACTCCTAAGCACAGTGGGGAAAATCACTCATTTCTGTGCAAATTAAGAGTCAGTTCCTTTTTTATTTTTAGGGGAGTAAAAAAGAATAAAATCCATTGTGATTCACTCCTGGGCTGGTGAAAGTGAGCTGGGAAAGGCATGAGCAACTACTTAATCCCCTTCCCATGGCTCCCAGGCAGTGAGATACCAGAGCTAATAAGTGTCCCTGCAAAGGGCCTGGCCCCCAGGCTGGGACAGGAGCAGAGCTGGGATCTGTCACACAGCCTGCCAGCAGTGGGAAGCAGCTGGCACAAGTTAAGGTTGGAAAAGCCCTCTAAGATCCTGGGGTCCAACCATTAACCCAGCACTGCTGTGTTCACCACTAAACCGTGTCCCAAGTGCCACACCCAGATGGTTTTTGGACACTTCCAGGGATGGGGATTCCACCACTTCTCTGTTTCAGTGCCTGACCACCCTTCCAGTGAGGAGGTGGCATCATCCCACAGCTGGTAACTCAGACGAGGGTGGTTCCTTCTGCTCTCATCCTGCATGGACATGGTGGCAGGTGGAGCCTTTTCCTGAATGAAGAGAGGAATGGGGAGTCAGGAGCAAAAATGAGGGCACCTCATAGGGGGGCAACATAAGGAAAAACTTGGGAGCCAGAGAGGAGTGGAGAGAAATTCACAGAACTCTGAATGGGAAGTGGAAACATCCAGCCAGCAACTGCTGATCTTTCCTCCCCACATCTGACTTCAGGGGAAAAGCCTCTGCTATCACATGCAAGCAATTTAGCTCGAGGTACATGGTTTTATTGCCTGCCGAGTGCTTTTCCAAATGGGACCTGGAGCTTTCACACAGTTCTCTGCCTCTTCAGCATTCTCTTATTCCTCAGAGGCAAAGGGATTTTTATCTTCATCCAGCATTACAAAAAAATCCATAAAACCAGCTGCCTTAAAAAATAAACCCCCTTTCCCAGTCTATGCTAATAATTTACTCTTATTCCAGGTTTTATTACGAGCTCTTTCAAGGGCTGCCCAGAGCCCCATCCGTAAATAGCACATAACTCAGGCCATGAGGATTTCCTCCCCGGTGGGACTTTTAATGTCTAAACCAGAGGTGTCAAACAAGCAGCTCAAAGACCCGTTGTGGCCCTGGAGAGTTCTACATCTGGACTATATCTCAGTGCTTAACACATTAGCTTTTGCCCCAAGCAGCTCCGGATTTCCCTCGTCAGTTCGAGCTGAACCTGAGTTAGGTTTGATTTAAGAGGCTGAGCATTCAAAGGAGAAGAAAAAGGTACCTGCTTAAGCGTTCAAAGTGCTGCCCTGAAGGCTCCCGGGGTTTTGGAGCAGGGTGCAGGCACATATCTCCCCTGGAGCAAGGCACATCACACCCGGACCTGCCTGGGAGAGAGGGAGGGAGGGAAGGAGGGAGGCAGAGCTGGCTGCACCAGGCGCTGGTCCCACGCACCAGACCTTCTCCTGGTTATCAGGGCATCTACACGCGACCTGCAGGCTCCTGGCTCTGGGTGTTTGAGAGCTGTGGCTGCCCCCAAAATCCCTTTATCTCTGCCAGAGGAGGACTCAGCCGTCCCAGTGGGGTCCTGAGCTGGCATGGGCAGCACCAGGAGCATAAGGCAGGGAAGAGAAGCTGGAGCCCCTGTGTGCTGCCGTGGGAAAGGGAGCACTAGTGGTTCTGGGTGCTCCTTTTTTCTTCAGGTGGGATGCAGTATGTCCTAGAGGGGGAATTTGGGGCGCTTGGATGCTCCTCCTGACTTTTCCATTCCCTTTGTGGGTGCCACTAAGCCTTTCCTGCTTCTTCTCTTGCTCAGTCTCTGCCTGTTCTGATGCCTGGGACTGTCCCCTAATTTGCTTATATATTGGGGTAGAACAGTTTAAACAAGTCAAACACTGAAGTGCCACTCGCAGAGAGAGATGGGGACTGTGCCACATCCCTCCTCCTGGTGCAGGGGAATTCACCAATAACATCTGGGGATGAATTCCTTTCTGTGGCTTGGGTAGAGCCCTCTTCAGCTTGCTGATTCCAGTCCCAAAATGGGTGACTGGTCTGGAGTGTCAATGAAAAAGGTGCTGGGGGTAGATGATGTGATTCTCATAGGACCTGGGATTTGTCCCATGACAAGTCCTTTGGAATGCAAAAATCAGGCTTAGGGGAGAGAAAAAAAAAAAATTGCATTGCTGTGTGGTTTTTCCTGTCCTAACTCTTCTTGATGTGTTAAATCCTGAGCCCATCTGTGGCCTGAACCTGTCTGAAGTATGAGATAGGTGGGATAGTACAGTGTGGGATTGGAGGGTGGGCACTGGGATGTAGCAGCCCCCTTTGAGCAGCCTGAATTCCTGCAGCTGTGCAGAAGGAGGTTCAGGGGCTCAGCACCAGCCTGGATCTGGCTCATCCAGGGGGAAGTGTTCCCTGTTTCCCTGACAGCTGCAGGTTATGGATGGATCATGGATTTACCTGCCACAGGGGGGCTGGGGAGAACACCCAGCCATCCCCTTCTCCCCGAGGACACCCACTGCCTTTATCCCATCTCCCCTTTGCTCCCTGTATCCCAGCTCCCACGGAGCGTGCCGGGGAACCAGCCCAGACACCCCATCCCGCGCTCCTTCCCTGCGGCACCTGCTGCTTTCCAAAGCCCTTCTGCCCCAGACACCTCCCTGTGAGGTCTCCAGGTGGATCCTGGCACTCCCTGGCAAGGAGGCACCGAGGGCACGTGTCCTCCAGCTCCTCCAGCATCCCCGACTCTCGGCCGCCTTCTCCTTCCCTGGCTCCATCCCCGCTCCCTCCCTCCCCTCCTCTGCCTGCAGCGGGTCGGGAGGCGAAACCTGCTGCTCCTGTGCGAGTGTTGTAATGACATTTAACAATCTGCCACCGGCAGGTTTCCAGCAGCCGGGCGAGCGGCTTCCACGCTCTTGGCAGGAGGACACTTTCCCATGCCTCCTGCCCTCCGTCAGCGCGGCCGCTCCCAGCCTGACAGCCCCGACAGGATACCTTCACAATGACTGCAATAATAGAACGCGGCGATGGGAAAATGAGGCCAAGGGAACCCAAGGGTGAATTGCAAGATGAATAACTTCCCCGAAGCCACGTCCCAGAGCATGCCTTGGCCTGCTGTTGATTCACCAGCTGACTTCCCCCCCTTATTTTTCGCCGCCGCCCTCCCGCTCCCCTCCTGGGAGACAGACCTGCCTGGATTCCGTCACTCGCCGAAAATAACCGAGAGGGTTCAGGGAGGAGAGGAAAGGCAGCGGAGAGGACAGTGTGGAGCGAGCCCTGCAAAGAGCCAGCCCTGCAAACCAGCCCTGTGTGCGGGGTGAGATGCACTCTCGGAGTGCAGTGGGACAAAATGAGGATGAGCAATGGGCTAAAGCCAGCAAAAACTGCAGGGATTGCTTTAGAGCTGGCTGCCCATGTCCATCCTTTCCAGCCTTCCATCCTTTTGTCCTCGATGGGGCAAGAGGAAAAGTCCTCAAGTTGCACCAGGGTAGGTTTAGGTTGGATATTAGGGAAGATTCCTTTGCTGAAAGGGTGGTCAGGTATTGGAACAGGCTGCCCAGGGCAGTGCTGGAATCACCATCCCTGGAAGTGCTGAAAAAACATGTGTGTGTGGTGCTTAGGGACATGGTTATGGTGAGCCTGGCAGTGCAGGGTTTAACTTAATGATCTTAGAGGTCTTTTCCAACCTCAGTGATTCCATGATTCTATATGCTCCCCACTTTAACCTAAAGCTTCAGGTGGAGTTCTCGGGCTGTATGTGCTCCAGCTCTGGTGCCAGAAAGATGCAGGAGCATGTAGAGAATTATGTGCTCTCAAAGCTGGGTCCCCCTTGCCCTAGAGCTGCCCTGGGCAGTGCAGTCAGACCTGCTGGCAGAGGTTCAGGGCCACATTCAGGGGACACCAGAAGGGTCCCTGCCCTCCACAGTGCAGAGGTGGCTGTTGAGTTCTCGAGGAAGAAGCCAGACCTGGGGCAAAACAGTGGAATTAAGAGGCAGCTCATTACAGGGTGACTGACATGAGGAGCCCTGTGCATTGCAGTGTCAGGGTTGTCTGATGGTGACACTGGGCTGGGGCTGGTCTGCTACCACCTCCAGCACTTGGGCTTTCCACCAGGATGCCATTAGCAGCTCCCACGAAACACCCCGAGCTCAACATTCCCCGAGAAGCAATCCAGGTGAATGCCAGGACGGCAGCGTGGCAAGGTGCCCTGCCCAGGGTACCTTAAAAAACTCACTCAGTTTTTTTTGCCCTGGGTTTTAAAATGCACCAGGGCTCCGTCCAGTCGGAGATGAGCCCCGTTTCTATTCCCATTCCATATTCTGCAATTCGTACACACGTCAATCAAGGCTGTTGTTAGCCACAACTGTCACGTCAAGTGCACGTCCAACGCCGCCAGTGATTGACAGCAAAGTTTGTTATCTGTGAATGTGTCATCCCATCCAGCACCCAGTGCTGCCTGACAGGTCATCAGTGGGAGACTTCCATCATCCATATATTATGAGATGGCTGGAGCAAATCACTTTTCAGCCAGTCCCAGACACACGCGTTCCTCTGCATCCCTGTTAAGCTGAGATATAGGATTTGACAGGGGAAGGGGGTGGAGGTGGGTGGACCTTGGTCAGAGAAATCCTGGAGGGTCAGCAAATGAAAACAGGGCATATCCATTTCTGTCCTAGCTCCTCTGTAGGAATTTGAGGCAGCAGGTTCACAGAAAACAGTGTGGGAAGGAGATTTCGGCAGAGGAGCAGAAAGCCCCAGGATGGGGCTTAGCAAATTTTGACACAGGCTGTGAAAGCTGGAAAGGAGCTCTCTTATTGGCTTCTTGCTTTCTTCTTTTCATAAGAACCAGCTCAAATCCACTTTTGCAAAGAACTGTGTGGAAAAAGGAAATGATAAGTAGAGAGTGACCTGTCCTTGTCAGCCCAAAGGAAGTCAGGATGAGTCCTGAATGAAAGTTTGGGAAAACACTTAATTGAGGCCATATACCAGTTCACCAGCCATAGAAATCAGTGGAATGGAAAGACTCCAGTTAATCTTGATAAACCTCAGATCAGACCTTCAGTGCAATGTGATCCCAGAGAGGGATCTCATCTCTGAGAACATGAAAACAGGGGGAAACTGGGGAGAACTGGGAGAATCTGCCACGAGTGAATGTCCACTGTTCAAGAGTCAAGTGATAGCAAAATACAGTGACTTGTTAAATGAATTTTTTAGGTTTTTAAGCTTATTTTTCTTTTTTATACTATCCATGTTATTTCACACGCTTTGACACTGCTATATGTTATTACGACAGATCTTAAACAAAAAGGTTGTTTCCAAAACAATCTTTGTCATAACATTTTTTTCCCCCAGAAGCTTTGAAAGTTTCTCTATTCAAATTTAGAATTGAAATTACATCTAAAGCACGGTAGAGGAGCTACATGTCCTCTGGGATAGGAATTACATCCTCCAAGGAAGCATAGCCACCAGCAAACTCATGGCCTGGAGTCAATCAGGCTCAGGAATAGTTTGATCTCAGGTCCCCTGCACATTTTTCTGTCTTTTAGAGATAGGTCTGGGCTGGATCTTGATTCTTGCTAAAGCCAAGGGAGTTTTTGCACTAATCTGTATCAGCCTGTTGCACAGTACCTGGAGGAATCTCTGCGTCCCTGCTTGGATGCTATAGAGAATAATATCTATATCAGGACTTTTTTGTGACCCCAGGAATGGGATTGGGCCATGGAAATACCTTTGGAAGCCAAGCATACATTAGTTTATGAACACAGAGATCAGCTTATAACACTGTGTGTCAAAGAGATATTAAAGGCAAATCATAAAAAGAGGTTCCTTCATCCCACACAGCCCTCATGTTTGGATTTCCTGGCAAAGAGACCCAAAGGTTTGTTTGGACTGTAATTAGTGAGGTTTATAGTCACAATTCAATCATAACAACTTCACTGGGCTCAGAAGAAGGTTAAACCCAGCCAATGCAGAATTGAATCCACAATTGGCTTTATAATTCTCCACTTAAAAATAACACTTTGATCTGCTACGTGGTGAAAGCTACCAAATTTGGGTGCACAGATTGCCAGAGAGGTGAAGGGGAGGGAAAGGATACTTGACACTTTTCCAAACACTTTAGTCAAACACTGCTGGACACTGAGCAAGGATGAGTTTTTATTAAATCCTCTGTGTGTCAGAATATCTATTAGATACATAAATACAGATGGGTGGGAAGCTAACAAGGTAAACAGATGAACAGATAAAGAGATAGACAGGGCCTGGGAAAGAAGAGCAAATGGGCCCTCAAACCCTGGTCTGAACTCTTGCCTTTCTCTGCTCCCAGGCAGTTGGATTCTCCAGGGGAGAGTTTTGCTCATCATGACAAATCAGCCGATGTGGGAAATCAATTCTCCAGCAGCACAGCGTCGCTCCAATGGGCCCTCTGAGATTTCACAGCAAGACCTGCTGAAACCTTAGAGCTCAGAGAGAATCCCACAGCCCTGAGAGCATTTAGGAGAAAATTTAAGGTATAAGAACTCAATTTGTCTTGAGCAGAATCTGCCTTCACAGCCACAACCTGTAATTCAATAAGACTGGAACTTTTCTACCTCGTAGCCTCCATGTGAATCATTAGACACAAGGAAGGGAGCTGCCAGTTTCAGTGCTGAAATCAGAATTATCCATCCCAAGGCAGACACTGATCTGTACCTTTTCATAAAACATCTCACCTAGGAAGGAGCTGATCTCACTGATATTTGACCTTAGACCAAAATCCACATAGCAATTCACATGGAGAAAATTGGATTCGCTCCCCCACCCCTTGGAGTGATTCAGCTCCCATTTAGTGTGTTTTCTGGGCAGCAGCCAGAAGGAGCTCAAGAGTGGGCAACTCTCTCATTTTTGGGGAGCAAATCTGCAGGAATGTGTCTGTAATTCCTGTAGTCTATTAGCTTGGATGTAAAGACACAAAAGACAACGCTCTGGGGGACAGGGTGAGATTGTTGGGGTGTCTTTGCAGGGCCAGTAGTTGGACTGGATGATGCTTGTGGGTCCCTTCCAACTCAGGATATTCCATGACCCTATGATTCTGTGACTCTGAGAGCAGACCTGCTTTTCCCACAAAGATCCATTACCTCTCCTTACACTAACACGTGTTGGCAGCTATTTTAACAGCAGCAGAAAGTGAATGGCACTGAGAAAGAAGAAAGAGCTTCTAAAAGATGTTGCTGTGTCTCTTGTTAGTGGTCTGACCTTGTGCTTCCAGAATCATGTGTGCAAGGGGCACAGGCATCTTCCTTCTCCTCTAGCCAGGGGCCAGGGCACTTCAAGACTTGTAAACACTCTGGTTCTGAAGGACAGTCCACTCTGGCAGGAGAGGAAAGGCAAGGCAGAGAGATCTGTAGCACAGGTCACATTGGTAGGTGTCACAGCCACCAGCCAGGATGACTAGGAACAGCTTGCTCTGGCCCATCAAGTGGAGTTGCTCCAAGGCAGCTGAATTTACCCTCCTCACAGCCAGGTCACTGCACTTTGGTCCCCACTAAAAATAACCAGGCAATAGATGTGTCTTAATCTGCTCGAATCTTAAATAGCAGTTTGTGTCATCTCGCAGCTTTTCTGTGCTGTTGCCTTTCCAAAGTCGCCACACAAAGAAAACCACAGAGCTTTCGATGGTCAGCAGCAATGGAAAGATAATTCCCAGCTGGATTTAAGAGAAAAGCTGTTCACAGAGCAATATGTGCTAAAAAATTACTTCGTGGGTGGGGTCATTCTTCAAATCCTCTCTAATTTCTTTGGGTGCCAGTGTCCTGCAGAGCAGGGTCCCACCCCTAGGCTGGAGGTTTAATTTGGTGTTGATATTCCACATACAGGTACCAACAGCGCCAATAACACACACCACTGACTTTGCTGTTTGCATCTGGATTTGTTCCACCTTCTCACTTATTCTTCCCCAAGACCTGGATGGTGGAAGATACAAGAGGGGGCCCTTACAGAGCCCAGGAGCTCAGCCCTCCTCACATCACACATGGCAGGGGTGCAGTGCCAAATAACAACATGGGCCATAGTAGGAGCCAGGAGGGAAGGAGGTTGGAGGGGAGATGGAAGAGCAAGGATGCAAAATACCCATATTCTGACTAGGTCAGAGAGATCCCTATGGCTTGTTCTGTCGCTCAAAATACCATGACATGTATATTTGATTACAGTAAGTCAGGATTTTATTTTAGGATTCACTAAGAGAAAGTGGAATTTTGGTATAATTTTTTTTTCCTCCTCCTTTACGAGGGGACAGGTTTTAAACTCAGTTCTATTGACCACAAGGTCAGAGTGTGAGCCACTCTCTCCAAACTGATGCTGCTTTGTCTTCCCAGAGGAAACCTGCACTCTGGCAACTGCCCCTTTGTGAGCAGAGTGTTTCACCCTTGGTTTATATTCTCCAGATTTGGGGGGGAAGAACAAAGTCTCTAGACATGTAAACAGCCTTAATGAGAGAACTATAAACCAAGATCTGCCTGCTTTCAGAAACAGAGTTAAATATAGCTTCTAAATGCTGCTAATTGATTTTAGCTGTCTGGGGAAAGCTTTTGCCTTCACACCATCCCACCCACGCTGCTCAGCAGTCCCTCCCTCACCTGCCTCTGTCGCTCCCCAGGGCACAGGGAATGGGAGCAGAGCCTCTGGCCTCAGTATTTCTCAGCTGTTTTAGCACCCAAATGCTGTCCAAAACACCCAGGCTGCTCAGAGACCCTGGCTTAGCCTTTGCTAAACCTTCGTGGATTCTCATGGCTTCTTTCCATCTGCCCCGGTCTATTTCTGTGTTTTGGTCTTGAAATCTTTCTCTTCTTTGAAAACAACTCTGTTTACAAATATTTGCCAAGGCAAAGTTCTGCCATTCTAGGAGGGAGAAAGCAAAACTGCTCAGCTCTGCATGGACAACACATTCAACCACATGTGTGGGATGTGTGATGTCCCTGCCCATGGCACGGGCTTGGAACACGATGATCTTTAAGGTCTTTTCCAACCCAAACCATTCTGGGATTCTATGATCTTGCAAGTAGACAGAAAGGCCCAGTTTGCCAAAAAAAAAGAGGATGGCTCAGTCCAGAACTGTCTCTGCTGGCAAATCAGAGAATAAAAAGACGTGTGAAGACAGATGTGAGCTGTTGGATGAAATAAGGAATAAACTGTGGGGGTGTGGTGGATCTTTATACTATGTGAAAAGTCTAAACAACAGGGCAGTGATTGGTAGAATATTACTGGGGAATATATTCCACCTACATATATTCAACATATACATCCTCCTTAGACTTCTCTGTGCTCTCTCTGAAGGGAGACAGGTTACTTACAAGGATGTGAAGTAGGTGGGTCCCTCCCAAATCAGGATATTCTGGGATTCTGGTCTTCTCCAACTGAACTTGTCTTGAACTTCAGATCAGTGAACGGAAAAGTTTGGAGGGAGCAACCCCAATCCAAGCCAGCATTATCAAGATCTGGGGGGTTCCCTAATTGTTTATACAGCTCTGCTTAAAGATGTGATGGGCATGTATTACACTTCTGATTCCGCCACAGAAATTATAAATGTAGGTCCTAGCCCCACTTAATCTGATATACTAATTAATATTATTTCCAATCAATGCATTCAGGTGTAAGAAATGTCCTGTCCTGCTCGCAGGGGCTGCAGCAGGAACCAAGGGGTCTGTGCTAATTGGAAATGCAAACTCCAGGCCCATCAGTTTTACAATGGACAAGCTTTCAGTGCTTTAATGCGTGTGGGATCTGGCTTGTCTGTTGCATAAGAGCTGCTTCGTGGCCATACAGGAGTGATTTATCTCTGGGTAATATGATGGGCTCTTGAATTGCAATGAAAAACCCCTTTCTTTAACAATAGTTCGGGGTAACCTTATAATAACCTCCTCCACCTTCCCCAGAGAAATGCTTCAGTCAGATAAAGGAATTTGTTATCCACACAGAAACATCTGCCCCCTTCCTCAGAAAGGACTGACTCAGAGTGACAGTTACCCTTTCCTTGCTTTTTAAAACACCACCAATACCACCCTTGGAGGGAGTTGGGGTGGTTTTTTTTCCTTTCCTACCGGCTTTGGTTGCGGAAAGATCACCTGAGCTGGATTTGTGGCGTTGGGTTTTATTTCATAATGATGGATGTGCTGGTTAAATGTAATGGAAGAGGCGAGATAGCAGAGCAGAAATTTGGCGCCAAGTGCCTGGCTTTGAAAGAGCTGCATTCCAGCCTTCCTAAGAGGGGCTAAATGGAAAGATCTGATTAAGCGTCTCAGTGTTGTGACCCTGACCTCAAAGAACACGCCGATTCTCTGGAGGAACTTCATTTCAATTAATCAGCTTAACAGCCTGAGTAAAGCTGGCTGCGTCCATTGAGCCAGGCTCCCTCTCCTCCGAGGGGCTCTGGGATGCACGATCTGAAGGGACAAGGGGGGGTGTGCCCTGCCTGCATCACTGCCCCAGGTCCAGGGGGTTTGGCATGCCCTCATCTCCCTCTCCCTGACTTGTTGTTAGCTCTGGAATAACAGGGAGGTGATCCCAGAACCCCCATCCCACTGAAATTCCACCAGGTCCCTCACGTCACCCTTTTCCACCTTGCAGTGGGGCTGCCACTGGGATGGGACAAGGGGAAAGATCCCAGGTGGAAAAGGGGGGATGGCAGCTCCCATCCCTGCACCCCATGGGATTTGCCCCCTGACTTCCAGCTTCTCCTGAGCTGCATCACTCCCTCCTGGACAGGGAAGGGGAACAGAAGAGGAGGCTGTTGGAGGCAGAGGGAGCAGGGCAGGCAGAAGGAAAAGCCCAAAAAGTATCATAGAATCATGGAATGGTTTGGCTTGAAGATTATCTTGTTCCAAAACCAGCCACGGCGGGGGAAACTCATAAACAGAATGCAAAGGCACCAGGGCAGGAGGTGGAAAGGGAACCAACTTCAGACCAAGGCTCAGGTGCTTTTCCCAGGTGGTTCTGGTGAACTGGGCAAGCCCAGAAGTGAGAGGGGCTTTGCTTCTTGCCTGGAGCTTTGTGGGAGACCCTCTTTCCTTGCCTTGAACAGAACTTCTCAGGATGCCTGTGAGGCCACAGTGCTGTGGAGACGCAGCTGAACCGCTCCTGAACCTCTCACTGAGTTTTGTGCCTGGAACTCAATTCCCTGCTCTGGTTTAACCTTGTGCTGGCTCTGGAAATGGCTCGTTAACACCTATCCCCATATCCTTTCCCATGGAAGCAGGTCCAGCTGTTGCAGTTCAGCTCAGATGAGGAGGCATCAGAGGCTTTCACCTCTGTCTTCCTCCCACCTGGCCTTCCTCCACCACACCCGGATCATGCCATTATCCCATGAACTCCTGGCTGCCTGCACTCCCGAGCCATTATCGCTTTGGCGCTGTATCCATCCCTTTGGACTTTTACCTTTCAGCAGCCACATACTTTGCTCTTTTACTGCACCTTTAAAGGGATAAGACCAAATTTAGCGCAATCTGGAAAAGCAGCTGCATAGAGAGCCTGCAAGAAGCACGGTAGCCTTCCTGTTGTGGCAGAATAGCCTGGCAGAGAGAGAGAAGGGGCAGAAGTGGAGGGTGAGGCAGAGTGAACAGAGTTGTACATCTGAAATCATCTGGAGTTAACAGCAACAACACCCCTCGGAAGGATTTTGAGCTTCTGGCATGCTGGTGCCCTGGGCAAGTTGTTGCCATGGACCAACATGGTCCAGCCTGTGTCCCACCAGACCCACGCACAGAGCAGTCCACGACTGACCTGAGGCCAAAGGGAGAGCAGGTGGCAGTGGTGGACAGAAACCCTGACCCCTGAGATCACAGGGGTACCCTCGAGGGTTTGCATTTCAGGGTCTCACTCCAGAGGCAGAGCAGGCAATGACTGCTTCCCTTGCACTGGGAGATGTGTCCCCAAGGAATGTCGTGCTGTGTGTCATGTTTGCACCGCTGCAGTCACTCAAAACCCACTCAAAAAAAGAGTTTTTTTCTCTGCCTGCACTCAGCAGTCAGTCTTGACGGTCTCACTTTTGGCCTGGGTACCTTATTAAAAGAAATGTTGTTGAATCCAGGGGTGATCTGGGGGGTTCTGGGCAGTGGGGACAAGACCAGAGACGTGGTGCTGCCCCAGGGAAGTGTTCAGTTACAGGCAGGCGACAGGCAGGCTTTCATCTGCTCTTCCAAGCCTTCTTCAGACAGAAGAGGAGGGGTAGTAACTGGCTGTGGGGGATGGAGGAGAATTGCTGTAACATGATTTTATGTCTGTGATTGCATAACAAAACCTCCTGGGAACCTCCTGATTCAAATGGATACCTAGCTCTGGTTGTGTGATGGAGGACTTTCAGACTGATCGATTGCCCACGCTTTGGTGCAGAGGAATTGCTGGACTGGATCAGTACCAGGCTCCAAGCAGCCTGGCTCAACTTTCATGAAGCTGCAAAAAGCCTTCAGGAGCAGAGAATCTGCTTTATATACCTCCCAACACACACATACACATACCCTGTTCTCACAGGAGCTGCAACCTGACTGCTGATAGAACTAGACCTTGAAAGATGAAATTGCATTTCCATTCTAAATAAAAAAAAGTAGGAAAAAAAAAAATCCCTGGGCTTGTTGTATTATTGGATGTTCTGCAAACATCAGGTCATGCTCTGAACTGTGAAACGCTGCTGGTCCCACTGTGATCCAACCCAACCTGACCATCCACCAGGGAAACCCCCAGGTCTCAGGGAGGGGGTGGCTCAGGAGAATCAGCTCTGCCCATGGGCATCCCCCAGGCTCAAGGATGAAGCCCAGCCAAGGAGGGTGATGCCTCTGGACCTGGCCTTGGCACACACACATCATCTGTTGGCATTTCTCTTGGAGATTACAGGATAGCCCCACCTCAAAAATTTGGAGCAAAGCACACAAAGCTTTTCCTCCCATACTGTGCATTCCCTCTTAATGGTCTTTCTCCACACCACGGCCTTATTAATTGGTGACAATTGGAAGTGGTTAATTCTCTGTGTGTGAGGCTGCAATTGCTTCCACTTGGCCAGGATTCAAGTACTGGGGGTGAGTCAGAATGGGTGGCAAAACTGTCTTTTCCTCAGTTCCCTTGCTTACTGGTAAAGAAAAAGCCACAACCCCGAGTTATTCTCTTTTATGAGGTAGGCATTGTGAGGCCGGGCAATTGAATTTACAACAGCATTGAGTATCAGAGTCTATCTGGCCCTGTCAATGAGAGTGGCGAGAAAAAAAAAGACACACATTAACCCTCAGCTCCGAGTTCCCAGGCGTTTCAATAGGGCTCCCAACTTCCCAAAGAGCCCGCTGCATACTCGATGAGACCCTTTATACCTTCTAATTACCCTCCTCACAATAGGGACAGACTCTCTTGCCTCTTTTGTAGGCAGGATAGTAACTTTTGTGCTCGCCACCCCCACACAGGCGATCCCTAGGAGAGGTGGGAAGGAGGGAAAGCCTTATTTTGGGAGCAGGTAGCAAGCAGTATGTGTTACCTTAGGATCCAGCAGCAGATTTTTTTAAAGAATCTTTCTTCTGACTGGGAACATAACACTTAAATATCTCCTGAGAGCTTTGTAACGCTGCCAAAGCCCCCCTAAACCCCATTACCTTCCCCTTCCAAATATCTTTCACCAGAATCCCTTCCAGCAGCCTTATTTAAGGCAATAAAGTTCATTCCTACTTTTTTTGAGGGGGTTGCACACACAGGATGAGTTTGTCCTTGCCCACTCTAAAACAAAATGAAAGGAAGGGGGGGGGAATCTATTTCAAAGAGAGTCTTTATTTAAACACCTGCATTTTTTTTCTCTTTTCTTTTTGGGAAGTCTTCAACACAGGCACGCACACACCCACAGACAAACGGGATACAAACAACTTTGGCATTATAACTTTTGAATATTTGTTACAAAACTATTTCTCATTTATTTTTCTTTAAAAAAAGTATCTCAAATAAAGGCATTTTAAAGGAGTAAAAATACAAGTCGAGATCCCAACCTCTGAAAATAATAAATAGCACGTTCATAGCGAGGTCCTTTTTTTTTTTTTTTTTCCTTTCTGGTTAAATCTGCTTTTAAAAAAAAAAAAAAACAAAACCAAGAACAAAAAAACCCAAAACATAACAGGGGCTACATACAACGGAGCCAACAAGAAGAGTTTGGTTTGTTTTTTTGGAGAGGGGAAGGGAATAGTTTCAGGGCAAGTCACCAGGGTCTCCAGACGGATTCACTGCGCTCTCCGATGGGACTGCCAGCCTGGGACGCTGGACCGATGCTGCCCCCAAATGATGTCAAGCCCTGCACCGGGGATGCCGAGGGGGTGGCCCCGGCGTTCCCCGAGCCGCTGCCTGCGGACACGGGCACGTTGGCGTTGGCATAGAGGGGAATAACCGGTCCGGAGCTGGGAGGAAAAGCCGGGTTCGGAATGAGGAAAGCGAACTGGCCGTCGGTGGCTGGGACGAGCTGGAAGCCGCCGTACACCTTGGGGGACAGGGCTTCGGCGGGGTTGAGCTTGCAGGGCACGGGCACGGCTCCAGCTGCGTTGGGCGGCAGCTGGACGTGCAGGGGCTGCTGTGCCAGATGTGCGGGCTGTGCTGCGGGCGGGGGAGGCGGAGGGGGGTAGTTCATGGCCACGATCTGGCCCAGGCACGCCGAGAGGTGGCTGAGGAGGCGGGTGCGCACGTCGGTGTTCACCCCTTCGCAGGTGGACAGGAACCGGGTCACCTCGTTCATGCACTCGTTGAATCCAGCCCGGTACTTGCCCAGGACGGTGGGGTCGGCGCTGAGAGCGGCTGGGAAGGGCGGAGGAGGGGCAAGGTGAGTCGGAAGGTCCGGAGCAGCAGCCCCCGGTCCCCGCCCCGTCCCCAGTGCCCGGTTATCCCGGTGTGGAGCCCCTGTCCAGCCCTCGGTCCGGAGCTCCGTACCCCGTCTCCTGTCCCCAGACCCCCGTGGGGAGCCTGATCTCTTCTAGCCCGCTGTCCCCGACCTTCGGTCTGGAGCTCAGTTCCCAGTCCCCTGTCTGCCATCCCGACCCCCATCCCCTCTCCCATGTCACCAGCTCCCAGTGTGGAGCCCAGTCCCAAGTCCTGTGCCCCCCATTCCCACTCCAGATCCCCATCCCCGGTTCTCTATGCCCAGTTCCCAATCCAGATCCCCATCCCCGATCCTCTGTCCCCAGTTCCCAGTCCAGGATCCCCATCCCTGGTCTTCCATCCCCACTTCCCACTCCAGAGCCCTAACCCTAATCCCTTGCCCCCAGCAGCCAACTCCAGAGCCCCATCCCCGGTCTTTCACCCCCAGTTCCCAGTCCAGAGCCCCATCCCCGGTCCCTTGCCCCCAGTTCCCACTCCAGAGCCCTAACCCTAATCCCCTGCCCCTAGTTCCCACTCCAGAGCCCCAACCCTAATCCCATGCCCCCAGTCCCCACTCCAGAGCCCTAACCCTAATCCCATGCCCCCAGTTCCCACTCCTGAGCCCTGTTCCTAATCCCTTGCCCCCAGTGCCCACTCCAGAGCCCCGTTCCCAGTCTCGTGTCCCCTGTCCCCGCCGGGACAGCCCCTTACCTGTCATCTGCGCCCGCTGCAGGTTCCGCAGGTGCTTCACGGTCATCTCCAGGATGTCCGCCTTCTCCAGCTTGGAGTGCCGGGAGCTCTGCGGGGTGGGAGAGCGGCTCCATCAGCGCTGCCCGCTCCCCGCATCACCCCCTGTGCATCCCCCCTTCGCATCCCCCCCACTTACATCCTTCTTCAGCGCGTCCAGGATGAGCGTCTTCAGCTGCCCCAGGCTCTCATTGATGCGCGCCCGGCGCCGCTTCTCCATGATGGGCTTGGAGGACTGCGGGGTGGCAAAAGGGACCGTCCTTTTGAGCGGCAGCCCCGCACAGCCCCGCACCGCCCCGACCCCGCCGGCATCCCCATCACCGACCTCGGCACGGCCGCGGGCTTGCCGCCATCCAGCTCCGCCGCCACCGCTGCTGCGCCCCGACCGGCACCCTCCTCCTCCTCCTCCTCCTCCTCCATTTACCTTCCTGTGCTCGCTGGCGCTCCGCGGCTTGTCCGGCGTGTGGCTGGCGCTGGCGGGCGCGCCGGCGATAGGCGAGGCGGTGGGTTTCTCCATGCCCGTGTCGGCGGGCATGGCTCGCTCAGAGTTAGGGTCGGGTCGGGTCGGTGCTCGGGGGTTGTTGTTTTTGGGGAGGTTCCGGGGTGGTTTTGGGGGCGCGCGCGTGGCGTGCGCGGCTCTGTCCCGGGCGCGGGTCTGTCCGCCCCGCCGCGGGGCCCCCCCTTTTATACCCCGCGCCGGGCGCCCATTCGTGGGAACGCGCCGCCGCGGCCGTTCCCACACTCCCCGCCGGCCAATCAGCGCCCGGCCCGCCGCGCTGCCGGCGCTCCCATTGGCTGCCGGACCCGTGGACTCGCGGCGGCGGGGGGGGGGACACACACACACGGGAACACCCGGCCGCCCGCCCGTCACGCGCGCCGGGAACGCCCCGCCATGCTCCTTCCCCCCCCCCCCCCCCCGCCCCCCCCCCCCCAGGGGGCCGGCCCCCCCCC
>JAWWEE010000052.1:5672486-5708295 GCA_035221455.1 Xenops minutus | reverse complement strand
GGAAGGAAGGAAGGAAGGAAAGATAAAAGATAGATGGAAAAAAATGGATTAAAAAAAAAAAAAGAAAGAAAACCACTTGGAAATATTTCCATTCTCACCGATCAGCTCCTGGGCCTTTCATCTCTGGTGCAATTTCAGGTGGTTTGCCACATCCAGGCTGCCAAATGCACACAGGGCAGACGTACTGTAGGAAACAGCATCATCTTCCCGCAGACATCAAAGGCTCCAGGAGAATACATTTATTTCAGGATCCTTTTCCTCTCTCACACTAAAGCACACGTGACCACAGAAGCAGCAATTCTTGGCTGAATGATGATTTTTGGTTTGTGGGAGGTGTGTTGTTTTTCTGGGCGAGCACTACTTATCTAAATGGCCACAAAGGCGAGCCCGTTCCCCTGCAAAAAGGGCACCGAGGTGCAGGTTGTCTCACTAGGGAATAATAAATGTTGGCTTTATAAGTGTCATTGGGAAGGTTCAGGGATCTGTTTCCTTATGAGACCAATAAAATGCAGAACAACAGCCCTTTGTGCAATCTCCCTTGAAATAAGGGAGACTGTAAAAATACTGGGAGGAAATAACTAATCACAAAAAAATAATGTCCCTCCTTTGACAGTTAATTCTGGGTGCATTAATTACATAATTACAGTGAAAAAAGTAACATTAATCCGGCAAGTTTTTCAACAGAATCTACATCAAGTGATGCAATTCCCATGCTGGAAGCAGTGATTACTGACTGTGCTACTCTCCAGAGAGAATTCCATGTGATAAGTTGGGAGAATTTTTGTCATTCTAAACCTCTGACATAACACCCAGCCCTTCTCCTCCAGTTTCACATGTCTTCAGGTTTCAAAGCTCAAAGAAATCTGGGAAAAGACTCTCATTTCCTTAAGTAAATTCAGATTAAGCCAGAATTCTGTTTTACCCCAGGACTGGTATTTTGGAGATACTGTGTGGCTTTACACTGAGCCTCGTTCCCACCTAAGCCCACAACTGGGATGTGTTCAAGGATATATCCCAGCAGGCCCCATTCTGCAGCATTCTGCACCCTTTTAGTGGCAATTTAACCTGCACAGTGGTGACAGGATGGGACACAAACAACCCTCTGCCACCCTCCATGCTCTGGATGAAGAGAGAGGGAGCTACACAGCTGTGGCCAGCTGTTCCTGCCTACAGCTTCTCACCCCTGACAGGCTCCCCAGCCTGGCAGGGAACACATAGGGGTTGGAAAACTCACCCCTGGCACCAGATGTGGTCTAAGGTGCCCAGAAACTTCCCAGGGGGTGTGGAGCACGTGGATGTCCTGTTTGGGAGCAGGAGGTAGAAAAGGGGCACAGAATTAGAATCACAGAATATTCTGGGTTGGGAGGGACCCAGAAAGATCATCGAGCCCAACTTTTAAGGTCCATGTGGACTGGCCAGAGGATGCCAAGTCCCTGGGAATTTTGGCTGCCTGCAGGGTGTCAGGGAAATGTGGGGTCTTGGGACATCAGGGTGGAGAGTGGTGCTGAGCAAAGGGTGGGCAGACTCTTCCTCACAAAGGCTTTTTTTCCTTATAAGCAGCTTTTCTCCATCACAGCTCATGTGCATCTATTTTGCATGCTGCTTTATCATCGATGTAGTTCACCTGCAAAGTCCATAGGAGATGCCAAAGAAGCAAATGGCATGGTTGGTGAAATTTGGAATTGCATCTATTCACTCGTATTTATTTCAGTGCAATTCACTTGCATTTATTCCAGTGCAACTGGAATTGCATCTATTCACTTGCATTTCATCCTGCTCTCATGCAATTACTCGCCTGTAGTAACTACTTGGGATAATTTGGGTTTCACAGCTTGTGTCACCATCAACCTGTCCCAAATCCGTGCTGGGAAAGGGAAAGCCTTTAAACTGTCTCTGGATGGAGACCTGGGATTTTCCTTCTTAAGGCTTATGTGAAAAGTCCCTGTGATTCCTCTCTGGGCATGGCCTATATATTTAATCTTGATCCCTTAAAAAACCCCATCATGTTCATACATGTTGTGTTTTTAAATAAAAACAGCTTAAAGGCTCTTTCCGCCTGAAGACCAGCGACGTGAGACAGGTTATTAACCCTAATATTGGTGTTTGATTAGATGAGGGTGAACAGAAGAGGACAAACTGCTGGTGGCAGTCCTCACTTGTCCTTGCCCAGCCCGGATACGCACTGGATCCCCAGCTCTCTTTGATCCCTAAACCCAATTTTATTACAGCCAGGCTTCTAAAAATTTGGAAGCCCAACTCAAAAGCTTTGCAGCTGGGGTGAAAAGGCTCATAAAAGGCCCGGGGTCCCAGGGGGCTGAATGGGGGTTTTGTCTCCTTCCCAGGGCTGGCTGCCTGTGCCCCTGGCCGTGCCTTGTTCCCCGGGCGCTGTTTGTTCTGGGTATTGTTGGGCAGACAGCTGTGGCTGTTCAGCCACTCCAGCGCCTGTTTGCCCAGGGATTGGGCTGTAATCCCTCCTGGATTTCCCTCGGCTTGATCCCATGCAATCATCCCCTGCCATACATCACTTTGGATAGTGTGTCAAAGGGAATGCTGAAGGAGAAATTAAGACATTAAGGCCTGGCAGATTGCGAGGAGGTTCTTTAGCAGACGATAATGTGTAACAAATTACAGTACAGCCTTCTGCCCCGAGCATCCTTTTCAAACCTCGCACGGCCTCTTTTGTCCCTCCGGAGCTTACAGCTCTAATCAGCTGAAATTAATTATCAGGGTCATATGACTCGCAAAATCCCCCAAACAAGCCCAGGGCCAGAAAGAGGTTTGGGGAAACACGGAGCAGCTTTTGTGCGTTCTGACTCCATCCGACCCCCAGCCCATCTCTGCTGTGCCCTGCTCCTCCCCATCCCTCCAAAGCCACTTAGAGTCACTTCTGACAGCATCAGATCAGGAAAAACCACTGGCTCAGGTTCAGCACAGCCCTCTCCCTGTCACCCAGAGTCTGGCTGTGTCCAGGTGCCTTCACAAAGCTCTGGAGTTGAGGCTGCTTCTCACGAGCCAAAGGCTCTTCCATCTTCCATTTGGATTGGGTATTAGGAAAAAAAATTGTCATGGAAAGGGTTGTCAAGCATTGCAACAGTCTGCATAGGGCAGTAGTGGAACCACCATCCCTGGAAATGTCCAAAAAACATGTGGATGTGGCACTGGAGGACAGCTTGAGGTTTAGAGGTGAACACAGTGGTGCTGCTGGGCTC
The DNA here is from genome assembly GCA_035221455.1 of Xenops minutus. NCBI lineage: Eukaryota > Metazoa > Chordata > Aves > Passeriformes > Furnariidae > Xenops > Xenops minutus. The sequence goes on along the minus strand of JAWWEE010000052.1, from coordinate 5,705,086 downwards.
ATGGTTGGACTTGATCTTCAAGGTCTCTTCCAGCGTCAACAACTCCACTGTTCTACCCTTCCACAGCCGTGCCTCGAGGTGTGCAAAAGGCTTCCCTCATTCCTCCACTGTCTGAATCCCAGGTGCTTCCAGACCAGGCACGTTCCCTCCGTCCGGCACGCGCTGCCCGCTTGGGCTGCACCGTCAGGTCACGCACGGAGCACAATTAGAGCAAACCCAGGGCGTTCTTTGCTCCGAGGAGCTGTCGGGGCTCTTTCAGCTGAAGGCAAAGATATTTCTAAGAAAATTACTGTCTGCACTAATAAACTCTTATTCATCTCTCCCGCTGCTATTAAGGACATCCTTTTCAGGGGCTGCGAAACTGGCTGTGGGAACGCAGCGATGGCAACGCCGCAGGAATTTTGCAACATTAGAAATGGAGATTTTTTTTTTTTTTCCTTTTTTCCCGAGGCTCTTTTTTTTTTTTTTTTTTTTTACTAAGAAGCAAATGAGCTTTAATTTCTTTTCTCCCCTCCCTTCCTCCTTCCCCGCCCTTGGAAATTTGAGCAAAAGAAAATTGCAACCGCGTACACAAAAACCCCTTTCTGAAGACATTGCCCTGGTTTTGTCTCTCCGTGCTGAGAGGCTCCGTTGAGCCGCCACAGCAGAATAGACCAGCTGATTGAGACAGATGTTCTCTTCTTTAGCAAGTGCCAACACTTTGCCCAAACACATATTTGCTGACTTACCCTTCACTGGAAAACATCTTGAAAAGGCGGCGGAGATAAAAAGGAAGGGAACGAAGCCGCGTTGTGTCCAGATTTAACACAGCCCAGTGCTCCATTCTCTAACCCCAGTCCTGGTTGAAGAGGTCCCTTTCACTGGATCCTGTTCATTTGTTGATAGATAATAGGGGCTGAGTTGCAGCAATCCATGTGCAGAAAGCAGAAAATAGAGTCAATTACATCTGTATTAGGTGGCCTTGGGGAGAAAATCTCCTTACATGCCTTCCACTGATACTGTTCTTAATTATATTGGCTGAGTTGCTGCCTATGTTAAATCCGAGCACAACTTGGAGCTGCTCTAAATATAGAGCCTAAAATATCTCCTGAGAAGGTGGTGCTGACATAACTTTCCAGCTGGACTTTAAATTAGGCTTTTTAATTTGCCCACAATAAACAGCTCAAAAAGAGATGATGTAATGATGCCATCACCCACTTTCTGTGCCCAGGGCGCCTGACCCTGCATAGCCCCTTTCCTGCTCAGGAGGTGACACGGCAGGAGCCAGGGCAGGAGGGATGGCACAGCTTCCCAAGGGATTGAGCCTCTCCTAGGTGAGGTCCTGCTGGTCCACTCCTCCACTCCTTGGAGAGGTGCTGCCATCTCCCAGAGCCTGGAAGGGCACACTCATTAACTTGGGGTAGGGGAATGATGCAGACACCTTTCCTAAGGCACATAGGAGCAGAAACAACACATGAAAACCCTTTTCCCCCTTCAATTTTTTATTCAGAGTAGGTAAACTCCATCATCCTCTGCCATCCAACACCCAAGACCAATATCCGCAGTATTTCACAGCCCCTTTCCTTTTGGTTTCCCTTAATCTTATTAAGTGTCTGTTCCCATACCTGGGGGAAAAGGGGGGAAAAAAAAAGCCATCAATTATATTTGCTTTGCCTTTGAAAAGATTTGTCATTTTGCCATCTGTAGGCAAGCATGCTCCACAACAATAGGTTTTGTTTGACTTCTCGAGTAAAAAGGTCCCTCGTTTTTTTTCCTTGGCCCCGTCCACAGCTTGCTTTCCCCCCGCCTCATTCTTTTCAGTGGGCCTGTTGATGAGCTTGGCCTAATCAGATTAACTCAACCCAGACACAGCAGTGGCAGTTTATTCTCTTTTAAAAGGACTCCACGGTTTCCTACAAACTTTTTGTAAACTCTTCATCTCCGGCTAAACTCTTTTGTAAGCTGTATCCAATGGACTCTTTGAGAGACCCACACTCCCCGTCAATGAAGACCTGTTAGAATGGGTCACTAATCCAAAAGAGGGGAGAAATGCCTTTAAAGCCGTGCACTGATGCATTGGGAACCCTGACTAGGACCTGCAGAAAGAGAGAATTGAATTCCCAAAGAGCTGGAACATTTAATTTGATTCCTAAAATAAATATTTTGAAAAAGTCCATCTTGTTTACAAGGCTAATGAAATAAGCAGTTTTCCTCTGCAGTTCTCCAGGTGCTGGGACACACTTTGGTGTCTGTCCTTCACCCAGCCCACCCTCTCCCCCAAACAACCCCACAAGGAGCTCGGAATGCTCACAGAAAACAAAGCAACAGCTTCTTGATCAGTTTTTACAGTTCTGAGTGTTCATGTCACTTGTCTTTTGTCAGGCACCAGGACAAGATCTGTTTGGGACCTTCACACATGAGAATTCCTGATCCAGATCACTGGATGAGAGAGTCACAAAACCATTAAGGGTGGAAAAACTCTCCAAGGTCATCAAGTCCAACCTATGCTCAACCCCCCCTTGTCACCCAGACCAGAGCACTGAGTGCCATGTCCTTGAACACCTCCAGGGATGGGGACTCCACCACCTCCCTGGGCAGTCCAGTCCAATATTTAACAACCTTTCTGTGAACAAATTCCTTCTGATGTCCAGGGTGACCCTCCCTTGGGGCAGCTTGAGGCTATGTCCTCTCATCCTTCCATTAGGGTGGAAGGCTCCTCACTGCCCCTGAGAGGTGTTTGGTGATGCTGCTGAGTAAAGGAACCTGGTTTAGTGGAAGGTGTCCATGCCCATGGCAGGGGGAGTGGAAGGAGATGAGTTCTAAGATCTCTCCCAACCCAAACCATTCTAGGATTCCAGGAACTTTCATTCCCCAAACCTCCCATTTCTCTTCAGGCGTGTGATGGCACTTCTGCTTGTAAAAACCCCATACAGCCACACATTTCAACATCTACAGATCCTCCTGTAAACATCAGGCTAGACCTTTTCTTTCCAGGAAGATTTCCACTTCTGTAGTTGTTGTGACCTTGTGATTGGCATGTCTGAACAACTTCATTGTGGGAAGGATTTCATGGCATTCAGTGGAAGTTTCCACTTCTTTATAGAGTTGCACAGAGAAGATTAACGTTGTGACTTCATCCCCCCACCATTGTCACTGTGACTTAGAGTCATTTCATGTCTTTGATAAAACTCGCCCCAGTCAAAAACAAGCAAAGAAGATCCCACAAGGCACACAATGAGCAAAACAACTCCCTGAAAAATACCCTATTGTCTTCCAGGAAGAAGACCGTAATTTTTCATGGTATCAGCTTTATATTAAAAATTCAATTGAATGGCAAAAAGAGTTGTCTTCATTGGGTGGGAGAGACAGGACACCCAGTCTGGCACACCTCCCACTCCCTGCAGACCAGTAACACCACAGTCCCTCCCTAGCTCATGGGCTTAGGACACATTTGCTCCTCTGAGCATCACACAGAGAATGTTCTCTCTCCAGACGTTTCTCATGTAGCTTTGTCTCTCCGTGGTTTGAACCTGAATGCTCCAAACTTCCTTTGAACAGGAAAAATACCAACTTTTGTTCCAGTTTCCGCCTGTTATTCTTACTAAAGACATTATGCCTGGAGTAAAACTTGTTTGAAAATAAAATGAGAAGATTTGAGCCCAGGATTTGTATTTTGAAGGAAATAGAACTCAAATGAATCATTCTTAAGCCTATCTTGACGTGGCTGGGTGCTCTAAGGAACAGTGTGTGAGGTGTGGGAAGAAAGGAAAATGGACATAGGAGAGACAAGGAGCCAAAATCCCAGCACAGTTTAATCTGGAAGACCCCAAGAAACTGCCAATGGAGTGATGACATTAACCCAGCATTGTCCTACTCACCACTAAACCATGTCCCCCTGTGCCACATGCACAGGTTTTTTCAGCACTTCCAGGGATGGTGGTTCCACCACAGCTCTGAACAGCTTGTTCCAATGCCTGACACAGTGAATACATTTTTATTACTGACTTGTTTGTCTGTAGAAACTCATTCTGTGTCCCAAAGGCTGCAGCAGGGCTGGATGGTGAACCCAGAGGCTCTGTGGGCTCCCCACAGAGTGGGATGTGGTCTTGAGCTCCAGGAACCCAGCAGGTCTCACCCCCACCACTAATGCAAACCCTTGTTCTCACACCCAAGCCTTAACAACAGCAAACCTTTTGTTAAAAAAAAAAAAGGGGGAAAGAAAGGGAATTGTAGCCTGTCTGGCTTGGGAGGGTCAGGATTTGTTCCTACCTTATTATATGCTAATTGGGATTTTAACAAAGATTGTCCCATCACAAGCAGGTGGCCAGTGACAACGTGGCTGTGACTGAAGAGCAAGCCTTGCCATAAGGAGAGTCCGGGAGTGTGCTGGGAGCCAGCAATTCCTGTCTGATCTCTGCCTGCCCGTCTGGCGCCCCATGAATAATTAATAAATTAATGATACACCTCGCTGCTGCACGTTAAATGGGATGGCAGCTTGGAGCTGAACCTGCTGCCCTGCAAAAACCTGGCAGAGAACTTGGGTCTGGTATGGGCTGTTCCATGTGGGAGGGCACAGGGAGCCCTGAGGGTCCTGTGGATCCCTTTGTCTGCAAAGGGGATTAAACCCTGTTAGTGTGATCTGGCTGCATAGTTGGGGCCTGGATATCTTGAAACCACGGTCCTTGACCACAGAGGAACTTGCAGAGGTGGGATGCTGGACTGCACCATGTGGAGAAGGTCCCATCCAGGAGTGATTCTGCCAGAGGAGCAGTTCCCCTCCTGTGGCTTTCCTGGGCACATAATCCCTCTGCAGGGAAACTACCAGGCTGACAGCAGCCAAATTTGGGCCAGAGGAATTCTAACAGGGGTTGGTCAGGCTTTTCCTTTTGGTTTGCCAAGCTCAGTCAGGAGACACTGCGCTCTCTTGCAGCTCTTTTTCAGGTCTTATTCAGGAAAACATAAAAACCAGCCAATGATCCAAAAGAGCTGACATTAGAAAATCACTGCATGTCAAAAAGAGAGAACTTGGTTAAGGCTGCTAAGTTGGGCACATGACATTTTAGAAATGCTGCTTCAGTTTGTGCTGGCAGCCCCATCCCAGCACCGTGGAGCGTGATGGTGTCTTTAACACCACGATCACGAGCCATGGATCTGTGGGAGCCCAAGCTCGTCTTGTGCACGGGCTTGCCTGGTGTTTGCCAAGCCCCTGGCTCATATTCAGTGAGAGCTGGAAGGTAAATGCAACAGGAGCACATGGGGAGAAGAAGGAAGGTCTCCTCCAGGCAGTTCCATCCCCTCTGAGTTTGCTGCAGGCACTTTGTTCCCTGCAAGAGCAGACACCTAGCACAGAAAATCTCAGCTCAGGCACCTGAGGTCTGGCAGAGTTACAAGCACCAAAATCCCAGGTCTTACAATAGGATGCTTCAAGCAATCCCTAGAGCCAGCAGTGCTCCAAGCACTGGCTGTGAGCTCCCAGCACCACACCGTGGGCTCAGCACCCCGATGGGTGAGAAGCCACACACAGCTCATGGAAAAGGGAGTTCAGAGGGGCTCTTCCAGCGAGGCAGCACATTTAACTCCATGCAAGCGGGTGGCATTTGAAATTCAAGCCAGGCTGGAGTGGTTTGCAGAGGCTGTGGAGCCTCACTGGAGGCATGTGCTGCGCTGGGAAGCCTTTGCCCAGGGTGGTGTGAAATCCTCCATCCTCTCCCAACGTGCCAGGCATATAAACACGACGTTCCCTTGGTCCCTGCAGAAGCCTGCTGCATCGCAGGGGGAGAAGGTTTAATGAAAAATTTAAAGGCCGGCGTCTTAAAATAAATTCCAATCCTGGCTGAAATTTCACAGCGGCTGCTAAATGTCTCTCGCTCGAAGACTTGTGTGCGAGAAGCGAAACAATTGCTCCCTTCCAAGGGGAAAAAAAATGGGCCTTGTTCCCTCGCTGGGGCTGGTGAGACATGAAGCCAGCTCCACCAGAGGGGTGGGAGGTGATGGATGTAATTAAAAGCCCAGAGGGAGGGAGGGAGGAGGGAGAGAGGGAAGAACAATAAATGGACGCAGCTTATCTTGCGGCTGAAAGCTGATCTTCATGGACATGTAACATATGGTATTTTCAATAATGGATAAACAGTTTAAAGGGGACCTGCAAATGTTGTCTTTTAATGAGCTAGCAGCAGGGTTATGCGCTGAATACCCTCAACTCACCTTTTATCTTGCTCCCAGGTCCCCCCAGTTGTGGCCAGCCGGGCTCCCGCTGGGCTCTGCAGCCCCAGCACACACTATGTCATGTCACAGCTGCCATGGACCCAGCCCGGTGGGGTCGAGGGGGTGAATATAATTACCCAAGCTGGATTTTGGCCAGGACAGCAGGGCTAGTTCCCTTACTCTTGCAAAAACTGCTGTGGGATCTTTAATTACCACCACAGGTCAAGACCCTTGGTTTTACCAGCACATTTCATCTCTCAGACAGCTTTTCTGGCAGCCCAGGGGCCCTCCAGCAGTCACAGCATTCACTTTGGAGCACTGGATTGTGCCTATTTTTCAGGTGCTGCCTCTGGAAAATATACAGAATTAGCAAATGAGAGTTTTCTCATGAGCAGGGCTCAGGCTTGGGGCTTCAGACATCTGTTTTGCTGATCTACAGAGGAGACAAATGAGGGGCAAGTGTCTTGAAACAGTTTTACTTCAGCACTTGATCCATGGAGCTCTCCAAGACTAGGACCAAAGGTCAGTGGGCACAAGGGCAATTCTTGTGCCAGGAAGAGCTGCATATGGAACTCAGTCTCCAGAACCTGGTGCCTGCTTTCACTGGGGACCTTGGGAAGTGCTGAGCAGCTGGAGCCTGTGTTTCCCATCTAAGCCATGCCCAGATAAAAATGGGGAAGGCTTGAAGAGGCAAGTGGAGGTCTTGGCTCCACTTACACCTTGTGAGCTTAAGCAGAGCTCAGGGAACTTGGAGACACTTAGGAGAGACACGTTCAGCCCTGCAAGTGCTTTTCCATTGATGAGATTAAATTTAAAGTCTGGATTCATTTATTTTCTGCCCCCTGGGAAATAGCCAGTGGAAGCAATGCCCATCCAGCGTAATCCTTGAAAGCAGGGTTAGGTGGTGGCCACGTGGAAGGGTATTAGGAAGTGTTTCCCCATGTGGCTTTCCCTCCATTCCCACAGATAGCCTGGGAAAGGGAGATCCCAGCCAAATCCTCACTGTCTGCACAGCTAAGCAAGGGGATGATCAAGCTTCTTTTTCCTTGGAACTGCAAAAAGAAGGGCAACTTGTGGATTTAACCTCAGGGTCCAGGTGAGAAGGCAGCTGGCTGGGTAGTGCCAGGGGGCATTGGGTGCTGTGGGGGCAGTTGGGGGTGAAACTGGACAAGCAGCACGTGTGGGTTTGGACATTCTCCATCCCCACTGCTGACAGGTCTGGCCTCTGTAAGAAAATACATGTTTTAATCAGCTGGGTTATGGTCAAGCCAGCAAACTGGGAGGATGCAGTGCCCAGTTTGTCTCCAGTGCCTCACAGCATGCTTCCAGAGGGTTAAACCAAATCCACTTTTGAGGCTAAGCTTTCAGCTGGCACAAATCTGTGCAGATCCTTCAAAGCTCTGGTGCTTTATATCAGCTCAGGCTATGGGCACCATGCTCTCTTTTCATGCTGTAATCTCTGCATATGCTTACGCTTGGAATTATCTCCTTCGTCCTCTGACATCCTCTGATGCCCACCAAAAGCTCACTCTCATCTGCACTGGCCTGAGTTTCATGTCCATGTTAGTTTTTGCTGGACCAGTGCTGAGCATGACCCGTGCCTGATGTTCCTTGGGAAAGGAAAAGTGCCCTGGAACCCATCCCACGTGGAGATAAGGCTGGAGAGCTCTTGAAATTGAGCTTGAGTAACCCTGGAGCTGAGGAGATCACACATTCCCACAGTCCAGGCTCTTCTGAACCCAGAGCCAGGCTCCTCCTGAAACCCCCCATTTCCATCTCTAAGACCCTTCCCACCTTTCAGGCAAAGCCCTGGGAGTCTGGGGCATTTTGAGCTAACTGAAAATATACATGTGTTTTGGGAGCCATCTCCTTTTGTACCAGCTCATTAGGGGAAATAAATGGCCCCTGACCATCTGTCATCTTTGTGCAGGTACCTGGCAGAGAGGGGTGGGAAAAGGCGCAGAGGATCCTTAATCCGCTCAGGCTCCGGCAAAGTGAACGATGCTTCCCACAATATAATTACAGCAGTCCTGCTGGAAAGTGACAGACCTAGTGAGTGGAAATAGATGAATGTAATTAAAATCCCAGGGAGAGAGCGATGGAGATGGAGACACACAGAAGAGCAGTGGAGGGAGGAAGAGTGGTGGAGGGCAAGGAACCAGATAACAGGAGGCAGCGAGGCTTCAGGATAGGGACCATGTGCTGATTTAATTAGTGAAGGAAAAGGGTAGAAACTTATTATTGAGAAACTCTTGTATTTTCCTCTCTTTTAGTTGCCTTTTTAAAACAAATCGTTTATTTAAAGCCAGAAGGACAAGTATAACCAGCCACTCTGACCTGATACACGAACCCAGCCCCAGTGGGCTTTGCTTGCAGAGATGAGCTTTTGCCCTCTGAAGCTTCGTGCCACTGCCTGTGGAATAGAGACTTCTGTGCTCTGAGCACCCCTGCCTCAAGAGGCTACTGGTATCAGGTGATGAGCTGCAAGAAGTCTGCATGAGGCACCTCCCAAATTCTTCCAGCGGCATGTGGATGATGAGAGGATGGGGTCAGGCATGAGAGCAAAGTGCTTGGGAACCTGGGGCAGGAATTTTTCAGCAGAAGGCAGCCTTGCTGGAATTGGCCCCAGATGAAGCAGAAATCCAGCCACTTTCAGAAGGATTCTGGCAGCAGCAATAGCTTTAGACCTTCTCTTCCCACACTGTCCCATGTCTCTGCTCTCCCTTTGGCAACCTCAGGATGGCTCTTCCCTTTGCTTTTGGCCCAGTTGTTAGCACACATCCCTACCCTGCTTTATTTAGCAGGAGTTGGCCATCCTCTCATTCTCAGGAAGCCAAAAGTCAGCTTCATGTGCCTTGCAGGCAGGCTGGCTCCAGCCCTTGCCACCATCACTGTGCAGGGATGCTAAAGGAGGGGAGCTGGTGGGAGCTGCTGCCTGCAAAAGCCAAGCCAAACTTGAAAAAGCTGCCTCAGCTCGCCAAGTGACTGTCTAGAGTCAGAAACCTCAGGGAACGTGCTTTCTGGGACCTTTTTAAAGCTGCCATGCAAACCCCACAGCCCCAGGATCCCAAAAGGCTGCTGGAAAGCTTGGTGTGTCCTTTGCAGAGCCACATGGTTGAGTCTGTGCTTGTTACCCACTCTCTGGACCACTGTGACTGTTTTGACCAGGACTGGTTGTTCTCCCTCTTCTTTCCTCTTTAAAATCCCTTTTTTTTTTTCCTTCCTGCCATGTCTTTGATGTTTTTTAATTACCTTTCCCCTCCTCCACAGCCCCCTTTAGAGAGCTCTGAATAGGTAGGAGAGGTTTATTTACTGGCTTTGCTATGGATGAGGCTGGGTGTTGAACAGCCTCTTCCCTGAGTAAGTCGCCTTCAAGGAAATAATGGAATAACAGGGACCAGGGCTATTTTCCTGGCCCTGTTATTACTGTGCCCAGCCCTGGTGCAGACTGTGGCCCCAGCCTGGAGCTGGGATAGGATGCTCCAAGGAGGAGGATGAGCCAGCTGGCTTGGAGCATCCTACTCTCACCATGGTGTCTCCCAGTCACTCCCTGGTCTGATTTCAGAGCTGAGGGAAAAATGGGCTCCACGTATGGAGGGAGGGAAAGGGGAGGGGGTTTATGTCCTCATCTTGAGATCTTTACCACCCCACAGCTTGGCACGGATCAGCCCTGGGATTAGCAGCTCCCCCTTCTCAGCACAAGCGTTTTGTCCCTCTGTTGGGATCAGCCTCTCTCCAGAGAGAGGCATTTTGTCCCCATCCCCCTCCCTCACCCTCCCCTCAATCAGGATGGATGGGAAATTTGAGGAATGTTCAGATTTTACTCATTAGCCCAACCTCCTGCTGGCCCTGGTTTAAAACAACCTGCAGGGGCTTCCCTTGATCGGTGATGTATGAGTGGCAGCGATGGGGCAAGCCAGACATTGAGCCTGGCTGGAGTCGGGCTGCCTCCCATTTCCCTGCTAACTTGTCTTCTGCGACTGGACATAATTTAGTCTAATTGTCTTCATGTGGGTTTCTTTCATCATGGCCACAATCCGGTTTTGCCAGCAGCTAACAAGGACATTTCGGTAGGGTTGGGCTGGTCCATCTCTGCTGCTTCTTTCTCTTTCAGTTTCCCAGGGCTTGCAGAAGGAGAAAGGAGATGCTTTTCAGAGAGCTGGGCACCCAAGAGATGAGGGAGAGGAGAGGGACCTTGTTGGTGGAGATCCCTCAACTGATCCAGCTCACATCCTGCTCTCAGAGAGCAGGGAGGGAAAGTCAACTCTGCCTTTTGCCTAGGTGGGAGTAACTGCAAATATGCAAATCCCAGGCCAGAGGGATGAGAAACTGCCATTAGTGTCTGTCCTTGCTGCTGCTGGAGACAGTGAGCTGCAGGAGTAGGAGAGCCACGAGCAGAGTCCTCCCTCGGGGCCCTTTGCTCCCCACCAGCACAGGGTGGCTGTGCCAAGTCATAGAATCCCAGAATGGTTTGGGTTGGAAGGGACCTTAAACATCATCTCATTCCAAGCCCCTGCCATGGGCAGGGACACCTTCCACTAGACCAGGTTGCTCCAAACCCTGTCCAACCTGGTCTTGAAAGTTCTCCCGTTGCCCTCCAGCAACAGCAGGTCATGGTCCTGCTGAGGATCTCCTGGGAACCTCTGGAGTCCGGGTTGGACCTTCAGTCCCAGCAATTATCAGACCTCTCCGAGTTTTGTGTTGCAAATTCAGGGTTTCCCAGAAGCCAAGAGGTCCGTGCCCTGCAGAGCTGAGGTTCAGGCATGGCTCCAGGCAGGTGGAGCACAGAGGTGTGCTGCATTTCAGCAAGAGTCTCGCCCTACTGGTGGCTCCTGGAGCATCCCGTGCCAGTGACTCCCAAGCCATGCACATCCTGCAAAGTGCCCGGAGGGAACTGAAGGTGTTTCCCCCATCCCAGGAGCTGCAGCAGTCTGGGAAAACAAGCCACGTGTGCTGGGATGTCCGGGCTGCCTGGAGCCTCCACGGGCTGCTGGGCTGGGGCAGCAGAGCGCTGTGCCTCGGGAGGGACCGTGCAGCCACCCAGCCGGAATCATCCTGCCCTTTTGTGCGAGATGTTTGGGTTTGGGGTTTTGTTGTTGTTGTTGTTGGGGCTTGTCGCTTTGGTTTTCTTGGAAGCATGTCCCTCGATTTTTTGACGGGAAGAAGCTGGCGTTTCATGAAAGCCTCTCCCCTCGTTATTTAATGTTAAAGCACTTCAATTAGTTTCATTTGATTTACTTTGATGCTTTTGTTCCCGGAGGTTTCCAGCACACAAGGGCTGCTCCACCTCTCCGTGGCTGCTCCACTTTGATCTCGGCAGTGCTGCTAAGGGCCTCCTGCCACTCCCCGGGCGCTGGGACAGAGGCATCCAGGCACAGCATCCCCGCTCCGGCGCTGGCACCGCCGGCACTGCGGCGCTGGCTGCTCCGCATCCCCCCGGCCTGTCGTCACCCCCATCTGTTCCAAAACCAATATTGACTCGGGAGGGAGCGGGGGAGCCTCCCTGCCAGGCTGTTTTAATCAAAGCTTTCCCCCAGCAAATGAAGTTTTTACAAGAAGGTCTCCAGGTGCTCCGGCTCTGCGAGGAGGACACAATGGCCATCCCCACGGGGGATTGCTGCTATGGCAAAGAGGGGGAGCCGGGGAACCCCTCCTAGGGTTAGGAGGGATCTACAGAAGCCAGACAGCGGTTTGAACACGGAGCCAATACATTTAACATGTGCAAACCAATTAAGTAGGGGAGAGCGGCAGGGAGGGGAGGTTGAGGCATTTCAGCACAGAAACTCGTTCTCATGGGAATGCTGCAGCAGAGCCCTCTCTGCGTGGCAGATGCCCTGGACCAGAGTCCCCCAGCATCCCCACAAAGCCTTCCCATTCCCATTCCCATTCCCATTCCCATTCCCATTCCCATTCCCATTCCCATTCCCATTCCCATTCTCCACAGCTTCCAAATGCTGTTGTTGGTTTCTCCTTCTTGCCAAGGGCGAGCAGGAAGGTTTGGGTCTCTAGAGATTTGCCATAATGATCTGGAGCATTAATACAATGTTGGGAGTGACCACGGGCTCAAAGGAGTTGGCTCCAAGGGCCAGAGCAGAGGGAAGAGTGGAAAAACATGGGAAAAGCTCTTCTGCCTCCACTTAAGCATCGTGCCAGTGACTGCTCTCTTGTCCAAGGTCTCCATAATGATTGTAGCCTTGTCAGGGCTGGAATAGGAAGCAAATCGGGTAAGCAGCATAAACACAGTGAGGGTTGTTTTGCCATATTGACTTGGAAGCAGGAATGGTTGGGAAAACCACTTGGGTGACATCCAGCCTGATCCTGCCTGTGCCAGGTACCACTTGCATGTTCAGGACTTGCTCCCAACTTCCTCTGCATGGCTTGGGAGAACACGAGGACATCTGTCCTCCTTGCTTGGGGATGGCACATCTCAGCCCTACACCTGTGGGTTGATATCACAGCATCACACATCCATGGCCACCTGCATCATATCCCTTGGCACGCCCCAAGCAATCCAGAACAGATCAGGTGAGACATAGTCCAGAGCAGCAAAGAGTAGCTCAGCACTCTTTGCGTGTAAATAGGGGAAAAAAAACACTAGCAATTGGTTAAAAATGCATCTATTGAAAACAAATAGCCAGCTGAGAACAATGGGCGAGGGCAAGGAGAGGGGCTGGCTCCGGGGGAGCGGACGGACCCACCGGATGAAAGATTACGTGCTGAAAAACCAGCCTTTAAAAATAAAGCACAATCTTTGCACCCCTTCTCAGCTGCTTGGAATGTTTCCCCTGCCATGGAGGTCAGAGCCTGCAGGCGCTTTGAGGAAGGGACAGCAGAAATGGGGGTTTGTGGTTAAAAGCTCAGCAATTGTAAAATGCTACCAGGCTTCCCAGTAAACGGAGCGCCTTTTATTTGCCCGCTTTAAAGGGAATGTAATTAGTTTAAAACCAGCAGCAGGGAAGCACTATGGCTCCTTTTCCAGGGACAATGGCAAAATAAGTGTATCAACACCCCGGCCAGCACATTTTGCTTTCCTGATGAGACCAGCTATTGCCTGGAGCCTCGCTTATCCCTGAGAACCACCCCGGGTGCTCTAAATTGGGCACTTTCATTACCAAGCTCGGGGCTCAGGGGCACTGCTCTGGCTCTGGCTCCCTGGAGTCCTCACATAGCCACCCACGGGCACCTGCCCTGCAGGTAACCACAGCCAGAGGCACTGTTTCCATCTCTCAGGGACTCCACATGGGCAGGAATGCCTGAAAATTTTGGCTGAGCTTCCCAGTGTCTCTATGTCACCTGCCCCAGTCTGTGTCTATTTGACCTGGGAACGTCACTAATGGGTTTGTTCTCCCAGCATCCCCACCAGGAGAGCAAACAGCTATTATTGCCTTATTATTCCTTATTATATGCCTTATACCTTATTATTCCACTTCCCAATATTTGCCAGTTTCTGAATGAAATACCCTGGAGAAATTAAACTGAAGAGTATCTCGGCAGTAAGGAAAACCAAACCCTTTCCAGCCACATCCTCCTGAGACTGAGCCTTGTATCAGCTCCAGGGCTGCTGGGGCAGGCAGGGACAGGGTGCAAAAATCACACTGAGTTTTCTGTTTGTCTGTGCATTTTGGAGGGAAGCACATTAAATTGCTCCCTCCTGATGCTGGGCAGGGAAACTGGAGCCTGCACTGGAAATGCTGGTGCTCTCTAGATGGCCAGTCACTGGTTCAGACCATGGGCTCCTCCAGGCTGACTCCCCCATCCCCACGTTTCACACAGTCATTAAGGCTGGAAAAGACCCGGAAAGGTTGGAAAATACCTGCCAAACTTTGCCAGGGAGGGGGAAGCTCCCTGTTCTCCAGGCAGCATCGGGGTGAGGCTGCTCCCTCCTCCCTCGCCTGGAGCAGGAGGCAGCGGTCCCGGTCCATCCCACCAGGGATGTGCCTCCATCCCAGCCAGCCTGGGGGACACATGATTATTTCCCCGTTGATAGGGTTCAGTGGGACTGAAAGAGCTACACGCCCTCTGGTAATTTGTAGTTTGTCGATGCTGAGCTGACATTTCACTGAACCCGGGGCAGCAGCAGGCAGTGAGGAGCGAGGAATCGCTCCGCTATTGTAATACCCCAGACACTGGGAGCTTGGCTAATAGGGGACATTCTTTCCTCCCAGGACTTCCTCCACGACTTTAATGCATTCAGGATCAGCTTTGGTTACTCGGACTCGTTAATGGCAGCGTTTGGGTGACTGTCTTCCCCATTTTCCTAGCATGAATATTATCCCTATTTTGTTCTGTATTGTTCATAACCAGGGGGGACAATGAATCGGGGCAGAAAGGACTTTATTCAGCTGGAATTCCTTCCAGGGCTGCACCACTGAGAACAAATTAGCAGTTCACAGGTTGCAATCGGCCTTTTCTGGGACAAGGAGTTTGGACTACGGGCACCTCTGAGGGAACCTGCACCTTTCCCTTGCCTGGGGATGTTACCAGGAGTTGATTGAGCTGTTGGAAGCTGTTCTGTCTTCCTGCAGAGCATTTCTGGGAGCTGGGAGCTTATCTGGAGAAGCCTCAACCACCAGCCTAAACACTTAAATTCACACTTGCTCCGAATTTGAGATTACTGCCTTCCCCACCTGCTTTTTGTGTGTCCAGGCAGTGAAGGGGTAAATGGCCAGGCCATCAGCAGGGCAGCCCTGGCACAATGTTATCAGCCAGGTGACCAGGTGAAGGGACTGGTGGAGTTCAGGGATCTCATACATTGGGCGGTGACTGCTAATTGCTTTCAAAACTGGTGCCTGAGATCCAGCTCTTCCCAAAGGTGAACGTGCTAAGCACACATTCCTCATCATGAAACACAGTGAACTAGAGCCATTATTTTCCATCAGCTCCTCCCTGCAATCCCTTTCCCAGACGAGGGACCAATTTCCCTGTTCTCTGCAACACATGACTAACGCTGTCATCTGCCTTGAGGGAGTTCCAGGCTTCTCTTGAGATGCTCAGGATTGATTAGGAGGTGGAGTGGATGGTCCTTATCTCCCTGGTCGCAGAGCTTTGGCAGCTCCCATAATGGTGAGGCAGATCTCCACCCTTGCAGAAACACCTCATCCAATAAAAGTTCTGAAGGAATGGGCAGAGAAATTAGGGATGCCTGGGGGTGCTGGGCCACACTGGGAAATTCTGGAGTTGTCTGAGGCATGGGGGGCAGCCCTTGGATGGTGCCCAGAGGCACAGATGGCTCTGTGCTCCTGGGATTGCTGGTCTGGTGACAGCTGCCTCATTCACCAAGCCTGATACCTTCTGACAGGGATGTGAAGATGAAACATGCCCCTTTTTGCTCTCTAACTGCAGGCTGCAGGTGGTGTGAGAGCAGAGTCTTCCATGCTGCCGTAGCCAGATCGGCCAAGGTCACTGGGAGCCAGGTGCTGGTGCCACCTGATGTCTGTTTTAAGGATGCTCAGAACTGAGTCACCTCATCTCGCTCTATTCAGGCAAAATAAATTCCACCCACAGCTCATTTTGATCTCAGCAGTCACTGAAAGTGGCCCAAGGACTGGAGCTGTGCAGAGTGGGGTTCTCAGAGGTGTTTCTGCAGTGGAGCAGCAGCGGATTCACTGAGTCTGTGCAGTTCCTTTTCCCTTTCTCTTTTCATTTTACTTTTCTCAGTTTCCTTTTCCTTCTCATTTTCTATTTCCTCCTCCTTCCTCTTTGTTCATGACAAACCCTGTGCACACAGCCAGTCCCCAGCTCTTGTCCTTGCCACACAAACATCTGTGTCCCACTCTTGGCTAATGACGTCTGCCCTGGGATGCCGGATGCAAAAATACCTCCCCACTTCGCTCCCTAATCTGGTTTGAATTTCCCAAGTTTTATCAGGCACTGATTCTCTGAGGTTTTTAAAGTCTCCTACTCTAATGGCAGCCGTGACTTTTGGGCTGCAGTGCCTGTTTACCAGAGCCTGGGGGTCTTGTGATGCTCAGTCCTATTCAATCTAATGGTTTGCTGCTCCCGTGCCTTTCTCAGCTTGAAGGCATGGGAACAAGGAACTCCTTCAGGAGGGTTTATCCAAGATAATGCTTAGGAGAGTGTGAGGACCACCATCACTTCTGCCTGCTCAGCTCCTCTCTCCCAGGACCCTCATCACAACATCCTGCCTCTGACTGTTGCTGTTACCAGTGAAGTCTCCAAGGTGCCCCAGTAAACGACCTGCTTGTCAGGGCGTGAGATAATGTGGGTGCTGAGCTTGGTCCTCCAGGCTCTGCGGTCTCCAGGGCTGTGTTTGAACTCTGCAATCATGTCTTTGCAACGCCCCACGCCCCGAGTCTCACATGCAGCCCTTCACAAGGTCCCCGGGGACACCACGCGCCCAGTCCACACACCCTGCCCAGTGACTTGGCTAATGGGCTGCAGGGGTGTGTCAGTCCCAAAAAAGGTGGATTTTCTGAGAGGGGATGCTCAAACTAGCTGGACCAGCTCTGTCCCTTGTGCTACAGGTTTGCTCCAGCAGGCATGAAACTGGAAAGAGGTGATTCAGCTGCTGACCTGCCAGGCAGCCCCGTGGGGCTGGACAGGTTCTGCTGGCGAGGAGGACAAGTTCCTGCCTGTGAGCTTCCAGCACCCATCTCACCCAGGTTAGCAGTGGGAAACCCTGGGTGACCCAGTTGGGAAAGGAATGGCCTTTGCAAAGAGCTGTCAGGAGCTGTGTCCATTTTGGGGAGACTGAATAGATCCCCTGAGTGAACCCAGGGGGTTTTAAGTGGCTTGGTTTGTGGTTTCCACAGCAGCAGTTCACAGAGGCCACTTCAGGAGGCAGAGCCCCTTTTTCCAGACTGCCAGCACTGTCTCAAGCTTTCCCTGTCCCTTCCAACCCGAACCATCCCATGATTCTGTAATATGATAAAGAGGTGCCAGCTGCCCTGCCTGGCATGTGCAGGAGTAGGTGGGCACAGAGAGGAGTGTGGAGCAGAGTCATGGCACCAGGGAGACCCTGGTTGGCCACCTCCTGCTCGGACACTTCCCTCTACCAGAAATGCATTAAGAAGAAATGGAGCTTGGCTCCCAGTCCTCCCTCTGATCAATGAGATGCAATTTGATAAGGAAGCAGCAGGAATGTGCTCAGCACATGCAAAAACCCATCTTACCCCGTGGGGAAAAGGGCAGGAGGGATGGGGCTGTGAGTACCAGCCTTCCTGGAAGGCTTTTCTTGCTAATGTCTGCCGAGGACATCCCAGGGGAGCTTCCAAGCCAGTTGCATCTCTGTAGCCACGGGGCCACCAAGAGAGATGTCTGAGTCTGGATAAAGCACGGCAAGGTCCAGAGGGAGGTACTGCCCCCTCTGAGAAGCTGTAGAGGAACCAATTTCCCAGTAAACCCACTCCTGACTCTAGTCAGCCAGTTGCCATCCAAACTGGAGCACTTCCAGACCGCTTGGCTTATCCCAGAGCAGTGCCTTATTGATGTGAGAGTTCCTGAGAGGGGAATCCCAGCGGAGAGGCTCTGTGCTTTCACCAGACCGAGGAGTTCTGCATGTCTCTCTCACCACTGAAGATGCAAACCCTGCCTGGAGGGCAGCCAGCCACCGGACTAACATCCACCCTCTCCGCCAGCGAGCGGAAAGGATGTGCAGGAAGAGGCGAGACCCTCTGAGACACTCCAGAGGGCTGAGAACGTGCTGTGGAGCGGCTCTGCCTTCACTCAGCGATAAATGTCACACAGGGACACACGCCACATCCCTGCCTCCGCTGCACAAATGAGAGCAGGGAGGTGGCTGCTGGATGCCCCCAGCGCCGGCGCTGCGGCTTGAAATACGGGCTGGTGTCAGCATCCATTTGGGAATGTCTCTGTCAGGCAGGCACGCTCCTCTCGCTGCGTGCTGGGGGTGGCAGGCGGCACTCCACGGCTGCGATAAATAAAATTTGAGCTCGTTTACTGCAACAGGGGCAGCCTGCACTGAAAGGCGCTGCGGGAAGCGTGTGACCTCCTCCCGCCGCGCCCCGTGAGTCACGGCAGCTCCCTCAAGGATCAAGATCTGGAAAGGAGCCACGACAACAATCAGCCCCATCGGGTCTATACGCGATAACGCCGCATTATCAGGCTCCATCCAGCTGCTGAGTCAGCCCTTCCATCGCCCTCCCAGCCTGGCAGGCAACCAGCGATGGGGCTGCTGCCGCAGCGATATGGGATCAGCGCCCCTTCCCGCCCCGTGCAGCTTCCTCGGGAGCTGATAATCCCTGCCCAGCTGCTCGGCAAACCGCGGAGGGGCGGCGGGTGCCAGCTCCGAGGGCAGCACCAGGGACCTGCGGGGTTCATTCCCCGTCAGCAGGGCAGGCGGACCGAGGCAGAGCCCGCCCGCGCACTTTCCCAGCCGGGAGTGCGGATGCGCCCGTGGCTTTGGGCATCAGCTGGCGGCCGCCTCGGGTGGCACCGTGCCCGCTTCCCTGGCGGAGCGGCTGGTCCTCCGGGATGGGGTGGGATAGGAGTTGCCTGCAGCCGGCAGGATGATCCGGTGTGGGGCAGGCAGCAGGATGCTCTGGTGTGGGGCAGGCAGGGAGCAGGATGCCCTGGTGTGGGGCAGGCAGGCAGCAGGATGCCCTGGCATGGGGCAGGCAGGCAGCAGGATGCCCTGGTGTGGGGCAGGCAGCAGGATGCCCTGGTGTGGGGCAGGCAGCTGGATGCCCTGGTGTGGGGCAGGCAGCTGGATGCCCTGGCGTGGGGCAGGCAGGCAGAAGGATGCCCTGGTGTGGGGCAGGGAGCAGGATGCTCTGGCGTGGGGCAGGCAGGCAGAAGGATGCCCTGGGGTGGGGCAGGCAGCTGGATGCCCGGGTGTGGGGCAGGGAGCAGGATGCCCTGGCATGGGGCAGGCAGGCAGCAGGATGCTTTGTTGTGGGGCAGGCAGGCAGCAGGATGCTTTGGCGTGGGGCAGGCAGGCAGCAGGATGCCCTGGTGTGGGGCAGGCAGGCAGCAGAATGTTTTGGAGTGGGGCAGGCAGGCAGCAGGATGCCCTGGTGTGGGGCAGGCAGCAGGATGCCCTGGTGTGGGGCAGGCAGGCAGCAGGATGTTTTGGAGTGGGGCAGGCAGGGAGCAGGATGCCCTGATGTGGGGCAGGCAGGGAGCAGGATGTTTTGGAGTGGGGCAGGCAGGGAGCAGGATGCCCTGATGTGGGGCAGGCAGGGAGCAGGATGCCCTGGCATGGGGCAGGCAGGCAGCAGGATGTTTTGGCGTGGGGCAGGCAGCCGGGGTTCCCATGGCTCGCCTTGCCCGTGGGCTGTGGAGCAGAGCAGGGTGAGGCAGATGGGCAGAGCTGCAGGTGTGCAGGGCTGGGAGGAAGCGAAGCAGCAGGAGAGGGAGGCCCTGAGGAGAAGAGGCAGAGTCTGTCACCCTGCGGAGACACACTCTTTGATGGTCACATCCGATAGCTCCGGCGGGGCAGCCACATCCTGCCCACGGTGGCTGCTCCGAGCGCCGCTGGATTTCGCTGTTAGGGCTGCAAATCAGCACTGAAACCAGCTCTGTGACCAGTCACCAGTTTGGCTGCCAGCTTGTTAACCTCTACTAAGGAAATTCAGGAAAAATCTCCTCTCTCCCACTCCCCCTGCTCCCGTGTGTGCTCCCTGTGGTACAGCCTGCATCCCTCCCTGCTGCTGGGAGGAACCAGGCAGGGAGTCAGGGAGAGGGAAATGGGGGTGCTGGGAGAGCTCAGCATGATGACAGTGCAGATGGGAATGCTCTGGAAAAGCTGCAGAGTGTCTCATTTCTTTGCAATATTTAGTGTCTCCACCTGGCACTGCTGTATATTATCAGGGATGCTGCGTTCCCATGTCCTAGAGTTTCAGAATTTCAGTTTGACTTATAATTTAGAGACTGTGATCCACGGTGGTTTGGAACTAAAACAGGTCTGGAAAAGGCAGAGTTTTTTGCAGAGCAAACTCAGCTTCACATCTCCCTTTACTTCCTACTCATCTTTCAAACCTCCACAGGTTCTTCCCCATCAAGCTTTGCTCTGTCTCACTTTTAAATCTGTCACAATTCACTTGGTTTAACAATGAAATGAGAGACAGATCTGAGCAAGCAAACTCGGGGCCAGAACGTTCAGTATCTTTGCAGCTGGATCCATTAACGTGGGACCAGAGGGTGGAATTTCCCAGCATGTTCAGTACACGAGCCACACACTTTAAAAAAAAAAATCCCCTGCTAAAGAAGCCAGTGGGAAAAGCACACAGGATGGTGAGAGAAGCTGGGGACTTAGTGCAGCTCATTCCAGGGGATCCCAGCCAGCACCTGCACATCATTCATCTTCTTTTATTGCCCTTTCTCAGCTTCTTGCTGTATTTTAATGCAAAGCCTGATACCCACTTTGGAAGGAGACATTATCCAGGCCTTCCCATGTGCTTGGGAACGCTGCTGGCCCTGTCTTCTGGCCAGATAAATAAGCAGAAGAAGAATTTGGGATCAGGGTTGTGATGAAAGTGTTTTCACCATCAGAAGCCTTGCTTCCCTCAGACTGTCCTGAGCAAAGCCTGCGCCACAAGGTCGTGACCTGGACCCAGCTTTTCTGGAATTGCATATTGGCATCTGTGGCTCCATTCAGCCCTGGAGCAGCACTAGAGTGTAAAATTCAGGGGTTTCTCCCACTTCCATGGTATTCTTTTCCTTCCAGCCCTCATCCTGGCACCTGGCAGTGCTGTGACAGCCCAAAGTCTCTTTCCCAGTGCTGACATGCTGGGATCCAGTGCCCAGCACCATAGGCAGGTCATGCTCCTGAAACTCTATGGCATTGCCCTGTGCTGTGTGGGACCATGGACTGCAAGACCCACCAGTGGGAGGGTGGAAGGACTGGGATAAAGGGCTAATCCTTGCCCCATCCCTGTCTCTGGCACTGCTGGCTGTGGGGCAGCAGGTGTAGTGTGACATGTTCGCTCTTGGGGCTAATCCCTTGTCCCTATTTTCCTCTCAGCATGGGAAAGCAAATCACTACTTTTAATCTCATTTTCCAGCTCCCACTCCAGAGGGGTCCCAGGCCCAGGTGAGAATGCCTTGGCTTCCTGGCTCTGTTTATCCCCTGACCTGATGGAAGGGATTTTCCCACTTACAGGATAGTAAGAACTGCTGGGGTCACACAGAGCTGCTAGGACATGACAAAGCCATGGAGGTCACACACCAGGGAGGATGGATCCCACTAGGGAAGGGGGAAGAGCAGCCAGGGTCCTCTGTGTCTGGGCATGTCCTTTGCATCTGTGACCTGGATTTTTCTCACCTCTGGGTGCTAAACCAGCCCCTTTGCATTGACAGAGGTTCCTGCATGATGCACCCCTCACACACTCCTCCCTGGCCTTGATCCCCAGCAGGGCTGGGACCCCAAACCCACCTCCAGCACAGAGAGGAGAGAGAACAGTGGGGCTCAGGCAGCTGCCAGTTCTGCCATGTCCTTGTCCCAGATGGTGACAGCAGAGCATCTCCCTCCCCTCTCATCCCCGGCAGGTCCTGGCAAGCCTGCTCCTCCACTCCAGCTCTGCCTGCAGCCCTGTGTTTGCAGCTCCTTAGCAGGCAGCAGCTTCAGACGCATTTTGTGGCCACACGCAGAGACAATAATCACTTGTAGTGTGGCCCCAGCGCTTCCAGCAGCCCTGCCGGCTGCGCGGCACAGGCGGCAGGAATGGGATTCCTGCCCACCCCCGTGCTGGGCTGGCCCTGTCCCACCCGCAGGAGCCCCGAGGCGGGGGTAGAAGGGACTGGCTGCCAGCCTCGGGGCAGCACGGGTTAAAGAGCAGCCAGAGCATCCCGCTGCGCACCAGCCCGCAGAGCCCCACATGGGTTTGCCGGAGGCTGAAACGTGACTGGAGCTGGGTTGTGGTAAGTGGGTGGGATGAGAGTTTCACGACCTGGTTCCAGCAGAGGCGTGGGCAGCATCACCAGAATGATTAATGCTGGGGGGAGGCAGAGAGAGACCCAGCAATGTGCTGATAAGGGAGGGCTGACAGAGACGAACGGCAATAACAGAAAGGACCCGCTTGTCAGTCACTGCAAGAAATCCCCCCCCAGGAAATGATAGATTGTGAATGCCACCTGCTTCCACCTCTGTTGACTCAAACCATGGGATACCTGGGAGGCCAGCACTCACGCTATGTGAGATTTCAGCTTTATTTATTGGAGCTCGTAATTCAGATGAGAAAATGGAAAATATCATGCATCCCTCATCCCAGCTGCCTCCCAGGCTGCCCAGCTTGATGCTGCTCCCAGCCTCCCAAGCTCCTGGCAGCTGAGAGGTGAAGCACACAAGAATCCAGATGATCCCTAAAGCCCTGCTTCCTGAGGCTCTGGAGAGCTGGGTCCTTGCAAATGCACTCTGCAGCTGCCAGAGAGAGGATGGAGGGCAGGTGTGGGGAAGGGGAGGTGTGAGATGAGAGGAACAGATGTTTGGTAGGGAGCAGTTCGGAGATGCTCAGCACGGCCACTGGTGATGCTGCTGCCGGCGTGGGACCTGTGCTAGCCCACCCCGGCAGGGTGTGATCCTGGCAGCAGGATTAAGTGGCTTATTACCAATAAGTGGTTCTGCCCTTCCTATTACGGCCAGATAGCATCAGCTCCTGCCAGCCAGGAACCGATGGTGGTCTAAACAGCCTCCGCGGGACCAGCAGAGGAGCTCCAGTTTCCTCTGGGGCTTTATGGGCGGTGAAGCATCGTGTGGTGTGTGAGCAGCCCCATTCCAGCTGGGGTCTGCGGCCATCCCCTTTCCAGCCGGGATCAGCAGCCAGTCTCCCGGTGGGACCCTCTCCATCCCCTCCGCACCTCCATCCCCTCCCCACCCGTGCCAGTGCTTGCTGCATTTGGAACGCAATGACAATAGAAGCGACCTCTGACGATCCCACGCGTGGAGCAGCCGCATCATCCCAAAATGCGGGTTCCCTCCAGCCTCCCGACGGGGCCGGGCGGGGACCCCCTGAGAACGGGAGCCCCTCTCCGGGGCTGGGCACAGCTCGGTCTCGGTTTGGGGAGGGTGGATGCATTCCGGGGTGGCGGGGCCAGCCGTGTATATCCCCGAGCTGGGCTCTGCGGGGCTGCCCGGCTCTCGGAGCCGTCCCTGAGCCGGTCCGGCAGCGCGGCCGGGCTGCGAGTGCCCCCGCGCGGCACCGGGGCTCGGGATGGGGATGGATGGAACCGGGGATGGAACTGGAGCTAGTATGGGGAGGGATGGAGCTAGGGATGGAGCTGGAGCCGGGGATGGGGATGCAGATGGAACCAGAGCTGGGATGGGGATGAATGGAGCTGGGGATGGAGACGGGGATGAGGATGCAGCTGGAGCCGGGATGGGGATGGAGCTGGAGCAGGATGGGGATGGAGCCAGGATTAGGGATTAGGATTGGGGATGGAGCCAGGGTCGGTGCAGCAGCGGCAGGAACAAGACCAAGGGGAGCAGCCCTCTGGGAGGTGGTGAGGAGGTGAAGGAGTCCCTTAGGCAGGGGTTTCTTCCAGTCCCCCACACTGCCAGGCTTGGCAGCTCCAGACAAGGGATACTGGGGTGGGACCGTGGGGCAGAGGGCTTGGGACATCCGTAGTGCACACTGGAAAGCTGCCCAGTGGGAGAGGATCTGGGAGTTTTGGTTGACAACATGAGCCAGCAGTGTGCCCAGGTGGCCAACAAGGCCAATGGCATCTTGGCTTGTATCAAAAGTAGTGCAGCCAGCAGGACCAGGGAAATGATTGTCCCGCTGTGCTGGGCACTGGAGAGACCTCACCTCGAGCCCTGTGTTCAGTTCAGGGCTTCTCACAGCAAGAAAGACACTGAGGGCCTGGAGCATTTCCAGAGAAGGGAACAGAGCTGGGGAAGGGTCTGGGGAAGGAGCAGCTGAGGGAGTTGGGGAGGCTCAGCCTGGAGAAAGGGAGGTAGGGATTGAGCTCTGCTCCCAGGGAACAAGGAACAGGATGAGGGACCTCAGGTTGCACCAAGGGAGGTTCCGATTGGATATTAGGAAAGTATTTTTCTCTGCAAGGTTGGTCAGGCTTTGGAACAGACTGCTCGGGAAGTGGTGGAATCACCATCCCTGGAAGTGTTAAAAATGCTTGTAAATTGGCACTCGGGGACATGGTTTAGTGATGAACACTGTGCTGGATTAGTGGTTGGATTCAATGATCTTAGAGATCTTTTCCAACTTTTAATTCCTCAGCCTGTCCCCAGACATTGAAGGAACAGCCAAGGCTTCCCCGTGAAGTTCCCAGAAGCTCCTGCAGGGCACGGGGGAGCTGGCAGGATGCGAGAGGAGGTGGATGATGCTCCTTGTTCGAGCCCACTGCCCTCCTCCCTGCTAAGTGTTCCGCCCTGGGATGGGTAAATTCAGGATGTTCACCTCCAAATATCTGAGCAAGAGTGAATTCTGCAGGCCTGGGCTGCTTCCCCTGGGGTCGGTGGCTGGGGAAGGCGCTGTTCCCATTGTGGGGAAGGGGCTGCTCTCCTCCCACCACCCCCGGCTGCTGTGCCAGGCTGTGTGCTGGTGAAAAGGCTGGCGGCGTGGCCAGCAGCCCGCGGTGGTACAGTCCAGGAGGGTAATGGGTATTGGATTGCTCCCTTAGGTCTGTTCTTGAACCTAATCCTCATTAGACTGAAACCCATTTCAATTAAGACAGGCTGGGCTCCTCCTTTGTCTTTCTTTTAATTGGACCGTTCCCGCTGCTAAATGGGCAGCTTAAGCATCCCAAAGACCCTGAGAAAAGCCCGGCATGTCCCCTAATGGGGTTTGAAAGTGGAGAAATAACAGCATAATCAGTCTCTTCCTCTTTGTGTCAGCCCTTGATTCACACCGCCTGCCCCCCTCCCCTTCACACCCTTTCACTGAGTGGCTGCTGACAGATGGGAACAGGGCCGCCACCTCAATGGGGTTTGTCGGGGGCTTTCATGGGCCCTGTTGCCATTCTCTGTCCCTTCTTCTTCGTCTACTCGTGGCCTTTGTGCCAAGACTGGGAACAAGCTGGGAAAGCTGAGCCCGTTCTGTAAATACCTGCTTCCACCAGATCAGCTTAAAGGACAAGATGGGGAATACTTGGCACAGCTCTTTATCCCTTCCTCCCCTCGCCTTGATTTCCCTCCTCCATCCTCTCTTGTTCTTTTTTGTTTTAGCATCTTCATCTCTATTTTCCCTGGACTTTTTTCCACCAGTGGCCTTCTGCTGTCACCCTTCACTTCTGTTCTTCTTCCAGTGACCCCTTTGGTGGCCACCATGGGTCAGCTTTTGGCTCAACGAGACTTCTCCTTTCAGGAGAGGGTAGACGAAGCAATTTGATGCCCGTGTGTGAAGTAATTGAGTGCCCATGCATAAATTAATTGGGTGCTCATGCAAGAAGTAATTGGGCGCTCATGCATAAATTAATTGGGTGCTCATGCATGAAGTAATTGGGTGCTTATGCATAAATTAATTGGGCAGCCATGCATGAATTAATTGGGCAGCCATGCATGAATTAATTGGGCGCTCATGCATGAAGTAATTGGGTGCTCATGCATAAATTAATTGGGTGTGTTCAGGTGTGATG
The DNA here is from genome assembly GCA_035221455.1 of Xenops minutus. Taxonomy (NCBI): domain Eukaryota; kingdom Metazoa; phylum Chordata; class Aves; order Passeriformes; family Furnariidae; genus Xenops; species Xenops minutus. The sequence goes on along the minus strand of JAWWEE010000052.1, from coordinate 5,679,394 downwards.
CCAAAGTTCACTCATCCATGTTCTAGTTGGGAGCAAACAGCTCACATGTGAACTTACTGGGTGCTCATGTGCGGCACAATCAAGCAATCAAACATGACTTAATTGGGCGTTCTCGCATGAAACTAATCAGGTGCTGTGCGTGTGCTAATTGGGCCCTCATGCATAAATTAGCTGGGTGGTCATGCATGAAGCTGTCAGGCTCTCATGCGTGTACAAATGGGTGTTCATGCATGAGGTGATGGGTGCTCAGGTGTGAAGGAATTGGTCTGGGAGGCCATCTGGGGATCCTGTGCTCGGCCTGGACATGCTGGGAGCTGTGGTTCTTTCCCTGGCAGCTGGAGGAGAGGTGCCAGAGGTGGATGGAGTGGGTGGGAGCTGCCTGGCATCCCCCTACACATGCCCCTCCCATGGATTCCCTTCTGTGCTTGTCAGAGACTTCAGCGCCCAAAGCAGCAGCTGGTCAAGCTCAAGCAATAATTCCCAAGCAGGACTATGGATTGCTCTTCTCCAAGGTGTATTCCTGAGCCTCTCCATGTGATGGAGGAGTCAGAGCTCAGCTTTAAGTCTGGATATCTCTTCTTCATGAATAGATGCATAACCAAACTCATGTGTATCAGGAACCACTGGCCACTGCGCTGTTTTCAGGCACACAGGCAGTTCAAGCCAATACACTGGTACTTGGGGGGGCCCAGAGGAAAAAACCCAGTAAGTTACACTTAATTAACATTTCATTAATGCATTTTATGGCTTTCTGTGTCTCCATGCAGGGCCCTGGATTTGCCTGCACAACAAGCACTTGGTGGATGTTGTTGCTCGAACCAGCCAACTCAGGAGTTGGTGTAAATTTGTGAATCTTTCAGTGTTTTCCAGAGCAGAGGGATGTCCTTTTACACCTTTCCCATAGGATGTGAAATCTATAGTGGAAGGGGTTTGGAACAATTCTGTGATTCTATGTGACCTGCTCCTAGTCCATGGGCTCCTGGAAGCCTCACTTGTCTTTTCCTGTGCATCCAGAGACATGGAGAAATGCTCTTTGCACGGGTGCAGTGAGGCTGTGAAGGGTGAGAGAGCTTGCAGGATTCCTGACTGACTCCTGGGACACTGTCCCCCTGCTGCTGCTGGCTGGGACACATTTGCAGGAGGAGCTCTGGCTCCTTGGAGATGGCTGTATGCTTCCCACTAGTTAGCCTTCCAAATAAATCACAGGTCAGAGCACATGATCTGATCTGTGGGCATTTTAATGACTCCCCAAATATTCCCGAGCTTCTTTGCGACTTCTCTGCATTTACAGAAAAACCCCCAGAGCCAAATTCTTCTGTGTGTGATGCCGTCAGTGCATCCCAGCCTCTCCAGGCTGGAACAGGCATGAACTCGACCTCCCTCTCCCTTCCCTCATATGTAGCAGGGGGCTTTTTTCCCTTCCATATGGTGTCAAGCCCACCTTGGGCCAGAGCCCCTGGGAGAGCGCCTGGCAGACAGCTGGGAACAGAGGGAAAACAGCAGCCGCCGCTACTGTAAGTTGCAAAGAGCCGCAGCAGGACGGGAGAGGGATGCAGCACCAGGAGCTGTCTCCCTGGAAACCGCAGCGTAGGAGACATAATGAGGAGTGTCCCTCCCTCCAACAGCTCTTTAATTCCTTCTTCATCTTTCTTTACAGCCCGGGGGAGTGAGGAGCCGAGTGGCGGGGCAGGGTGTCCCCCTCAGCCCAGCCTATTGTGGGTTTATGACACTTGGCCTTAGAAAAGCACATTTTTTTTAACCCAGCTGCCGCTATAACTTATTGCAATGCCTTGTTATAGCTTGGGAGGGGGAGGGATAAGAAAGGTCATGCAAAGGGTGCTGTGTGTCCCAGAAGGGACCCTTAGGAAAATCAGAGCGGGAAAAAGATGTGGGCTCCCATCTCCTTCTCATCTGGCTCTTTCCACAAACAAGGTGTCTCAATAATGTGTTCAAGACCGGGGCATCCAAAGGCACAGCAGGACAGACGACTGGGACAGGCATATCCCTCCAAGCTGCCCGAAAACAGGGATGTTCTGGCACTCCAAAGACAGATTCAAATCAGGTGATTGATGGGGAAGAGGGATAACAGCCCCAAGGAGTCCTGGTCCCCATGTCATCACTGCTGGGTGACACCCTGCAGGGTGAGCTCATTGCCTGGTCCAAACCCACTCCAAAACCTGCAGCTGCACCCTGGGGTGCCCACCGGGAATGTGGAATCAGGCAGGAATCCTGCCTTGGTGCAAGGAGGGCTGAGGAAAGCAAGCTCCATCCCCCGTGGGAGCAGGGTCACTGGGAGCATCTTCCCCAGGCTCCTGGTGCTCCTGGCTGGTGCAGATCCTTAATAGCTGTGAAGTACAACACTGGTGGGGTGTGAATCCCCCTCCCCTGGATACCCTGACCCCAGGGCTGAGCAGCTGAACTCCCTCCTTGCACCACACGTTCTTGCAGCAGGTCGGAAGGAGGAAGCTGCCTTTCAAATCCTGCTCCAGAGCCCTTAGAAGTCGAAGCAAAGGCTCCTGCTGCCTCCTCGTGTGCATCAAAGCTGCAACCTCCTGCTCCTCAGAGCAGGGTGCCCAGGCAGGTTGGGGCTGTACAGACAGGCTGATGGTGCCCTCCTGTCCCTTTAGTCCCCATTTCTGAGGGAGAGATGCCTGTCCTGCCCCTTGGTTGCTCACAGATGTCTCAAAAAGGGGAACTGGCTAAAGCCTCTGGCATCTCCCACCTCCAAAAACAAAGACTGAAGTAAAGCAAAACACTCCTGCTAGAGCACCCCTCTGCCATCCTCTGGTCAGGGGCACCCACCTCCTGGGCTGCTAGGGGTCTAAGGAGAAAGTGGGGGAGTTGCTGTAACAGTGGGGTTGTTCTGGTCCCAATAAAAGGCTCAGTAGAAGCTTGGGGTCCCTGAGTGATTGGGACTTTTCTTCCCACCCTTTCCCCTACACCTCTGTCTAAATGTACGTGACCAATGTCAGTGCTGACCTCTGACTTTGGAGAATGACCTCCCTTAGTCCCAGACATGCTCCTCTCCTCCGTTGTCCCAGCAGATGAACCTTGGAGGTGCCTGGGAGAGCTGGCAGGGAGCAGCCAGCCCCTCCAGAAAGGGAATGGGATTCCTCCAAGACAGGAATGGGATTCCTCCCAGGGAAGGGCATCCTGGGGCATTCAGCCTTTTTCCCAGCAGTGCAGCCACCCCTGCAGGGCAGCTCTCCCCTGCCCAGCCCCATCCCTTGCCTAGTCCCTTTTTGTCCTTCCTCCCCCACCCCTTTTTTTTTTTGTTATTTGAGAAATGAATTTTAAAAACTGGAATCAGTTTTCCCTTTGGGGGGATTAAAGCCCTGAGCATTCAAGCTCTCAAAGCAGGAAACAGAGGCTTTTTTTTTTTCTGGTGCAACTTGGAAAGACATGGCACTCTGTTCTCCCTGAAAGCCCCTCGCACTGAATGACCCCCGGGCCCTGAATGAAGTGCCTCTCAATTAAAAGTTTCCCATTGATGCTGCCTGAATGAGACCTTGCTGCGGAATTCACCCTGCCTGAATGGCCCGGGCCTTCATCAAATATTAAGGGGCCAATAGATTTCCCACAATATTTGTACACCTTCCTTTGTGGGGATTTTTCCCTCCATTGAACCAGAAACCGTTAACACATCCGCTCCCGACGTGCCCCCTTCTGCTGCTCATTAGGGGCCGTGGTGGGGACAGTCACTGCTGAGTGCCACCCCCGGGACGAGGGCCAGCCAGCGGGGCACAGGAGCAGCCACCTGCTTGTATTCATCCTCTGGAGAGGCCAAGCCAAGCTTGAAATCCCATGGAAAAATGCAGGGTGGAGAGTCATGCCATGTCATCCCTCGCTGGTGCCCGCCCGGAGCCTTGGGTGAAATGCTCCTCAAGAAGGGGTCACCTGGCTGGAGAGGGGTTTGGTGGCACTCTCCTGGCTCTCTCCTGGTGGTCCCAGGGATGAGGCAGGCAAAGGAGAGCCTCCCCTCCCGCTCCTGCTCGCCCTGCCCGGCACAAAGGGAAAGTGGGGCTGAAGTTGGGGGCTCCCTTCCTAGCGGGGACAAAAGCTCTGGGACACTTTAACAGCACCGAGGACCCGGCTGACAGCTCCGATTGTTACAGCACTGTGGCAGCAAGGCTGCCCCCACCCCCATTAACGATGCTAATTAGAACCCATGCAGGGAAGCCTCGTAGGGGTGGGGGTGAGGAGAGAGGGGTGGGCTCTGCATAATTTATTCTCACTTAATCTCATTAAAGGGGGATAAAAAAGGGAGAGAGAAATGAGTGTGGGAATGCAGTGCATGGGAGGAGGACCACTGTTCAGTTCTTTTCCACCAGCTCTTCCTGCCAGGGGACTCAGTGGAGCGAAGCATCACCATCCCTGTGTGCCAGGTGGGGAAAGGATGCACTGAACAGGGTAGCTGAGGTTGCTCAGCAGGTCAGTGAGAACTGGGAACAGAGCCTGGGGTGTCCACACATCCCTACACCTTCTCCCAGTGCTGTTTTCTGTCCCTTTATTACTCTGGAGAGTGGGATTTTCACAGGGCTGGAGAGGTTAAGGTGCCATAGACCTGTCAAGCGAGACAGGCCATCACCTTGTGGTGCTGTCTGCAGTCAGCTACTTCCAAAAAGGCTTTAAGAAACCATTTCTGTGCTCTTATCAGCAGGTTATGTGAGGCAGAACTGGGCAAAGTCTGTCCTGGGATCCTGCCTTTGTGTGGAGAGCTCCATGTACTTGTCCTGGTGCCAGGAGGGGGTTGTCCTTGCCTTGCCTTCATGGCCAGCTGATGTGCAGCCTCAGACTGATGCAGGTGGGAATAACCCCTTGACTTTCCCCCAAGCCCAAACCTGATGATCTCAGAGGTCTCTTCCAACCCAGCTGATTGTGGGACCAGCATGCAGAACTTGTGCTCACACTCAGACATGTGGAAGGGTCTCGCTCTCCTTGGGCTGAGAGTGAAGGAAGGAGAGGATAACATCACTGCTCCTTGAATCTGCCTCCTGGGCTGTGGTGGGGGCTGTGAAAACCATATCCCGTTATCCTTTGGAGCAGAAAAAATTGCCATTCCTTCCCTCCACTGACCTGGAAATTGTTAACATGTTCCTGTGGCCCATGGGTCAGCAGCAGCACTGCCTGGGTCGCTGTGCTGCATTGTGAGGGGGGGAATTAGCCACCTGTTTGCCAGCCCTAATCCCGTGTAGGGGCACTGGCAGCTCTGCTTGCCTGGCTGCTCACCCCACCAGCTCCACGGGCACAAAAAGGCCAGTTAACCTGGGAACCACCTGGCTTGGAGATCAAGGGGAAGGGAGTTCACTTTGGAGGGGGAGCTGGACTGTGGGAAAGGGGAAGAGGTGAACGATGCCTCAGGCAGGAGAGCCAGGCCAGTTCAGCAGCTCTGTTCCCACCCAGGACTGGGGTGGAACAACTGGAGTTGCTCATCCTGGAGAGAGAAGACTCTGGGGAGGCCTTAGAGCCCCTTCCAGTGCCTAAAGGGGGCTTATAAAAGGAAGAGGAAGACTGACTTTTATATGGGCAGATAATAATAGGACAAGGGGGAATGGTTTCAAACTAAAAGAGGAGTGATTTTACATTAGATATTAGGAAGACATTCCTGGCTGTGAGGATGGGGAGGCCCTGGCACAGGTTGCTCAGAGAGGCTGTGGCTGCCCCATCCCTGGAAGTGTCCAAGGTCAGGTTGAATGGGGCTTGGAAATACCTGGTCTAGTGAAAGGTGGTCATTCCACCCCGTGGCAGGGGGCACAATGAGGTGATCTTTAAGGTCCCCTCCAACCCAAACCATCCTGTGGCTCCACATCTCACAGACCTTTGCCTGCCCAAAGCTGTGTGCTGGGTGCTGAGCCTGCTCCTCAGCTTGCTTTACACCCACATTTCACACTGTTCAGGGCTGCAAATGAGCCTCCTTTGTACCCATCAGCAGAGACTAAGCACTGCCTGAAGCCAGCCTTTTCTAGGTGTGGTTTTCCAGCAGACAGAACTTGGCACCAGGCAGTCTGTGCAGCAAGGCAAGAATTCCTAGCTCCATCAGCGTGGAATCCTCCTCATCCCGTCCTTCCAGAGGGAAGAGGGAAAGAGCTCGAAGACGGAACCCAACCACAAGCCCAGGCTGTGTGTCCCTCACCACTGGCTTTCCAGAGGCCCTGCTCAGCGAGTCAAACAGTAGCACTGGCAGTGCTCTCTGAGTGTTCTTGGACTGCCCTCTTCCCCCTGGGGAGCCAGCCATATGGGGAGCATGTGCAATTTCCCATCCATGTGCTCTGCATATGTCTGAAGCACATGGAGGGAAATGGTTCCAAAGTCACAGGACCTAAAAAAAGGGGAAAAAATTAATGCCTGTGTTGAAAAAGCTTTAATCAGCCTCCTACTCCCACACTTTGATGCTTTGCTCAGCCTAACCTTGGGCAGTTTGATGCAGATGGGCTGAAGCTTTGAGGAATCAGGCTTAGAGTTTCTCAGAAAGGCCCCAAGGCTTTAGGGAAGGGATATCCAGACTCCTGCTGGGGGTGGAAGTTGTGAGGAAAGATGTCAGAGACACTCAGCTATCTCCCTGCCAGGGCTCTGTGGCATCCTCAGCTGGAGATCTGCAGGTGACACAGAGACCTGTGTGAGAAGGCAGGGTGTTCTGGAGGTTCTTTGAAGAACCTGCTCATTTCTCTTGTGCTACCACACAGGCCAGGAAGAATGGGCAGAGCCAGTGAGAGAGGCCACCAGGTTCCAGGGCTGGGCAAGATAGAACCATAGAGTACCCTGACTTGGAAGGGACCCACAGGGATCATCCTGGCCATGCACAGGACACCCCAACCATCCCACCCCATCCTTCAGAGCATTGTCCAAACCCTCCTGGAGCTCTGGCAGCCTTGGGGCCGTGCCCACTGCCCTGGGGAGCCTGGGCAGTG
>JAWWEE010000052.1:5652610-5672386 GCA_035221455.1 Xenops minutus | reverse complement strand
GACAGAAAATGTATATGTTGTATTCTCTGTAAACCACACAGCAGTTGGGATATCTTCAGATTTATGTGATCTCTGGTGTTTCATCCTCTTCAGGGTAGAAGGTAGGCTTGGACAGCATTTTGAACACTCAGATTCATTTATTCCTATCTTGTAGCTAAATTCTGCTTCTGTTCCAGGGGAGAGAAAGAGGATTGGCCCATCCACAATTGCAGGGGCAAACAGCACAGACTGCTCAGAATTTAGGGCATGAACAGGATGGAGATGCAGAGCCTCACAGGGCAGGATGCTGCTGTGTGCTGAAACATGCTCATCAGAGGACACCGGGGCACATCATGTGTCATGTCCTCTCCTGGCACGGTGGCACCGGCGTGGTTAAACTTCACCCTGGCATTGGTAATTCACCCTGGCTCACAAACGGGACTTGTTTAGGGCCATCAAGTAAAACAGCCTTGTAAACTGCCTCTGGGGGCTGGCTAATTTATGGAGGGGAGAAACAATATCCCTCCCCTGGTGCCACTTAACTTTTCATTTTATATCTGCAGTAATTGCACATGACATCTGGAAAAATTGCCGTCCAGTTCCCTGAGGAAAAGCCAGGGCAGAGGTCACGGTGCTCCAGGGGCACACACCCGCCGTTCCCTGCAAGCGTTCAAGGCCAGGTTGGACAGGGCTTGGAGCAACCTGGTGTGGTGGAAGGTGTCCCTTCCCAACCCAAACCATTGCAGGATTCCAGGATTCCATGGGAGGTGTCCCTTCCCAACCCAAACCATCGCAGGATTCCATGGGAGGGTGTCCCTTCCCAACCCAAACCATTGCAGGATTCCACGATCCCATGGGAGGGTGGGTGGCTTTATGGTTGGGGTAGAAAGCCCTGAGCCCCATCTCCCCCCGGCAGCCGAGGAGAGGGCGATGACCCAGGTGATGACTTGGTTTGCCCGGGGATGGAGCATTTGTGGGATCTCCACCGAGCAGGACCAACCCTGCCTCAGTTTCCCCCGTGGGAAACCAGGAGCATCCCTGGTGGCAGCCCCAGGGGTGGCTGAGCTGGGGGGATGGAAACGCCAGGACCCACCGCGGACCCCTGTGCGCATCCCGGGGATGCGGGACGGAGGGGGCAGCACCCGCGGGCGGGGCTGGGCTCCAGCTGGCGCTGATGCTGGGGGGGCAGCGGGGCCGGCTGCGGTCCCTACACCTTTAAAAGTCTCCTCACGTTGCGGCGCTGATTATCCATTAACCCGAGGCGAGCTCCCTTTCCTGGGGGTGGCGTTCGCGGCAGCTCCGCAATAAGAGCTGGCAGCAGGGCGGGCGGACGCGCTGCCTTCCTCCCTTTTTCTTTCTCCTTCCCTCCCTCCCTCCTCTCCCCCCTTACCCCCGCTCCTTCCTTATCAGCAATTCAGATTGCATGCAAATCTGCGGGCTTTCTTACAGGGGCAAGGCAGAGAGGACCGAGCGCTTCTCGCCGGCCGCGGCTTCGGGGAGAGATATCTCCTCCTCCTCCTCCTCCTCCTGGGATTTTCCTCCTTCTCCCCTCCCCTGCTCTCCCCTCCCCTCCCTGCCTCCCTCCCTCCTCTCTTTCTTTCCTCCTTTTCACCTCCTCGAACAAAAGTAGCCCTTCTCCCTGCGCCAGCCCTGCCTGCGAGCGGGGCCGCTTTGTCTGCCCGCGCCGTCGGGGGACCGGACCGGGTCCGGACCGGGACCGGCGCTATGGGGGGACAGCGGGCGGCCGGTGCCCGGGCACTGCTGGCACTGCTGGCACTGGGACTAAGGCTGGCACTGGCGACCTGCCCCGAGCGGGAGCTGGAGAGGAGGGAGGAGGAGGCCAACGTGGTGCTGACGGGCACGGTGGAGGAGATCATGAACGTGGACCCGGTCCACCACACCTACTCCTGCAAGGTAAGGGGTGCGGGGGGGAACTTTGGGGGCCCCCTCGACGGGCGCCGCTGGGTTAGGGCGCATGTGGTTGTGATTGTGCGCGCCGGGGCTTTGGGGTGTAATTAGGTATTTTTAGACTGCGGAGTCGCTCCCGCAGCTGTGTCGAGGGGGAATCTCTCAAGGTTGCTTTTTATGGGCATTTCCCTCCTTGCCGTGATGCGGAGCTGGTTCCCAACTTTCTCTCCGGCAGGGTTTGGGCTGCCGGGAAGGTGCTCGGAGCCGCTCGCTGCGTCTACCCAGGGCTCCCTGTTTACTTTAGCAGCATCTTGAGTTCCTCCAGCCCGAGCTATTGTTTAACTACGAATCTGGCCTCTGGCTATGGGTTTTTTTTTTCTCCCCCCTAAGCTGAGAGACGGTAAAGTACTGAGCAACCTGAAATACCATCCGCCTGCTTGACAGAAAACGTGCTGGATGGCTTAACCCTTCCCGGGGCAGGAATCTCGCTTGCAAGGGCATGCTGCTACATTGCCTTTACCTCTTCTCCCCATCCCCTTTTCTGCACATCCTTTAAAGAAATGCTGCGGTTCCTGCCTGTGGTTGGTGCTGAGCGGGGCCCGGGGTGATGCTCAGCGGTGCCGTGATGGGAGAGGTCTGCTGGGGCAGGGGAAGGTGAACTTTACACCGCGGTGCTGCCCTGTGTTCTGGAGCATCTCTCAGCCCAGGAAAGTGATTGAACAGCCCCTGCCTGTCCAGCTGGTGCCCGGTGCCTTCCGCCTGCTCTGCACCACGCAGAACAATCTGTACCTTGCAAATTAGATCACGGACCCTCCGGGTTCGAGCAGGGACCGTATGTTTGCGAAGCGTCTGGCACATCCTGGGTGCTATGTGGCAAATTAATAAGGTGCTGCGAGCAGCCGGTGTCCTGCGGCAGCGTGGGGCACATATGGCTGGGTGGATGTGGCCACCTGAGGCTGGGGCAGAGGTGCCCCAAGGAGAGGGTGGGAGGTGGTCCAGGGAGGCTGGTGATGAGGGAGAGATGCCCGTGTGAAGAACGAGTGTCTTTCCTGCCACTGCGGACACGCAGCGGGGTTGTCTGGCTGGCGTAAAAATCATCTCGCCGCATCAGAGCGAGACCCTGGGCCGGGAAACACCGGGATGGGAAAACCTGCTGGCTCAGCAGCTCTGCCTCTGGAAGGTGCAGTCCATCCAGCCCGAGTTTGGAGCAGCGTGCGGGGAGGAACCTGGGCTGCCCGTGGGGGTTCCGTGTGAAACACAGTTTGCATTCCTTATCTCGGGAAGGGGAATCTCTCGCCCGCCTTTCCCTGAGCCCCCCCCAAGCAATGCTGTGGACAGGCTTGTGCTGCTTGGTCCAGAATTAATGGGTTTTGCTTGTGCCCGCTGCTGGTGCCACAGCAGCACCCGGAGGGCAGAACGTGCTCCCAAGGTACCGTTTCAGTCCCGGAGTCCTGTAAGAGAAAGTGAAAGGAGGAAAACCTTCCCTCCTGCCTTAGATGGAAGTGCCCAGCCGGTTCCATCCCATCTGTGGACTTTCCTGGTCACGCTGTGACGTTGAGTAATTTTCACAGAGCAGTGGTTCTCAGTCTCTCTACCTGCACATCAGCCTGTTCTGTGTCATTTGTAATGGTATTTCATAGCGTGTTTGCAGGAAAAAAAGCTTTGAAATGGGACTTGGGGTGTCTTAAGGACCTGAAAGTAGATAAATCTCCCTTAACTATAATGACTTGTAAATGAGTAGCTTTGCAGCAGCTGTTGGCTTGTTTCACTCCAAGATCTCCCCAAGTGTTGGAATTGCTGTGGATTCTGCTGATGCCGGGTTAGACCTGCCTGTAGTTTGTAGTTTGGGCTGGATTTTTTTATATCAGGCATCTAAATTTCTTTTTTGGGCACTAAACCTGACCACTGGCTCCTGCTGCCCTGCGGAACTGGGATAAGCCCAGGTACAGAAAGGATCTTGCAGGTGAGGAAATTCACGTCCAATTCCTCGCTGTCATTCTCTGGTAACTGTTACTGAGGCCCTGGGGTTACCTCCAGATACCGCACTTATCTCTTGTCAGGCTCTTCTTTATCTGCAGAGGAAAGGCAAGGGCCAAGTGTGCGGTAGGAGTTCCCTGGAGCCCACACCCAAAATAGTGAGTGTTACTGGTGCTGGGTGGTCTGGGAGGGAGCAGGCATGTGGATATCTGTGAATGCTGCACTCGGGTATTGTTCTTCCCAGTTAAACTCCAAACCCTCCCAGCTGTAGCGTTTGATAGATGAAGATAAGCACATTACAACTCAGAAGAAATGTGAAGGTAATGTTAGATAAACACCCATAAATAGCTATCAGCCATTCATGTGCTGGGAGAGGAGATGAAAAAGGGAAGAACAGGCTGACAGAACTCCTGAAACGGGCTGATGTGCTGCTTCTCCAAGGGGTTTGACGTGGGAACAGGCTCTGTGCTGGCTCCTGACTGCAGCCCCCGGCTTGCTCTGCTTCCCAGGCTCTTGGTGCTGCTGCTCATCCTCTGTGTTGGCATTGCCCTTCCTGCTCAGAGCCCTCTGATGTGCCTTATTCTGGGCTGACCCGATATTTATGAAGGCAGCTCCTATTTATAGGACAAACCCAGGTTCTATATGTGCTATAGGAAGTGTCGAAAAGGATGTGGATCCTGTTGCAAACAATGGAGCCCGTATTTTGGGGGGTAGCAGCAGCTGCTCTCCAGGCGGGGTGGGATGTGGAAGTCGCTGGGGGAGGTGGGTTTGGTAGCTCCTGGGGAAAGGGCAGCTTGGCTCCTGCCAGGGAAAGGCACAGAGAGTGACAAAAAGGGGAGAGGGACTGGCTGTGGTCAGGAGGGAAGGGCTGGGCAGAGTGAAGTTGCAGGCAGAGCTGATGCTGGCCTTCATCTGCCAGAACTGCCAAAATCTAGGGGTGACCCTTCTTACTGCTGTCCATCCGGACATCTGCCAGAGGAGACTGCTCGAACTTCTCATCTTTCTTTACAAAACCAAGGCTGGCATTTCTCGAAGCATATTCCTGGCAGGAATTGGGTAGCACTGCACAGGTGGTCCCCTTCCCTGTGGGATGGGCCCCCATGGCATGCGGGAAAATCCTTTTGCTTTCGGGGTTTTTTACTGCGCTTAAAATATACCCTTGCAAGGATCTGATTGAATGAAGTTATCGCTGTTCTCTACTCTGCCTCCCTGTAGCTGCCAGGAGTCTTGTAAAACAGTCTTAATCCAGTGTTTTATGTGCTCCCTGGCAAAGCAGTGAGTGAGTGAGCCTGCTATAGGGAAGGGACTTCTTGGGAATAGGTTCCAGCCCAATTTTCTCTCTCCCTTCCTTTTCTTCCCCAATCCTTGATGTAGCCGGTGAGTCACCGGTGACAAAGTCTTAATTGTGTGTGATGATGAATGGGATGCCCTACAGGTAATTGCTTGGTCTTTGGTGCCTTCCCATCCATTCATTATAGAGGAGAAGGGTGGGGAGAAAGCTGGTGGACTCTGATGTTGCTTGTGAGTGCTGTGGCCTGGCTCTGAGGTGTATGACTGGAACAGCCATGCCAATTAACTCAAATTACCATCTGCTGCAGGAGGGGGGGGGGCTTTAGCCTTTCTCCCCCCTCTTAGACCAGGCTGTGAAAATGCCCCATATCCACCTTTTTCAGCACCAGCCTCAGGCTGCGCTTTCTGCCTGCCTGGTGTATTTTTTTTTCCCCTTCCCTTTTGTCTCCTTTGTATTCCTGGGTTTTTGCCCTGGTTGCTTGTGCACCTCAGCTCCTCGCAGAGCGCCTGCCCTGCGGGCTGCTGAGGAGGAGGAGGAGGTGGGGCTGTAGGAAGGTGTCTTGACTTGACTGCGGGGAGAAGCACAACCACGGGGAGCTGAGCTGCTGCGAAATGCTGGAGAAACAGCTGGTCCCGGCTGGGGAGGCAGGAGGCTCCTCTTAGCACGGGCTTGTGCAAAGCTGTGCTCTTCTGCACCCTGCTCACCTGGGGTGCCACGGCTGCAGGTGGCCCCCAGGGCTCTTTGAAGGGGCTGCCCCATGTGGCACTGGCTCCATGTGGTGGAGCAGATGTCTTTGTGGATGGTGGGATTCCTGTCGGATCAGAGGGGAGGGAAGCTGCCTGTCACAGCTCCCCTTGCCATCTGAGGCTCCCTCTGTGTGCTGGTTGAGTGCCATCTCTCTCCCAAGAACAGAGCTGGTGCTGGCAGGGCTGTGCACAGGCAGCTCTTCGAGCAGGTTTCTTCAGGGAACTGTGGAATGGTTTGGATTGGAAAGGACTTTAGAACTGTAGAATATCCTGAGTTGGAAGGGACCCCCAAGGATCATCCAGTGCAGCTCCTGGCCCTGCCCAGGACACCCCAACAATCCCACCCTGTCACTGTCCTGTTGTCCAAACCCTCCTGGAGCTCTGGCAGCCTTGGGGCCATGCCCAGACCCTGGGGAGCCTGGTCAGTGCCCACCACCCTCTGAGGGAAGGACCTTTTCCTAATATCCAACCTAAACCTCCCCTGGTACAGTCCCATGCCATTCTGTCTGGTCCCACTGATCACCAGAGAGAAGAGGTCAGTGCTGACCCTCCACTTCCCCTCCCTTAAAGACCATCTCATTCCAACCCCCAGTGGCTTGGAAGGCACTGTTCTCCCTGTCCCTCTCCTTAGCTCTGCCAGGCAGCTTGAATTTGGGCTGTGCAGGGAGGGACATATCCTGAATGTGAGTTTACTCCCTGTGCTTTGGTGCTGTGGAGTGGCTTTAGCACCCAAGGGGTGCCGACTCTCTTCAGGGTAGGAGACAGATGAGTGTGAAAACACGTGGGTAACCTGTGTCTAGCAAACCTCTCCATGCCTGGGAGCAGCTAAGGCATGTGCAGCTTCCAAAGAGGAGCTGTCATAGCCCTGTTTATACCTGGGGTGGTTTTTGAGCTCAGGTATGCAGGAGAACAGGGCTCACCTCGCTAATGTACAGTTGGTTGGATAATATATGTTGCTGTTTGGGTCACAGCACTTGCTGGGCTGGGTGGGAGCTGAGACCCATCAAATCCAGGGTTCTTCTGGAAGGAGGACAAATAGTACACCTTAAGGAGAAGATGTGAGAAAAAGGAGGATTTGGGAATGAAATGCATTCATAAACTTTGTTCCTAACCTTCATTTGTACCTGGAGAGTACAGGCAACATTAAATTTTCTCTTTTCCTGCTTGACAGGTGAGTCTGGTGCTGAGCAGGAGGGTCTGACCCCAGCCTGCCTGCTCCTGTGGCAGTGGGAATGGCCTTGTTCCCATGTCCCTGTAGCTGCCCCCTCTCAGTTGTGGCAGGACAGTGTGTAGGAGTTTGGCTCAGCATTGCTGTGGACCTTGAAGCTTCTCGAGCAGGACAGTGCTGAGCTCATTCCCCTGAAATTGTGGTGTTAGGCGTTCAAAAATGTACAAGATTGATTAAGGGTCATGAGACTTGCATCCCCCCACCATGCTTTTACCCTCTTGCTTGAACTCTGCAGTGTCAGATCTTTGTGTGTGTCTTCTGTAGTCACTGAGTGATGGGCTGGAGGTATTTGGCACAGAGGAAAAGTCTCTGAACTGTCTCACAGAAGCCTGGAGGGGAGCACAATGCACTTGAAGGGCTGTGCAGGGCAGAGGCCACTGAGCTGCAGCAGCAGAGAACTACAGAAATGGTTCATTCTCCAGTGGGATAAAGTCTGCCCTGTGCTTTCCTCCTCAACGGTGACAATTCCCCCCACCCAACATCAAGCATAGCAGCTGCAGTGTGAGCAGTGTCTGCCTCCCTGTCCCCCTCTCCCAAGGGGTGGGAGAGACCTGTCTGCCCACCTGCCTGTGAGCATCCATTCCCTGCCCCTCTGGAATTAGATTCTTCAAGCAGAGAGCCCCCTTATCTCTGAGCCATCCCCTCCCTGACTGCTTTTGGCTTGGCATGGGGTGCTGAAGTGCCCTTGGGGCTGGAGAATGGGGGGAGATGATGGCAGAGTGTGATGAAGCAGCTCTGAGCCTGCCAGCCCAGGGATGCCTGTGGTCACAGCGATGCCCCTGCTCACAGCAGCCGCCCTTGCTCCGAGCAGAAACCTCTGATGAGCTGTTCCTATTACATGTGGCTCGCTGGCTCTGCTCTGTGCCCTGTTTCCCTGTGATGGAGCTGCAGCAGCAGGAGGATTTCTGACCTAGCAGGAGCGGATGGGGACGTGTCTCTGGTGTCCTGTGTGTGCTGAGGTTCATTCAAGAGCTGCAGCTTCCCTCCTGTGGGGGTGTTTCTTCTGGCCAGCTTGGTGCAGAGAGAGGGATGAGCGAGCATTGGAGGGCAGGGACACTGGCCTGGAACCACTGGCAGTTAGTGGCTACTGACTTTTGTGGCCAGGAGCTTGGATGAGTAAGTTGAGATGGGCTCCTCCTGCCAAATCCTCTGTGTATTTTACCCAATCCAGCTTGCAAAGGTTTCATTTAGTAATTTATAGGAACATGAGTTGCCTTCGACGTTTCTGTGTGCAACATCATCTGCTTTGCCTTTGTCTTCCCAAGGTACTGGTGCCTTGTCAGAACCGCCAGACTCCTTCCTTTCCTCCACCCAACCCACCTGCCTCCTCCTGCCCCAGTTTCAGGCTCCTGTGCTGCAGTTCAGAGCATCCCCTTTGGATGGACAATGCCCTCTTTAGCCCTGCAGCCTTTCCCAGTTGGGACTTCCAGCCATTTAATGTTCCTTTCAAAGCCTTTTTTTTCATTCAGAAGTGTTTTCTTCTCCCTTGACACGTTTCACCACTGAGATTTCACTGCGAGTCAGGGTGTTTCTGGGAGAGCTGCAGCAGCAGAGAGGGCTTTGGCAGGAGGAGCACTGTGTGCCTTGCCTTGCTCTCTGTTGCCCACACATTTCATGCTTTCAGAGCTAATGAAATTAGCTCTGCCAGCCTGTTGCCACTCCCGTGCACTTCGTGGCAACACCGTAAAAATGTCAGCCAAGTCAGAAAGTGCCGCCTGTCTGCGAGACAACCTCACGAGCCCCTTTCTCCTTCTCCTCCCCCAAGGTGCGAGTCTGGCGCTACCTCAAGGGCAAAGACATCGTCACCCACGAGATCCTCCTGGACGGTGGGAACAAGGTGGTCATCGGGGGCTTCGGGGACCCGCTGATCTGTGACAACCAGGTGTCCACGGGGGACACGCGGATTTTCTTCGTGAACCCGGCCCCCCAGTACCTGTGGCCGGCGCACCGCAACGAGCTCATGCTCAACTCCAGCCTCATGAGGATCACCCTGCGCAACCTGGAGGAGGTGGAGCATTGCGTGGAAGGTGAGGTCGGGGTGTGCCCTGGGGGGCTCTTACATTGAGGGGGTTGATGGGCAAATGACCATTGTGGGGGCACTTGGGGTGTTCAGCTGGGGAAGGGGAGAGCTCATTGCACTTACAGCTTCCTCGGGAGGGGCAGGCACTGATCTCTGCTCTGTGGGGACCAGGGACAGGACTCGAGGGAACAACCTGAAGTTGTGTCAGGGCAGGGTTAGATTGGATATTAGACAAAGGTTCTTCCCCCAGAGAGTGATTGGGCACTGACCAGGCTCCCCAGGGCAGTGGGCACAGCACCAAGGCTGTATTTGGATGATCCTCTGGGGCACAGGGTGTGACTCTTGGGGATGGTCCTGTGCAGGGCTCCTCCTCTGACAGTGGGGTCAAGAGGCAGTGCTTGCAACCAGTGTCACCTAAGCCAAGTTATTTTATGTTACTTTTACTCCAGATTTGGTGCATTTTCAGTTCTCTCTGTGATGAGCTCGATGTGGTTGGAGCATCCCCACTGCAAGTGCTGTCCTCACACAAGTGTGTGGCAGGCTCTCACCAGAGAATTTAGGCTGCTCACACCTGAGTTAGATTTTCCTGTAGGATTAGAGCTAATAAGTCAATGGGTTAATGCTGTGTTGAAGGCTTGTTCTTCATCACAGTCACTTGAAGCTTCCTTGCTTGGGAGCCTCGTGGATGAACTCCTGCAGGGGTCTGAGAAGCCAGACAAGTTCTGCTTGGAGGTAACTCTTGCTTCTCCAAGGTATGATTAATTAGAACCAGTCTTAGGCATCCAAGTGTGCAGTTGTCTCAATGAAGAGCAGATCTGGAGCAAATGGGTCTTTTTTTCCTCCTTTTTTCCCAACCACCTTGAAAACATTCTTCTGTAATAACCCACTCACTGGCTTCCTTCTCACCCCTTTATGCTTGTCCTGCTTCCAACAAGAGCTCCAAGCTCAGGGGAGGATGTGATGCCCCAAAAGTCCTTTGCTGGGCTCTGAATATGTCCTGAGAGCAGATGAGTAAACATGGGAAGGAATGCAGGAATTCTGCACAGACAACAAATAAACAGGCGGGTTTGGCTCTCTCCTCCCCTTGGATGTGCAGCAGGGAGGCCATAACCCCTTTTCCCAGCTGTGAATGCTGACAGGGGCAAATGACCCAACTCTGGGGCTGGGAGAGAGTTGGTTCAGCAGAGTGGCTCACAAGGGTGGTGTTTGTAAGCAGAAAGAGCACTGGAGGCTTTCTAAAAACATATATGTATAATATTCTATATAATGTGCTTGAAAGATACCAGTCCTGCTCTTTCCTTGCACCTAATGGGGAGAAAGGGACGAGAAAGAAGAGTAAGAGTGTGTATGTTTGGTTGTTTTAGTTAAAGCCGAGCAAATATTTGCTAGATTTCTCTCTTCTCTAGTGTGCTGAGGTTTTTAGCACGCTTCTTTTGCACATGCTGATGTGAGCTGGGGTGGTTCCCATTTGTGGGGAAGGATGAAAGAGAAGGAAAGGTTGGATGGAGACCTCAGAGCAGCCTCCCAGTGTCTGAAGGGGACTACAAGAAGGTGGAGAGACTCTGCATCAGGAACTGTAGGGATAGGACAAGGGAGAATGGCTTCAAAGTGAAAGACAGGAAATTTAATTTAAATATAAGGAAGAAATCCTTCCCTGGGAGGGTGGGCAGGCCCTGGCACAGGTTGCCCAGAGAAGCTGTGGCTTCCCCACCCCTGGAAGTATCTAAGGTGAGGTTGGACAGGGCTTGGAGCCACCTGGTCTGATGGCAGGGGGTGGGACTGGATGAGCTGCCTTCCAACCCAAACCATTCTGGAATGTCCCTTAAGGCCCCTGGGAGATGAGGAGGGATCATTTTTTCCTGCCAATGCTGTAGGCTTGGTGTAGAGCTGGGGCAGGTGGATGTGTCTCTAATCCTTCCCTCCAGTGCAGTACCATCAGAAGAATTTTTGGGGTTGCTCCCAAGCTGTTGTGCAAGGGGGCTGGAGGTGCTAAAGCTGGGCATGTCCCAACTCTTCACTCTCTGCTTCAATTGCAGGTCCCTACAGATAGAGGTGGTTTATCTTTATTCCCTGCTATGTTAACCTTTCCTGGTACCAGGTGGCAGATGATTCTTCCTGGGACTCCCCTCTATAAGATAATTTGCTGCATAGCTTGCTCCTTTAATTAAGCAACCCCATCTTCCCCACAGCTCACTAGGATGCTGTTGGCACATGAGGTGGGCTCAGCCTGGCTGGTGTGTTGTTTTGGGGGCTGGAAAGGGCTGAAAAACAACTTGCAGAGAACACCATGTGTGGTGGACCTGGTTTCTCCAAACTGTTGGAGATGTGTCCAGGGTGTGTTGTTGAGAAATGACAAGAACAAGGTGACCTTGAGTCACTAATATCCCAGGTAGGTCAAAAGGGTTCCTTAGGGGAGATGTGATTCTTATTTTGGCATCCAGCTGACTTGGCAGCTGTTTCACTTGCCTTGGTTAAACCCCCTTTTTTTGTCATATCCCATGGACTTGCTGTTCTTCCCATTTCTTGGAAGCCTGGCTCTTGTATGAGTATCCTGTATGCTGAGCACTAGCTGATTTCCTGTAGAGAATATGGACCAAATTTACCTCCAAAACCTTGTCTTCCCTTGAGCCCTACCAAAGATCAGGCTTCTCCTGAGGTCCCTTAAAGTCCCTTTCAACTCTCCCAGCACATCTGCCCACCTGGCTTCTGGAAAGCCCTGCAAAACCAGGCATGAGAACCTGCTCCTGCCACCCTGGGAACCATTTCTGAGCTCCCAGTCTGAGAATTTAGCTCCAGGACTTGTTTCCCATCAGCTCCTCACAGGAGGGTTCAAAGCAAAGCTGCCCAGGACGCTGCTCTTTGCTGCACTTTGAGTTTAAAAACAAACCTTTGAGTGCTTTTGCAGAAAGAATGGGAAGAATGGCAGCAGCTGAGTGGAAAAACATGAATGTTTTGAGTATCTTCATCTTAATGTTGCTCCAGCTTGGAAAAATCCTAGACATCCAAATCTTGCCTGTCTAAGAGGGGAGTTCAAACCAGGGCATCTCTGTGAAACAGCTCAGGTTGGAGTGGAAACAGCGTGATTTGATTATACTTAATTGTGGTAAAAACGCTTTGACCAGCTGTAGTTGAAATGCAAGGCTCCAGCTGAGCTCTGCAAACTGGCTCCAGCACTGGGGGGGTCTGGAGGGGAGGTTTTGGGTGCTGAAGGGCAGAGGAACAGCTCTGGGGCTTGTTCAGGAGACTGGGACACAGGTTGGGACTGGGCAGAGCAGGATGTTTGCTCTGGTACCTGCCTCTGTGGGGGGATGTATGGAAAGGGAAGAGTGGGAGTGGATTTCCTCTTGTTCTTTGGGACATCTGCATGAGGCTTCCCTGGGAAATAATTAACCCAAAAAGCCACAGTCTTGCTGTGTTTATTCCTGGGATGCTGGTACTGCATGAGGAGGGCTGGAGTTGCTGTGCAGGTATTGGAGCATCCCAAGGCTCTGATTTTCCCCTCCTTGCTCTCCCCATCAGACATGCTCTTCTGGAGTTCAACAGCTGACTAACCCCGAGATATCATTCCCCTCTTTGTGTGTGTGTCTCATATTTCACTTTGATCACAACAGCACTTGAAGAAAATGAAGATTTTTTTTTTGTGTGTGGCGTGGGAGGGGCCGTGTGCTGACTCCTCACGGAGCCGTCTGGCTGGAAGGAAGTTCAGATGAAACCTTTGTTAGTGCTTGGGTTAATGAGAGCCCAGAGCTCCTCTTAAACACTGCCTGGCCGTGGCACATTTTGCTTTAGCACTGGTGTGATTGCCCTGGGTGAGAATTGGTGAGCTCTGGGATGTGTGTGGACTTGGAACCTCCTGGGAAAAGCCCCTGTGAGGTGGCTTTTTGTGGAGCACAGAGTGAATCCAGGTGGTGTTGGGTGCAGTTAACACACACAGAGGGTCCTGCTGGTGGGTTGGGACCCTCATCCCTGCAGCATCTTCCAGAAACTCTTGACTCTAAACTGGTGTGATTTAGTTTGTGGTGGTTTAGAAGTGCCTCCAGCCCTCCTCGTGCAGTACCAGCGTTCAAGGAACAAATACAGCAAGACTGTGGCTTTTAAGGCTGATTATTTCCATGGGAAGCCTCGTGCAGATGTCCTGGAGAACCTCAGAGTCTGGGTGACATGGAAAACAGAGCCAAGCCAGGGGGTGGTTAAGCCTTTTGGTAAGGATGGATCTGCCTGTTTTTGGGGCAGTGTGTGGGTGATGCTCTGCCTGCCTGGTGGGAATTATTCCAGCAGTGAGAGCAAGGCTGAGGACTGACTCTGTATGTGCATGGAGCAGTTATCCCAAATCCTTTCTGGGCTTACCTGCTGGCTTCCCAGGATGCTGAGAGTGTCCATGGCTGATGCTTCCATGATGTTTGGTAGCTCCTCTGCTGCCTCCTCCAGCCCAGGGCTGTTCCCTCAGGGTAGGCAGTGAGGTGGGTGCGTGTTGTGCCAGGACAGTCACCTTTGGGGGTTGTTTGTGTCACCCAGCCTTGGAGCACTGCTGTGGCCACAGTGGATGGGCCTTTGAAACTCTGCTCCATGTGGATGCCCATCACAAAGCTGCTCTGGCTCGTGTTCAGCACTGCAGATGCTCCATATGTATAAAAAGTCACGTAGTTCCTATTGAAATTCTGATTTTCGCCAGTCCAGAACTCTCTTCTGATTTTTTTTTTTCCTCTCTGCAGCAACCCTATGAATTACTCTTGTGGAAGAATTGCTTCTTCCCTATTGCCTCTTCTCCCGAGTTTTCTCCCATGTTTGCTGCTTTGAAAGCATCTCCCTTTAAGTTACACTGTTCTTTCTGTTTTGTCTTCTGTCTGTTCACTTTTATTCTGTTTCCTCTCTTTCTTTTTAGGTCTCCACAGAACTGAGGCGTTTTGTTCTTGTAAACCAGCCCATGCAAAATTTCCTTTTCAGGCTCCTTGCAGAGGCTCTAAGGCATGCACAGTGGGTTCCTCTCAGCAAGGAAATTGCTGGCATGGGTTTGTCTTAGGTGATTCAGGCTGTGGTCACTTCCCATGCTCTGGTCTCTCTGCAGCCCTTCTCCACCCCTGCAACTATTTCTTTTGAATCCATCCCTGGCATTTCATTGTGCTTCAGAGCAGGCGAGGGAGGGGGCTGGAAGAGGGTTGGTGTGTGGGTTTCTTCTTAAAGGAGGGTTTTTTTCCCTTCCTTTCTTTCCTTTCCTCCTCTTCTTGGCTCTGTTTTGAATCAGAGATAATGAGAACAGCATCAACACCTCCGTCCCGGGAGGGTGAGAGAGTTAAGCAGCAGCTGTGAAATGTAGGAAACAGGGAGGAGAGGAGTGGAGAGAAGAGAATCCACCACTGGACAGCCCTGGGGGCCCCTTCCTGCCTCCCCATCCCTGGGCTGGGGCAGTGTGGGTGCAGCTCAGTTGGATGCTGGGGCTGGAGCAGCTTTCCTCTTGGAGCTGCACTGGGGAGAGCAGGGAATTTGTTGTGGATGATGTGCTGGTACCTCAGTGATGGATGGAGCCTGCAGAAGCCACCCTGCCCCATCCCCAGCCCTGGGTTTGCAGGAGATGCTTGCGTGGGGGGCCCTGTGCCTGGGCCAAGCCTGAGGGTCTGTTTCCTCCCTCCCTTGCGTGGTAGTAATGCAAAACATCCCATGGGTTGACGGCAGTAGCTAAGAGAGTCGATTTGTTTAGCAAATTCCCATGGAATTTTAATCTGGTGTGGGAGGCTACTGGTCTGGGAAGGCTCTTTTGGCCCCACTTCCCGCTCTGGCACATCCTGCTGCATTTCTCTGCGGGATCAGGGGTCCTTGGTCAGCAGCACAGATGCTGTGACAAGTGCTGGGCCCTGGCCATGTGCTCTGGGTTCTGCTTTCCCTTTGTTTGCTCCACTAATAACTTGGAGGGGATCATGGCTTGTTTGCTGTGCTGCAGAGAGGAGCTGCTGCAGCAGGCTCTGGCTGGCTCTGTGCCTCCTCCTGCCCTGTGTTTTCCTGGTGAGCTGCTGGATACTGGATCAGTGCTGGTCTGGGGCTGGTGGGAGTGCTCAGGGGAGCGGCATTCTCCCTGTTCCATCCTTTTTGTAAAGGCATGGGATAGAAGAGGTGTGGGAGTGGGAAAAGTGTTTTATGCCTTCCCATCTCTGCACCTCCTTCTGCCATGTGTTCTCCTGGTGAAGTGCTGGATACTGATCAGTGCTGCTTTGGAGCTGGTGCATCATCTCTGGGCAGGTGGGAATGCTCAGGGAAGCAGCACTCTCCCTGTTCCATCCTTTTTGTAAAGACATGGGGTAGAAGAGAAGGAAAGACATGGGGTGGGAAAGGTATTGTGGGTTTTCATGGGCTGAAACGTTTCCATGTCCCCCTCTCGGTCCCTGTTGCATCTTTTTGGAGCTCCCCACTGTGGGATGCTCACACACCATCAGCCCTGCTCTAAGGACTTGACCAGAGCTGTATTGCAGCTCCCCCAGACAGGAGGCTCCTGCAGGGAGCTGCTCCATGGGCATGTACAGCCTTTGGTGGAGGTGCTGGGGCTGTGTGGGAGAGAAAATCCCACTGTGTGGGGGTGTCTCTTCCCCCGAGGCATCAGGGGTGGGTGAGAGTGTGGGGACACTTCCCCTTGGCAGGCATTGCTGGTGACAAAGCTGGCTTGGAATCTCTCCCTCTGAGCATCTCCTAAATGGAACTCCTGCAGATTTGGCATCCCCTTCATCCTCTTTGCATCTCCTGGCTTTGCAGAACTGTTTTTTGGATTCATTGATAACCTGTCACAAGGCAGGACTGGGGTGCAGGTTTTCTGTCTCACTGCCTCTCCCTGGCCCCCTGTGACAATCCACCATGTAAACTGGGGAGCTGCATCTCTCCCTACTGCAGGTGGATGAGACTTTGGGAGCTGGTCCTACACCTTGGCCCCTTTCTGCAGCATCAGGTGTGGGCTGGAGCCATCAGCCCTGTCACACTCTGTGCGCTGGAGGTGTAAATTAAATGTACAGGTGTGGCTGTTCACAGAAAACAGGCAGACTGTTTGAATTTGGGTTGTTTTAGTGCTGCCACCAGTTTGCAGCCCAACTGGGAACTGAGTGGCTCTGCCTTGCTGGCAGGGAGAGAGCTCTCTTTTCTTCCTTTCCTACTTGAGGCTGTCAGAGCTTTCCCTTTGCTACACCTGGAGCTTGTGCTGCTTGTCTCGGACTCTCTCTGCTCAGGAGCCAGGGTACATGGGCACACAGGCCAGCCTGGGCACCCACAGCAGCTGTCCCAGCCAGAAGGGGTGCCACGAAAACATCTCGGAACTCATTTGGTTTTCAAATAAATTCCAGGAGCTGGGATTTGCTGGTGGGGAGGGCAGAGCTGACCTGGCCCAGCCTTGGGGCTGCCCAGTGATGGGCAGCACTGGGTGATGGGCAGCACTGGACTGGCCGGTCTCTGCCCAGGAGCCCCCAGGGCATCTCCCTGCCAGGCGCCTGCCGAAACTGCCGGCACCCGTCGGGGCTTGTCCCACACTAATCCCTACTCAGGAGTGGGACTTTGGTCTGTTTATCTTAATAAACACTCTGCAAAGATCCTGCATTCCTTCAGGATGACTTCCCCGAGCAGGAGAGCTTTGATGTGCACTGTGGCTGGGGTGGGGACAGAGTGACTGTGCCCCAGGACTGGATGGATGGATGGATCTGCCCGGGTGGGTTGGAGGAGTTGTGCAGTGCCCTTACAAAAGCCAGTCTAGCAGTGCCTTTTTCTTTTTTTCCCCTTGAAAAACTGCTTCTCTTCCTGCGTTTTCAGCTTCCTGGAATCATTTTCTTTGATTAGCAGAGGAAATGGGACTCCGGTGCTTTCAATAATTCATACTCAATTTGGCTAATTTCAGCCTGGCTGCAGCACAGACTACAAAGTGAGTAAGAATGTGTGAGGTTTCAAACCACTTTTGTTTGCTTCTGATTTTTCCTTTCCTGGCTCTCCCTGTGTCCAGCAGCCCCATCAGTCCCTGGTAATTGTCCTACTAAAAGGTGTTAAGGTCACCAGAGTGGCTGGGTGTGCACAGGGACTGTTCCCAGGCTGGTCTCTGTCCTGAGTCCTCCCTCCAGCTCCCATCAGCTGCTGCTCTTCCTAAGAATCATGGAATAGAATAATTTAAGTTGGAAAAACCCTCTAAAATCAATGAGTCCAACCACTAACCCAGCACAGTGTTCACCACAGAGCCATGTCCACATGTGTCTCAGCACTTCCAGGCATGGTGCCTCCTGCTCCAATGCCTGACCACCCTTCCAGTGGAGAATTTTTTCCTAATATTCAATTTAAGACCTTCCACTCTCCCACCCCACGTCTCACCCACTTTCTCCGTTGACCTTGAGCTGATCAATACCTCTCTGTGAGATCTTGTGCCTTGGCCACGTTCCAACCCTATTAATTCCATTTTCATCCTTAAATCCACGTTTTTAGCTTCGCCTGAAAACCACTTTCTCTGGTAAATGTGCTGCCGGTTTGCTTTGCCTTGCACTGACATGCAGCTGCTTTTCCCCCTCCCAGAGGTACTTCCAGGAATGTTGTGGATCACACTGCAGCTGGCTGGGAAAAGATGTTTTGCAACACAAAGTGCTGTCACAGTGTCTGTCACCTCTGTCTTGTCGGAGCTGGGGCTGGAATTTGCCTGGCTTGTTGCAGAGGGGAGTCTGTGTGTGTCATTCTTAGAGTAACCAGGCAGTGGTTTTTCTCCTTGAGCTGAGGCCACGTGGATTTAGGTGGATTACTTGGATTTAGTGGTTTGCTGCCCTGGCAGAGCACTGGCTCTGCTATTCACTGTTTATAGGCTAGAGATGCTCCTTCACAGCAGGGCTTGGCTGTGGCCTCACTCTGTAGCATCTTTATTCCATTATCTGCTCTCGGGCTGCCTTTTTGTAGAAGGAAAACAAGTTAAAATAGCTCTGCTGCCCCTCTCCAGGTTCAGGAGGCAACCTTAACATCTTCCATAACCCACTGCCTCTTCCTACCCTGCTTTTATTCCCTGCTTAGCAGTGGATGTTGGGAGAGAACTGCACACTCCTGGAGGATGTTGTGTCATCCTGATGGGCTGGAAGTGCATCTTCTGTCTAATATTAGGCCACTGTGCTCTCTCTGTCTTGCAGGGATGCTAATTAGCTAAAGTGAACTGGAGGGCTGGCTGTGCCTCAGCCTCTTTGATTTGTGGGTGATAATTAAAACAAGGGGAGCAGAAAAAGGCTGAGGGAGCTTCTGCTGATCTCTGCACTTCCAAGTGTGTTGCCTCTCTGTGGGTATTTAATCCTTGGGTCTGTGTTTCGGGTGAGTAGGGCCAGGCCAGCACAGAGAGCAGCTCCCAGCTGCCTTCAGACACACAGGAATGCTTTGGGGTGGAATTTGTCTCGTCCAAACTGCTTCTGCTGGAGAGAGGGAAGTGTGGAGGTTCATAATCTCATAAATCATGGAATGGTTTGGGTTGGAAGAGATCTTAAATCTTATCCAATTGCATCCTCCTGCCACGGGCAGGGATACCTTCCACTAGCCCAGGTTGCTCAGTGCCCCATCCAGGAGGGGGAAGCAAATAGAAGAGGTGTTGAAATTGGACTTTATCAGGTTTTTAGCTAAAGAGAGTATGGACAGAGCTAGATCCTGACTTCTTTCCAGTGTTATTCCTGTCCCCCTTCCTTGTTCTGCAGGCTGGGACAGCTCATGCTGCAGGACCAAAGGCCAGGAGGGATGCTCAGGGTTTGTGTGTAACCACTTGTCACTGCTGAACTAAAGCTCCCACCTGGGGCCAAACTCAGGTTCTGAAAACTAGTCTTTAAACCCTTTACCAGCCTCTTGTGCTGTGACAGTGTGTGTTGTAGCTGAGGATGGTCCCACAACCTCTAACCTGGCTTGTGGCAATTCCTCTGGGAACAGGCACTGCCCCGTGCTCAGCTTTGGGAACCCAAGGGTGGAGTAAGTTGTGCCTTCCAGCACTTGCAGCACTTCTGCTCCCCCAAACTGCAGAGGAGAAGTCACTGGAGGGCAGGGGGAAGAAAACTCAACGAATGCATCACTTGCCAACTAATTCAGCTGCCAAATTGTGATTGCTTTGGCTGCAAAGCTGTTCTCCTTGGCCAAGAAGCGCCACATCTCTCTCTATTTCTGGGAAAAAACAATGCTCTGGGGCCTTAGGTCAGTTCAGGCCTTCAAGTACTTCTGTAAAATCAAGGGATAACTGCATTGCAAAGGAGGGATCTGCTTCAGAGTAAGGATGGTGAGGGTGAAGTGCTCTGAGTGCATAAGGCAAGCTGGATCCTGGCTTCTCACCTCGGACAGGGCAGCCCCAAGCAAACTTCCCTGGTTTGCATGGCTCAGGAAACAGCTGCAGTGATGGGCATGGACATGGAAAATCAAATTGGCCAGTTGGAGCTGCAAAGGTGTGTTACCTGCTCTGTGCTTTCTGTTAATGTGGTGAGATTCCTGGTTCCTGTGGAAGGCACCAATCTGAGCTTGGAAAGAAGGGAGAGGAGCAAAGCCAAGGGAATGGCATGAAGCTGTGTCAGGGGAGGTTTAGGCTGGATATTGGAGAAGGCTCTTCCCCCAGAGGGTGGTGGGCACTGACCAGGCTCCCCAGGGCAGTGGGCACGGCCCCAAGGCTGCCAGAGCTCCA
>JAWWEE010000052.1:5606508-5652510 GCA_035221455.1 Xenops minutus | reverse complement strand
GCACTGACCAGGCTCCCCAGGGCAGTGGGCACAGCCCCAAGGCTGCCAGAGCTCCAGGAGGGTTTGGACAACACTCTCAGGGACAGAGTGGGATTGCTGGGGTGTCTGCAGGGCCAGGAGTTGGACTCAATGATCCTTATGGGCCCCTTTCTGTAACTCTGTGAATCTCTGCTTTCTTCCTCAGTGGTGCACAGAAAGGACAAATCTCTGTCAAACCGCCTCGCTGGAAGGGTCAGAGTGCTCTGCACCCCAGCTGAAGGATTTGGCTTGGGGACCCTTAAATGTGTAGGGAATTTACAGTTCCTTCTGCAGCCTTTTCCCCCTTTCCCTGCCCAAGCCCTCTCTCCCTCCCAGCGTGCCTGTGCTGTGTTTGCGTAACCTGTTCTGGCATGTGCCCTGGTCAGGTGGATTATGCTCAGCAGAGCTCTGCCAGCCTGGAATGCCAGCTATGCATCCCCTGAGCACCCCTGGATGCAAAGGCAGACACCCCTTCTAAGGGTGCCAGGAGCTTCCAGGAGCTATGCTGTGGCACTGGTGCCTCTTCGAGGGAATTCGAGCAGTGTCAGAGCTTGCCAAAGGATGGGAGGGGAATGCTGGGGAGGCAGGGATTGGGGAAGGTGCCCAGTTGAGGAGCAGAGCTGGTGTGAAGCTGCTGGTTGGAGTTTGGGGGGTGCTGGAAAGCAGCTGGAACCTCCACCTTGCTGGAGGCTCCTTGCTGGGGTGCTATGAGGCTGCTGGGATCTATTCTTCCCTATCCATGGGGAGCTGTGGGTGGGAAACTGAGGGTTCAGAGTGCCTGTGGAGCTCCAGCATGGAAAGACAGCACTTTCCTGGGGTGTCTGGGAATCTCAGGGAAAGAGAAAGTCCCTTCTAGGGAAGAGTTGGGCTCTGCCTTGCAAGGCGGCTGCCACAGCTTTAGCAGCTCCTGCCTGAAGAGGGGAAGTGTGATGCCCTGTGTGCACATGCTTCCCACAGAGCTCCCCTTCCCTCCCTCATGGGTTGTTATTCACATAAAAAGGGTTTTAATCTCTTTATGGGGAGAACTGCTGGTTATTTTCCACTGACACCCAGGCGGGACTGCGCCAGGCACAGCGCTGCACTGTTCTCCACAGGAAACAGAGGGTGAAACTCCTAATCCTGCAGGAAAGAAAAAGCAGTTTTCCATTTGAGGCAGTTCTGGACTAGGCTGTAAATCCATGTGCTTTCACTTCTGCCCATGAGCAGCGGGTTCCTGGCTCTGGTGTGGTACCAGGGCTGTCGTGGGCAGGAGGGAGCTAATTCCTGTGATGTTCTCATAGGCAGTGCAGTTATTCTTAGAGGGCTGGGCAAATCCTACAATATTATCAGGGTTCCTGCAGTCCTGTTGCCAGGGCTTGTCAGTAACCCCCAGGGACTGGGGCATATATTTAGCTCTCAGAATGAGCCCAGTTTCACTTGGTGGAATGGTATGGCTGCAGATAGTTCCTTGGGTGATGCTGCTCTTAGAGGCACGTCTCATGGAAAAGTGGAATGCTGCTCTACTTGGTTAGTTCCTCTGCTCATGGCCCTGGTGTGTTGGCTGGGGTTGTGTCCCACTGCTTGGACCAAATCTTTAGGGTTAGGTGGTTCATTTGCCCACCTTTGCCTCCAGACTGTGGTGTCACTTGAGGCAGAGGAATTTCAGGGCCCAAACTGTCTCGGGCTGAACTCAGTGGATCCCTTGTTCCCAGACTTCTCTAGGGGCTCTGTTTGCACTGAAGCTGAGCTTATGAGGTTATCAGAGGTGCTCAGTGTGGCTGTGAATGGGGAGCTCAGAGGGTTGCCAGTGGCAGGGCTCTCATTGCCTGTGGTGGCACAGGCTTCTCTTTCTCTTCGTAACACTCGTGAGAACCATTCCCTGACGCTGAGCAGGTGCTGCAAGGCTGAGCCCCCTGGGATATGGCAGCCCCAGGGAATGTGGTGCTGTGTGACACTGGTGACTGGGCTGTGCTCAGCCTTCTCTGATAGGTGAACTGGAGCAGGGAACAGCAGCCTCGTGGGCAGAGGGCTCTGCAGGCTGCTCAGGCAAGCCCTGATGCTCAGGGTGAGGTGCCCTGCCAGCTGGTCCCTGCCTTGTGTCTCAGATGAGCAGAGCCCTGTGCTCGCCACGGCAGGGCTGGCAGTGGTGTGCACAAAGCTGTTCCATGCAGCCTCGCCACATGTGCCACATGTCAGCCCCTTTTTCAGAAGCTTTGTAAAAACCCCCTTTTCCTGCCAGTTTTACATGTTTCCATTATTGCATCGCTGCGATGGCAGAGGGCTCTGCTTGCAGCTTAGGTAGCAGAGGTGGCACTGCCAGACTGCAAATGAGACTTGTCACTTTATTCCTTGTCACATTATTCCTTTCTTCCCTTGCTGCTGCCTTAAGCTGGGCTTTGCAGCAGCAAAGCCCCATGTGCTGAGCTCATCTGTGTCACTGCTGAGCACTGGGGCTCTTTTTGGGGGGATGAGGATGGTGAGAGGAAGCAGGGAGGGGGCAGCCCTAGGGCTGCAGGAGCTGGAAAGAAAAGCAGCTTTGTGAGACTGCCCTGTCCTGTCAGCCCCAAAAATGCCTGGCTGGAGGGTGGTGGAATTGGAATGGGCTGCCCAGGGAGGTTGTCAAGTCACCATCCCTGGAGGTTTTTAAGAAGAGACTGGATGTGGCACTCAGTGCCATGGTCTAGTAGGCAGGGTGGTGTTGGGTCAAAGGTGGGGCTTGGTTATCTCAGAGGGCTTTTCCAACCTAGTTGATTCTATGATTCTATTCTGTGATTCTACAAAATTCGTTTACACCGGGGAGGTGGCTGCAGAAATATCATGGAAACTTACTTTCTGGGATGGCCTGCCTGACTCCATGGTAGCACCTTGCTCAGAGCCCACCCTGATACAGAGAACAGCCTGCTGCTCCCTTTTCTACTTGGAAGCTGCTTATGCACTTAAAACCAGTTGATTGCCTCTTGCCTCTGATGCCATTCCTCTGGATTGAGCAGCCACAGCTCTCAGTCTGTGCTACCCTGTCACTGATTCTGCTTTCCAGGACCAAAATCCACATTAGCAATGGGTTGCTGCTGTTTTCCAGATTGCACTTTTCTGCCTCCTTACTCGTGCCTGATGCCTGTTGTGCTGATGCTGAGAGTGATGAGCTGGGTAACATCCAGCTGCAGGTACCTGGGAAAGGCTCCTGCTCTCTGGGAGGCTGAGATAAGGCTATGGGGAAGCTGCCCTGCCCAGAGCTGCTACCTGATCCTCAGGGAGTGGCTTTGTCGGGATGGCTTTCCCTGGATGCCTGTATTTTGGGCAGCCTGTACCCCCCCAGTGCTCTGCTGCTGTGCTGTCTGTAAAAGCAGCGTGTGCTGGGAGTGGAAAACAGCTGCTCTTGGGTTATTCCATGGACCTCATGCAGTCTGCCCTCCATGGAAATGAAATTCTTTCCCACTTTATCTACCGGATATATCCCGTTGCGAAGTTTGTTTGGTGTTTTTATCTCCTGTGGTCCATCTTTGTTTTGGAGCCGCTCAGTGGAACATCAAAGGCTGGATTTTCCCACCCACTTACTCGGGGAAGTACAGAGCTGCCTGAGCCTGGAGGCACGGCTGCTTTTTGGAGGAGCCTCCATCCCAGCCAGTGCCCATTTGTCTTCTTGCACTGAGGGATATTGAGCAATAACCCAGGCCAGGCTTAAAGGTACTGACAGAGTCCTGGGCCAGTCTTCAAACTGGGAATGGGAGGGAGAAGCTGTTGCTTCCACAAGTGGCTCTAGGAAATAGGAAAAAATATGTCTGAATTTAGACTGTAGTATCAAATGGATCTGATGGTTCCACTGCTTTAGGAAAGCCAAGCCCTTGGGCTTTCCTGGTAAGTTCTTGGATCAACTGCATGTCCTGGTGTTGGGCAGCACACAGACCCTGGAGAGGGAGAAGGGTGAGAGCTGCAGGTTCTGAGGCCACTTTTAGTGCCCAGCTGGGGAATGATGGGAGCAGGTTCCTCAGGCTGGGTGCCACTGGGGCTGGCACTGCTGAGCCTGGCAAGGGCCACTTGCCAGCACTGGGAGACAGTGGAGCTGGCACTGTCAGTGCTGGGCTGAAGGGCCTGTGTGCCAGAATCCTGCTTCCATGGCTCCTGAGGTGCTGCCTGGATCACAAGGGATGGATGGCAAGACCTGAGAGGGCGTTACAGACCCAGGTTGGTCCATATCAACCATCCTCATCCCAGCTGTAGGCAGGCTCTGGGGTGGTGAGCGTGGCTGGCAGTGCAGATGGGCTGAGGGCTTGGATCCCTGCCTCTCCTCTGCCTGCCTCTCCTCTCCACACCTCACCTGTGGGGAGACATTCCTCTGGCATCTGCTCACCCAGCCCTGTGCTGGCTCGGGCTCACCTGCCACCTTTGTGCTCTGTTTCCTGGGCAGAGAGGAGATGTGCTCCCTGTGGCAGCCCAGGGAGTGAACCACGAGGTTTTCCAGCTGGATGGTGCTGACACTGCTGCTGTTAGGAGCCTGGGACTCCAGTTAAAACCAAAACACCCTGCTGCTAAACAGCTTCCTCTGGAAGCCTGGAAGGATGCTCTATAGGAGCTGGCTCTGATGTGGTGCAGGGTAAACATGCACTTCCCAACCATACTGTGTGGTTTCTCTTTGCAGATGAGCTTGGTTTTTCTCTCGCTGAGTATGCAGAGTTCTCATCCCCTGGGAAAGGAGCCGTCTTGCTTCCTCATCCTTCCCTGCAGGGTCCTGCCCCACGTTCTGTTCTCACCAGGGCTCTGACAGCTTCCTGGTTTGCAGGGTGTTCCTCTCCTTGCCAGGGCAGCTCCCAGCCCGGCTCAAGTTCCAGGATTTATTTGCTAACAAACCGCAGGAGGGATTTCTGAGCTGGCAGCTCAGTGGGATGAAGGGTACAGGGACACAGCCTGAACTAGCATGTTATTTTCAAGCTGCAGTTCCTTTTCCTGTAGAGTCTGCCTTGAAGAGGCAGCACTGCAGAGAGACCCAGGTACCTGCTCTGCCTTCCCCAGGGTAACACCTGGTTTGCTCAGTGAAGGGGAGAGAAACAATAGCTTTCCTGGTTGTGCTGTCAGAGTGGTGGGTATGTGGATCTCAGGTGCTCTTTGGGGTAAAGCACTGGCAGGCTGTCAGGGTTTCATAGCAGCTTGGACAAATTGGTTTGGACACAACATGATCCTTCCATTTGCACGTGAAAGTGAAGCTGATGGTTGATAGAAACTGCTTGGAGATTTGTTAGTGGATGGAACTTTGGTTGCCTGGGAGTATCTTTGCTTTGGATTTGAGCTAGGGGAGCATATCTGCCAAATTCCTCCTAAACTCTGCCTTCATCCCAAGCTTCCTACTGACACCAGCTGATCCACTTCATGCTCTTCTGGCTCATGAGAACCCTGGCCTGCTGTGCTCAGTGCTGCTGGCTGGGACCCAGTTCCCAGGCACTAAAACAGGGGGAATCTAAAGAAATCCAGGCTGGAATTGTTTTTCTAGACTGGTAATTTCTCCCAGACAGCTCTTGGTTACTCCTAGCCAGCCGGACTTGCACTTTCTTTGCCCAAGGGAGTCTTTTCTAGGCTCTGTCAAGGTCTTGTGGAAGTGCCTGGCTCCCTGGAGTCTGTCAGTGATGCTTCATGTCCGTCCTGCAACTCTGTTTGTAGCATCGGGATTGTGGTGCCCTGGAGCCAGGAGGGAGGAGGGCAGGACTGGTGGGAGGACATGAGTGTGTGTGGAGGGGGTGCACAGCCTTATAAAAGCTGGAAGGGATGCTGCTTAGGGATACAGCTCTTGAAAGGGATGCTGCTTAGGGATGCAGATCTGGGAACAACCCTGGTGGTGGTGGTAGTGTAGGGTCTGCATTAAGTGTCTCTGAACTCAGCCTGACCTCATGCCCACCCATGTGCTACTGTAGTGCAGAGTCCAGTGCAGCAACTGCAGATCCATCTGGATTTAGCCCATCTATCCCAGTGCTTCTTTCCTGTGGAGCATTTCCTTTGTGCTTCTGGCTGGGCTTTTCCAACCCAGCCTAAAGAAGAGGGAGGGAAACAAAAGGGAAGAGATGCTTTAAGAGGGTGGCTGGACCACTCCTGCTGGTGCATCCCACGTGCAGAGGGTTGTGTTTATCCCTCTTCCCACCCTTTGGGAGCATCCTGTTGGGCAGGGGCACTGGGAGCACTGGGCTCATCTCCCTGTCTGCCAGTGGTCATATTCCACCAGCTCTGCAGAGAGAGCAGTGTGTGATAAGTGCTTTTTTTTTGTCCCCAGAGGGAGGATGTTGGATGTCCCAACCCCTCCCAGCCTGGCTGAAGCGTGGGAACCCTTTGGTGAAGTGCTGCCCCGGAAATCAGTCCTGGAGCAGGCTGGTGTCCTTCTCAGGGTGAAGGGAGGATGAAGGGAAGCAGCAGTGTGGGCTGGAGCTGCTGTCCTGTGAACCCAACCAGCCCCTGGGAACCCTCTGGCCATTGCATCTGTCCCAATAACAGAAAGCACTGCCCCGGTGTCCAGTTCCCTTTACAGAGCCCAGCCTTTTGCACATATCCTATGCCTTTCCAGCAGGGATTTTTCCTCTCCCACTGCAGAGGTCTCTGCTCTCTGCCCCTGTGCACTCAGAGCTGCAAGGACTGGGCTGTGGAGGACGGAGCCTTCCCATCTGTCTGTCCAGAGGGCTCCCAAGGGGGTGGGTCTGGTCACCTCTGGCCTGATGAGGTGGTGGCTCCTCTTGCAGGGAAGGATGGGGATGGCACCAAGAGGTGTGGAGAGACCCTGCTTGCCTCTTTTTGCCCCCAGTGCAGGAGTCCTATTTGAGTGTGTGTTTTGGCTTGTGGTCACAGTGCTTGGGGGAAGGTGGCAGTGCTGGCACCACAGCCCTGCTCTGCTCCTGCCCCTGGGGGAGCTGGGACAAGGTGAGATGTACCCCCAGAGCATGGTGGGCACTGAATAGGGCAGTGGGCACAGCCCCAAGGCTGCCAGAGCTCCAGGAGCATTTGGACAGTGCTGGGGGACAGGGTGTGATTATTGGGGTGCCTGTGCAGGGCCAGGAGTCTGGGAGAGGAGAGGTCTGGCAGCTTGCTGTTGGGAGTGTGCACTGAGGGATGAGGAAGGATGCTGTGGAAAGGCATCAGAGCATGGTGGGACTTTGGAAGGGGGCTCTGCTCCCTGCTGTGCCAGACGGGTGGTCTCTGGGTGGCACATGGTTCTCACTAACACATGGCTCAGAGCCCTTGACAGAAGCAGGATCTGTGCACAGCTCGTGCCTCCTGTCCCTGTGTCGCAGTGCCTGTGGCACTGGACATGAGATAACATTACATCTGAGCCTACAGACGTGTACCCTGGTGCCTGCAGCCCCTGTGACCCGCAGTTGGTGGGGCTGGGAATCTGCCCTGCCACGTCTCATCAGCTCTGCCCTCGATGCCACGCTCCTCTGGAGCGACAGCCGGTCCTCCGCCAGCGCCGTGTGTGTGTGTGAGGATAGAGTTGAAAGGAGCTGGCACTTGTTTGAAGCCTGCTTCAGATTAAAGGCTTTCCCTTCACAGTAAATCTTGCATGTCTTACATCTTAATGTGTTACATTCTTTGCCCCGGAGCAGGGCTGGAAAGCGGCCACTGCAACGCTGACCTGTGACAGGAGTCGTGGCTGTGTGCGATGTGGGAGATCCGGGTGTCACGCTGGATGCTGCTCCCAGCTGCAGTGGGAATCCATTGGCCTCACTGCGTGGGTGTCGTGGTCAGTGGGTCGGGCAAAGGCACAGCTCGAGCTGTGGAGGGCTCTGTGTGCCATGGAATGCCCATAGGGGATGGATAATGGATAATTGGCTCATTTCAGCTGCATCGTAACAAAGAATAATGGGTTTGAACTGAAAGGGGGGAAGTCTAGGTTAGATATAAGGAAGGAATCCTTCCCTGTGAGGGTGGGCAGGCCCTGGCACAGGTTGGGCAGAGAAACTGTGGCTGCCCCATCCCTGGAAGTGTCCAAGGTCAGGCTGGATGGGACTTGGAGCAACCTGGGCTAGTGGAAGGTGTCCCTGCCTGTGGCAGGGTGTGGAACAAGATGAGCTTTAAGGTCCCTTCCAATCCAAACCATGCTGTTATGTTATAACTCATATGTGCATTTCAGGAGTTTGGTGGCTCTTCCAAAGCAATCCCAGAGCCAGCTCTGCATCTGCAGCTCATGGCACTTCAACTCCCGTTAACAGCCGTGTGGCTCAGACAGATGGTCTGACCACGCTACGGGGGTGTCAAAATACAGGAATAATTGTTTACAGGCAGAAAACTGCCTATGTGGGAATCAACACTCAAAATTTATTGGAATTTGTTCAGGAGGAGCCCGTGGCCTTAATCAACAGAGGATGTGTGCAGTGGGCTCCCTCCCCTGGAGAAGGGGCTGTCAGGGTGGCTTGAAAACAGGAGAACTGTGGGGCTGGAAGGGGAGACCCATCCCCTGGTGTCACTGGACAAGCAGTGTGGCCTGGCACCATCTCCAGCTTCCAGGCACTTCTCTCCTGGGAAACATGTGCTTAGAGAGCAAGATGCCTTATGGTCACAGCTTGCTCCTACTTGACTGTGGATCCCATCCTGTGTACCTGGGAATGGTCCTGGAGGCAGGTGGAGGGCAGCGAGGTGGCTGCTGGAGCGTGGGCTCTCCTGCCTTGGCAGGGCAGAGAGGGGCACATTCCTCTGCCCTGACTTCAAAGCTTGTTGCTGGATATACAGAGCCCAGCAGCCTTGGCAACCCCGCTGGCCCCAGAGTTGGCAGCAGCTGTTTGCTGCTGTTCCTGGGCTCTGCTGGGCTCTCACTGCCCTTTTGGCCTCACCCCTTTGGGAGAGGTGCCTGCCCCTCGCTCAGAGCCAGGGGATGAGCTGTGGGGACGTGACTCTGCTCTTCCCTGCCCTCCTGCTCCCACACCCCTTCCAGGCAGTTGATGGTGGTGTCCTTTCTACCTGCTCTCCAAGGCTGTGCTGTCCACCGTGCTGATCTTGAGGGAATTTTGGAGCACCTCTAACCTGTATTTTGATCTCAGCACCAGGATCAAACCTTTCTCGTGTCCGTCATGTGCTTCCTTAGGTAGTCTCAGGTGAGTCCCTGTTGTCCCAAGGTTTCTTGATGGGATTTAGGCAGAGGAATATCCCTCAGTCTCTAGAGGAGGATGAGTTGTCCTGAGTGCTGGTGGAGGTGTTGAGGCTTTTCCAGCCCTGGCTCCTTGCCCAGCTTTTCCTGAGCCATCCAGGTGACTTCAGCTGCACAGCCCTGTGCTGGGAGCATTGCTGCAGCCCAATTAGGAGATTAAAACCTGCTATTAGGAAATGAGGCTGGTGCAGTGTGGGCTGGCAGCAGTTTCTTGCTTTCAGCTCCTTCAGCTGGTTGTGGTTCATTGGCTCCCTCAAGTCTCCTGAGCTTTGTCCAGCTGATTCCAGCACTCAGAGGAGATTGTGGAATAAGAGTCCTGTGCATCCCCAGTGGAGAATTTTGGATATGTCCCTTGTGACAGAGGGGTCTGTGTTGTATGGAACAGACATTGGGAGAGGTTGTAGGGGAGGAGGTGGTACTGGAATTGCTAGCAGTAGCCTTTGGAGATCTCGTAGCCTTTGCTGTGTGAGCCAGGTGTCCAGGGCTTGTGGTGACAGGACAGATGGACTAGGAACCCCCAGAGCAGGAGATCCTGCTCACTTGCTTGCCTCTGTCCCTTTTCTCTCTGCCCAGATCCATGCCTTTGGGAAGTCTGAGGCTTCGTGGATATCTGACATGAAAGGAGTTGCCAGGAGGGAAATAAACTTGGCTGCTGTTTTCTCCCTCCCCGTCCTCACTGTGTGCACATCCTTTGACTGCTCCATGCCTAGGGCTGTACCCTTGGCAACACCCCTCCACCCTGGCAGGGCTTCTGGTAGATG
Organism: Xenops minutus; assembly: GCA_035221455.1. NCBI lineage: Eukaryota > Metazoa > Chordata > Aves > Passeriformes > Furnariidae > Xenops > Xenops minutus. The sequence goes on along the minus strand of JAWWEE010000052.1, from coordinate 5,642,640 downwards.
CCACTTGGATGTTTCTTGGGCAAATAGACCCTTTTCCCTGGAGGTGTGTCATCCACTTCACATTGTACAGATGTTCCCCAGCTGTGCTCCCCACCACGGCTTCTTCCTTGCCATCAAGTACAGTCTTGTGTGGGTTTTAGTGGGTGCCCTTATCTGGTTGGCTCTGTTGGCACTGTTTGGGTATCTCCCTTTCGTGAGAGAGGCAAGTGCTCTTGTGACTCTTAATCTGGTGACTTTGCCTCTTATTTGGTTAATTTTTTGGGGGCAGGACTTGGGATGCTGCAGGGACTCGTTCTGTGAGGGTCAGACCTGCTCCCTGAGATGCTTCTCAGCAGCGTGACGGGAACTTGGCTGTCCCTTGTGCCATTGATAAGGCTTATCTGCCTTCTGCTGGAGTCCCTGCAGATCTGCAGGCATCAGGGTTTCTGCCTTGCTTTTATCCAGGCTGTTCTTCATGGGGCTTTGATCCGCTCCTTTTCCCTGGCTCCGAGTCAGGGTGTGTGAGGGATGAGGCTGTGCAGGTCCACTGAGTTGGCTGCAGGTTTCTGGGGGTGAACCTCTCATGCAGGGGGTGAGGAGTTAGACCTGGAACTGTCAAGCTCCTCTCCATGACCAGCAGAACCAGCCTGGGATGCCCAGGGAGGAGCTCTGCTCTGCTCTGCGGGCAGAATTTGTTCTGCTCTGACCAACTGTTTTTCCTCTGTTTTTTTTTGCATGTGCTGTCCTCTCCCACGTGGATTCTGGATTATTCATTACTAGGTAAGAACAGCATTTATCTCCTTTCTTGGCCTGAAAGTGGGGCAGGGGAGGCTGGGATGCATTTGGTCTTGACACACAAGGATGCTTTGTGTGATGGGAGCAGAGTACGTGTGTGTGGGAGGCTGATTCCTTGGATCAGCCTGTTCCTGGGCAGCCTCCAGCTCAGCCAGCAGTGAGGGAGCTCTCCTGTGCAGGTGGCAGAGCACAGAGGGGACAGAAAGAGCTTGTCCCATTTGTCCAGTGGCACAACATAAACCCCCTCTGTCCTTTTTTAGAGCAGTGTGGCTAAAACTTCCCTTTGCAGAAGTGGGATGTGCCTGGGTATGAGCTGCTTTGTTGGGCAGTCAAGGGCTGGGAAGGGATTGTGAAGATGAAGATGAGGATACTGGAATGTTTTAACTGGGAATGTCCAGAGTTGGTAGTGATGCTTTCCATCCTCAGGAATTTCTTCACAGAAAGGGTGCTCAGGTATTGGAAGGGGCTGCCTGGGGAGGTGGTGGAGTCCCCATCCCTGGAGGTGTCCAAGGAATGACTGGATGTGGCACTCAGTGCTCTGCTCTAGTTGTCAAGGTGGTGATCAGTGAAAAGGTGGACTCAGTTATCTTGGAGGTCTTTTCCAACCTCAGTGATTCTGTGATTAATTGCATCCTTTTGGGAGAGGAAATGTACTGCATGGTGTGATTTTTGGGGTTGTCCTGTGAAGAACCATGACTTGGACTAAATGATTCTTGGAGGTCCCTTCCAGCTCAGGATATCCTATCCTATCCCATCCTATCCTATTCTTTTGAAATAGCTTTTTGGAGCATATATGAGTTCTGAAGTGCCAGCTTATTCCTTTATCAAGAGGAGAAAAGAGTCACCTTATGCTTAAAAGGTTAAATGGTCAGTGCAAGTACAGCATTCCTGCTCCCTGATAACTCCCTTCTGGAAACAAAACCCACGTGGGTTTGCCTTGGGTAAAGATCAATAGGATTTATAGAGCCTGTTCCAAATCCTCAGGGTCAGTTGGTCAAGTGGGGTAAATTGGGAGAGCTTTGCCCAAGGTTATAACACTTAATTGGTAACAGTCTGTGCTGGGGTTTCATGGGAAACCTGACCCTCTCTGGGCAGCCTCTGGAGAGCAGCAGCTGGGAAGCAGCTGGAAAGCAGAGGGTGCTGTTAACAGCTCTCAGAAAAGCCCAACAGGCTTTGGAAGCCTCAGTGTCATTTTAAGGGCACTCACACCAGCTCCAGCCTTTAATTTTTTACTGGTTTCTGTTGTTCTCCTTATGTTACATCATGGTTTCCTTAAGTTTTGTGATGGCCCAGCCAAGGGCCAGCCCTCCTGCCTTGCTCATTTTGGCTGTTACAGGACAACTTGGAGCCTTGCAATTGGAAAAAAAACCCTAACATATTTCTAAAATGATTGCCATTTGTCTTGGTTGTCCTGGGCTAGGGTTACTCTCTTCATGAGAAATTGAATTGGATGTGACAGTTCAGTGTTAGGAAGGAGCCAGGCAGCTGCCAGGGAGCAGGAGAGGGCCAAGCCCTTCATGGAATCCTAAAGCCTGGAAAAGAACTCTAAGGTCACAGAACTTAGGTTGGAAAAGACCTTTCAGATCACAGAATCATTCAAGTTGGAAAAGCCCTCCAAGATCATCAAGTCCAGCTATTAAGTCAGCACTGCTGTGTCCAGCACTAAACTGTGTCCCCAAGTGCCATATCCACGTGTTTTTTAAACACTTCCAGGGGTGGGGATGCCACCACTTCTCTGGGCAGCTCTGGGAATGAAGCACTTGCTGGGTAATGCTGGAGCTTAAATGGGTTGAAGGAGGTAGAAATGCAGGATTGCTGCTGGAATCAGGAGGGAATGGGATTAGGAGGCTGCTGGTGGAGAGCAATGAAGGATGTTATTTCAGGGTCTCCATTAAACAATTAAGAGGGAATTTTCTTCAGCCAGAGAGAACGGAGTTAAATGCTGTGAGGGGAGGCAGCTGCCTGTGCTGTCTGCCCTACATGGGACTCTGGCAATGACAATTCTCCAAAGGGAAAGTGAATGAATTTTAATGAAATCTTGAAAGACTTTAAATTTTCATGTTAGCGTCAATTATTCAGGACAGTCGAAAAGCAACTTTAAAGCCTCGTAAAGAGAAAAGGAAAAGAAGAGGCCAGTTTGATTTTTTTTTAATTGATTTGCATTTTGCTCCACTGCAGTGAAACATGGACATTTTAAAGACACTGGTGTTGGTTATTGCATCTGACAGCAGTGCTGGGGAGGGAGGATATTGGGAAATGACTGATGTACTGCCTGGGGCATGGTAGAGGTACTGAGAGAGCCCAGGGGGACAGGAGACTGTGTGGTCAAGGACATGGGGCAGTATCCATGCTGGGCAGCTAAGGGGGCTGTGGGCTGACTGCTGCACTTGCTGCTCAGCCCAGAAAATTCCCTTTGTGTGATGAACCTGCTTAGTTTTAGCATCACTGGTTCTGTGCTATCTGCAGGAGGGATGGGTGGTCTCGGTGCTGGACTGATGGAGGCAGGGATGCAGTTCTGATCTGAGACACCCATTCCCACCTTCTGACCTAGGAAGGGAAGGTAGGAGCCCAGCCATGGCTTGTACAGGGTGGTGCCTGCCTGTGGCTCTGTCCCTGCTCCCCCTGCACCTTCCCCAAGGGCCACCAGCCACATGAGGTGTCTCCTGTGCTAGAATTCTCACTCCCAGCCATGGGAGTGGCTGTGATGGTGAAGAGGACGTGTGTGTGGGTTCATCACCTCCTAACCAGCTTTGCACAGGGGGGTGAAAGTGTTTGAGCTGTGCTCAGGCTCTTGGGTGTGTCTGACCTGATGCTGCCAGGGTTTGGGTACCACCAGGACATCCGTGGGCTCCACAGGGTGGGACCATTTGCCTCTCCAGGACTTCTGGAGGGCACAAAGGGCACCTCTTGTCATCCAGCCTGTGTACAGGCATGGGGAATGCCACGCTGCAGGAAGGAGATCCCCTAGGACCATGTGCTCTGGCTTGGCAGCAGAGAACATGAACGAAGGGCTGGCAGGGCAGGGGACTGCCTGCCTGCCTGCACAGCCTGCTGCATGCCCTGGGGTGGAGGGATCCCTCTTGTTCCTGCCTGCATGAGCCCTGCTGACATGCAGCCTGCCCAGTGGGCACTGTGACTCCTGCTTTGAGTGCAGAGTATCCTCATTTTCAGCGCTGTATCCTTGGCTCTCTCTGCTTGTGGAGAGGGGGATGCTCTGCATTCTGCATCTGTGCCCAAGGGCCTCTCTGGCTTCACAGCCCTTCCTGGAACAAGGGTTGCCTCTCTGCTTGCTCCTGTGCTTTCTCCCTCCCCTCTCGCTCAGCCCAGGGCATCTGTCTGCGTTGCTGTTTCGGCTGCCCAGCAGGCTGATGCCTTGCCTCCCTTTGAGGGTGCCCCACTGGTGCAGAGGGGCTGTGTAGCACAAACAGGGCTTTTATTCCCTGCTGCTGGGAGCTGCCAGGCCTGGCTCCCTTCCCAGAAAGCGGAGCTGGGGCTGAACATAAGCAGCTATTGTCTCAGCCCTGGAGACTGAGATCTGAGCTCCGCTGGTGCTCCGGAGAGGGGATCCTGCCTGCTGGAGGGACTTGAGAAAGGAGCCCAAGGAATATGGGAGATTTGCAGGCCCTCAATTATGCTCCTCTCACCAAAAATAATGCGGATACGACTCCTCCTTTGACATTGGAATCGCTCTTCCCCCTGGGCTGGGGGGGCTGGTACAGTCAGTTTGTGTCTAGCAAAGACTGAGCCCTTTGTCTTCAGGGCTGGAGGAGGAAATGGGGGGAGAGTGGTCTTACAGGAAGGCTCTGCTCCTTGGAGGGTACCCCAGCTGGGACTGGGGGTCCCTCGTGCTATCCTGGTGTAGGGAATGACACTTGGGACAGGGATACGCTCAGGGCATGCACTTGTCCATGTCTGGTGAGGTGACAAAGTGACATGGTGGTGTGGGTGGCAGGTGTCACCCTCTCCTGTTCAGCCTTGCATCCTTGTAGCTCGTTCCTCTCCAAAGAGGGATGCGTGGAAGATGATTCTGGTGGGGATTTGGAACTCAGGGTGCTGCTTGCCAGGATTTTCTCTCTTTGTGATCACCCCTCAGCACAGACTATGGGTCTGGTGGCAGCTCAGCCCCCCGGCAGGGGATGAAACCAGCAATGGGGGGCATCAGGATGGCCCAGCTGGCTCTGCTTCCCTGTCCTTCCTGAGGAGGGGATGGTCAAAGTGAGTGCTGGTGGGGTGCAGGAAGGCAGAGCTGTGAAGATAGGCTGGTCTAAGTTAGGAGTTCTGCCTGTGATTTTATTTGAAGAAGCTGGAGTTCAGCACAAGGACAAGGGGATGATTTCGTAAAGTGAGTAGGTGGGAAGTCATCACCTGATGTGGGAAACTTGTGCAGCACGAGAAAATAAATGGCTCTTGATGCCACAGGGACTCAGAGGGGTCTTGGTTCCCATCCAGCCCCTGAGGCAGCTCATGGGTATCCTGTCTTGGTTTGGGTCTCCCTGTTCTGGGCCACAGCTCTGCAGTTCTCTGCAAGGGCCTGATTTGTGTGTCTGCCTTTGATTTGTCAGAATCCAGCCTTGTAATCCAAGGGAAATCACTGCACAGGTAGAATACAGGCGGGGATGGCTGGATAAGGCAGCCCTGGAGCCCCTGCCAGATCCTCTAATCAGCCTTGAGTTGTGGGGAAAGAGTTGCTGGAGTGTCTCGTGCCTGTTTTTCCCCTTCTGAAAGCAGGGAAGGGTAAAGGGAGCTAATTGTGAGGCTGTTTCACGAGTCATTTGGCCGTGATGAGCCACGCTCAGGAAAGTGGGTTTTAGGCGGAGTTTTTGCAGCTTAATCTGTCGGAGTGGTGCTCAGCAGCCTGATGCCTGCAGCCAGCCTCGTCTGAGTAAACTTTCCCTGGCTTCAATAAAAACGTTTGTGTAGCAGACACTCTGCCCTGTGGGTTTTTTCCTCCCCTCCCACCAGAGCATCCTGGTACCCAACCCACGGCAGCTTCTTAAGAGTGTGTTTGGTGGTGGCAGAGAGGGGAAACCTCAAATCCTTGCAAAGCAATTACTGCTAATGAGACACTTCCTACACATCTGGTTTCAATTCTGGCTGTGTTTTGGGGACTGTTCTTCAGAGCTTGGGAAGGGAGGAAGGTGGGGAAATCCCTGCCTCCTCCTCTCCTTCCAGCAGCACCCTCTTCCCGAGGTGGCAGTGGGGATGCTCCTGAGTTCCCATCTCGTTTTCCAAACCTAAACAACTGACACCCGAAATTGCAGCTCTCCGGGGAGGCTGAATTGCAGCAGCAGCAGTTGTTGGATGTTGATGGCCTGCCAATTGATTGATATGTTTTTGAGTGTGAGTGTAATGCGGTTAATTAGTGTGTCATTTACAAGAAAAGGGATGGATGCCCCAGACTGAAGGGAAAAAAAAAATCCTGAATTAATTGCCGACTGCAAAGAAAAGGGGAGAAATTCTTGGGTTTTTGCTTGTAGAGGGATTTAATATTAAATTGATGAAAGCTGTCCTTAGCTGTCCTGAGTTCTTCCAGCCCCTTGTCTCATTTGCTGGATGCAGAAGCTGCAGCAGAGCATCCCATCCCTGCAGGGCTGGCACTGCCTGCTGGGGCTGGGAAGCAGCTGCTGGAGCACCCCTGGCTTTCAGTGGGATATTGGTACCCACATCCCGAGCTCTTCCCAAAAATCCCACGCTGGTTTTAGGTGGATTAGCTAAACCCCCACAGGGCTCCTTCTCCAGTTTCTGTCCGTTTGGGTCAGGTCTCTCTTGGAATGCAGATCCACACGGATCCTGGGCCCCTCTGGCTGCTGGTTTTGGCAGCAAGTGCCTTGTTATCTCGGGACAGAGTGTGGCCTTGGAGCAGGATGCAGAGAAACAGTAGGGAGGGTCACGGAGAGAGGGATTTCAGGAAGTCTGTGTTGCTTTTGTGCACTGAGCAGCAGGAAGGTGGCGTGGGAACCCTTGGCTTGTTTCCTTGGGGTTGAGACAGTCTAACTTGGACTGCCTGGCAGGCTTATCAGTGATGTTGGTGTGAGGGCAAAGGAAACACTGTGCTGTTGGGTTCCTGGGATCCATCAGGGTCCCTCCTGTGGCTCTGCAGGCACTCCAGCTTCTCTTGGTGGGGGCACAGGTGAAAAATATCCATCCCCTGTCCCCTTCCCTGCAATGCAGCAGGTTCCCCTTTGCAGAAAGCCTTGCAGAGGAGCCCCTTGCCCTGGGGCTCACCCTGTGTTCCATTAGCAGTTGTCCTTCTGCAAAGCCCCTTTGCAGAGCCTCCTCTTCAGTTTGGGATCTCCAGGCAGGGCTTTCCCAGAGCACAGCTTGCCTTGGTGAGCTTTGACCCGTGTGGTGGCAGGGATGTGGTCTGGGATCCACCTTGGTGAGTGACTCAGGATCGGAGCTCTTGGGCAGGACACGGATCTGCCCTCACAGCTGCTCTGTGGGGTGACTTGTCCAAGTCACATGTGGTTTCCCAGAAGTGCCACTTTTCCTGACACAGTGGTTCAGCCTGTGGCAGGAAGGAGTAAGTCCAAAGGCATGTCCTGGGTGCCTCAGAAGGGAAGGGTTGCTTTGTTCCTGGCTGGCATCCCCAGGCATGACACCAGCCTCCTGCTCTGCATCACTTCTCTGCACAGCTCAGCCTTGTTCCCCTGCTCCAAATGTGTTTCTGTCCAGCAAAACTTTCCACAGTCAAGTGCCTGACCTTGGAACAGAGCCCCCTGCTTGGCTTTTGGGTTTTGTTTTGCTTAATATATAGTAAAATAAACTTATTTTCCCCTTCTTGATGTTAACAGCTGCTTCAGTGAGCCACAGCTCCGCAAAGGGAAAATCAAAGCCCAGGAAAATTCAGTGGAGTTGAAAGGCAGGTCAGACCCAAGGGCTGCTCAGCTCAATTGCACTTTTGTTCTAAAAATGAGAGGGAGAACATGTGCACCCTTCTGGAATGGTGGGATCTCCCAAGGAAGAGGGAGCAGGACCTGTGGGGTGGAAGGGCCTCATTTGGGAAGGGGTTGGGGTGTCCATCCAGCTGGAGCAGAGCTGTGTGGGTGGATGTTGCTGAGCACAAGAGTGGTCTGGAGTCTCTGTGAGTCACAGCTGGCTTGTGGCTCCTCAGGGTCAAGTGTCCAGTCTGGCTGTGGGTGCGTCTCAAGACCCTTAACCCTTGTGGGATTCTGTTCCCCACCCATAAACTAGAGCCAGCAACACTCACAGGGGACACTGACCCTTTCCTCCACCTACCCCTCATCCCGTGTGCTGCTCCCTGGGATTTGGCCCTGGAGCAGCACTCCTGTTTCATCCTGGTGCTGCATTCCCATTCCCCAAAGCTGCCACCTCTGTGGGGGTCTTGGCCAGGCAACTTCATCTTCTCTGTGTTGCTGTCTTGCTGCTCCTTGTTCTCCCCTGATTCTGGGAAGGAGCTGCTGTTGCTGGAACATCAGGTTTGGGATTCTGCATGGGAAAGCTCCAGTTGCTGCGAGCACAAAGCCCTGACTGCTCCCAAGGGTCTCCACACTCCAGTGGGACCTACTGCAGGGATACCTTAAAGAGAAGCTGCAGTTTGGGAATGCTGCTGTGCTTTGGCACGTGGGAAAGGAGCTCTCCTCATGTTTCCAGGAGTTCTGCTCGTGCTGTGTCCCTCTGCCACAGCCTCTCAGCTGCTGGCCTTGGGCATGTCACTTGTCCTGGGCATGTCACTTCTGTGCACGCTAGGGCATGTGGTCTGGGAGTGCCTATCAGGGGTATGGAGGAGTGATGTGGTGCCATGCCAGGGTGGCTCCCTGGGGTGCCAGGGCTTGTGCCAGCAGCAGGGGGACCCGCCTGCTGCGAGAGAAGCTATGCATGTTGAGGTAATGATGTGTGACTGAGTGTGGGGTGGCAGCTCCTGGCTCTCTGCCACTGTGCCTGAGGTGACCAGACTGAGCTGGGAGAGCTGCCCACATGCACACAGGGGACCTGAGACCTCCCCTGCCCAATGGGAATGTCCCCCAAAATACACAACACCTGCCTGTACTCTGTTCCCCCCAGGGACTACTTGTCTCCCAGGCTGGCATTCCCATCCTTGCCCTTGGCAAGGGCTCTCCTGCTGCTCCCCAGGAGTGACAGAGTAAGAGGAGGGGGGTCCAGAAGCGCCACTTCTTGTGCCAGGGGACAAAAGGATGTGATAGTTAGCACAATCCACATAATTCTAATTTAGAGGCATTGGCACAGAAGGAGGGAGGGAAGGGAGTGCTGGAGTCCTGCAGCCAGACACAGACATTTCATCTGCACCAGAGCTGGTCACGGGGTCTTGGCTTTCATTTCTATTTTTCTTCCTCTTTTTATAAATTAAAATCCCAAAATAACTGCGCTGCTCTGGGATATTTTTAAGCTGTTTTTTTTCCTCCCCTCTCTTCCTTTCTTCCCTCCATCTCCCAACAGGTTACAGCAGAGAGAGCTCTGGGTTGCCAGAGGAGAAGGCAGCACGTCACTTCCTTGGCACGGGGCCGTCTCCAGCCCTCAATGCTCACTTTGTTTTTCCCCTCACAGGCTCCGTGAGCTGTCAAGGCTCTTCACAGTGTCACATTACCCACATCCCACAGCTCATTGTGGAGCTGCTGCTAACGTGGCACGCAGAGCACGGGGGGGCTCTGCACCCCTGAGTTGGGGTGCTGGGTCATGGGTGTTCCAGCTGCATCCTTACCTGCCTCCTCCTCCTCCTCTGCTGTGTGTCCCAGCACGCTCCCTTTCCTTGGGAAGTCACCCACTTCTGTCCCTTGCATCCCACCTGTCTGGCCCTGCTCCTCTGGGGCTGTGTCTGTCCTGTCTGAGCAACCTGTGAGCATCCAACCTGGGAAAAGCACAGGAGAAGCACCACATATTCCAAATTCCACCTGTTTGTAACTGTGTAGTAGCTGGTGGTCCTGTGAGCAGGCAAGAGAGGGACTCTGCCTCAGGAACTGTGGTGACAGGACAAGGAGGAGTGGGTTCAAACTGAAAGAAGGGAAATTTAGGTTTGATATATGAGAGAATTTCTTCCCTGTGAGGGTGGGCAGGCCCTGGCACAGGTTTCCCAGGGAAGCTGTGGCTGTCCCATCCCTAGAAGTGTCCAGGGCCAGGCTGGATGGGGCTTGGAGCAACCTGGGCTAGTGGAAGGTGCCCCTGCCTGGCAGGGGAGTTGGAATGAGGTGATCTTTGAGGTCCCATCCAACCCAAACCATTCTGGGATTCTATGAATAGAAGAGAGGGGTTAAGAGTTGGATTTCACAGTGGGAGATCCCCATGTCCTGGTGGGATGAGGACCTGGCTGTGTGACAGCTCCTATTTCCATAGGCATCCAGAATGAATGCCATAATGGTTACAGGGCTTCCCTCCTGCCATAGGTTGCTTGCAGATAAATAATCTGTGCCCAACAGTGACTATTAAAATGCTCAGCTGCTTAACCCTTAACCTTCTCTTTCATCACGTCTGCTGCGAGCCTTGTTTCATCTGCTGGGGACTTTGTTTCATCTTGGTGCTCTGGTTTCCTCAACTTCAAAAGTAATTCCGGCCCAGGTGATGCATTTGGGCAGCAGGGATCAAGCTGTGATGGGAAAGGATGTGCCCTATGGGTTGAGTGGGAAACCTCTGATCCTTGGGAAGCTGTGGAGAGCTCCAGGCTTAGCTCCTGAACTGTTCCAAATTTGCTGGGTTTCAGAAAATCTTCTATTGATATGACAATCCATGAAATTCCACGGTTAATGCAAGTTCTGAGCCTTTGGCTGTGCTTGTGATGTTCTCCAGGGTCTCCTTGAGCCATCCTTGCAAGGGAAGGAGTGTTGGCTCCTCGTGGATCAAATCCAACATGCTTGTGTTGTGTGGCTCAGAGTCAGCACTCAGTGCTGAGGTGTTCCTGATGGGGTTTGTGTTGTGCTTTGCACACCTTTCGTGTTCTGGTTCTGTTTCTCTGTGCAGGATTTGGGCTGTTGTGGTGTGGGAAATCATCAAAATCATCAGTAACATCAGGATCGTGCTGTTTTGTGGCTCTCTGCAGATTTGGGAGCTCGTGTCATTAAAACGTGTTTAGATCAACGTGCTTAGAAGGTGGGGATGGGAATACACTCAGAGGGACCGAGTGATGCTCCTGAAATGAGGGTTAATAGGGAAGAATTGGGATTTACTGGGTAAACTGTCAGTGTGTTCCTGTGTTGCAAGCAAAGGTGGCAGTGCCAGTCATGCTGTCCCTCTGCCCCTGGACTGTGTGTGGGTCTCCAGGAGCACAGTTTGGTCCCGGGCCACCTTTTGGCTCCTGCCACGTGGAAAAAACACCCATGTCTTCTACATGGGAGCTGTTGCTTTTCTCCTGCTTCTTCCATGTGAGGTGCTGGGTTGCTGGGCCAGGGATAAAGAATTCCTCCCCAGGATGCAGGTGCCAGCAACCCAGCCATGATCTTCTGGGGTGATTTGGGAGCTAGTGCCTGATGCTCCCTGGAAAGGGCTGGAAGAGATGGATGGAAGTGCCCCAGGTGGTGTCGATAGTGGAGCACTGGTGGAGGGGGCTTGGGGAGGAGGAGGAGGAGGAAGGCTTTGGGTCAGCTGCCTGTTTTCTTGCTTCTAACTGTTTTGTTCTCTCCTTTTTCTCCTCCCCTGCTTTCTAAAGAACATAGGAAGCTTCTTGCTGGTAAGTGGTGGTGTGTCATGCAAAAAAAATACCATTTTTTCCATCCACCATCAGACTCGCTGGTTAGTCCGTGTCATCCTTCCATCCACCCAGGATGTGCTGGAGCAATAGAGACCTTCTGGAGGTGGGTACAGCACACCCATCCCCGTGGCCTCTTGGCTGCAGGGTGTGTGCTCCCCTCCAAGGGAGCTATTGCTTTTAGATCACAGTTTGAAGAGCTCCTTCCCCTCTGCCTCCACGTGGCCCAGCCTGGTTTTGTCCGGGCTCATTTGCTTTATTACTGGCATCAAGCCTCTGGAGTGTTGTGGGTGTGAAACTGTGATCTAAGGACACCTCACCTAGTGCTTGACTCATCTCCAACTCCATCCTCAGCCTCTCACCTTCACCAGTGTCCCGGGGAGGGTGGGGAAGAGCACTCTGAGCTCGCACTGGGGGTGAAAGGGACAGGCTGGGCTGCTGACCCGGCTTTGGGGGGTTTGTGGCGTGTGCTGCCCTGATGGAATGAAGGAAGGAGGGCAGAGGATGTGTGTGTCCTCATCCTGGCTGAGCTGTGATGCTCCAGGTGTGGGGCAAACACACCACAGACAGTCCCTCTGGGCATCTTCTGGCAAGAGCAAGTGAAGCTGTGCTAGGACAAGGGGTGATGGTTTTAAACTGAAGAAGGGTGGATTTCGACTAGATATAAGGAAGAAGTTTTGCACAATGAGGGCAGCAAAATGCTGGCACAGCTTGCCTCATCCCTGCAAGTGTCCAAGGTTAGGTTGGATGGAGCACCCTGGGCTAGTGGAAGGTGTCCCTGCCACTATGGAATGGCAGGAAGTGGAATGAGATGAGCTCTTAAAGGTCCCTTCCAACCCAGACTGTTCTGTGATTCTAAGTGTGGGCATGGATCAAAGCCCCTGGGGTGATCCTGTCCCTGCTCCTCTGGTCCCATCCCCTTGCCTGTCCCATGTCAGTGGTGGCTCATCTATTCCCAGCATGGACAGTTGTTCAAACAGGGAATCCCAGTCATTAAAACAGCCCTAGTGTGTGCCCTGGCTGGTGGGGGCAGCCCTTCAGGGGTGAGGGAAGGGTGTGTGGTGTGTGTGGCTGCAGGCTGGCTGCGTGCCCACTTCCCTGCCATCCCCAGTGCTGGGAATCCTGGAATCCCAGGAGCCTCGTGGGCAACTCCTTTGTTTGGTGGCTGTGGATACAGAGGGGTATGTAAGGAAGGCGTTTGGCATGTGGTTGGGGCTGGCAGGTCCTCTCACCCCCTCCCCCTGCGCACATGAACCTTTGTGCTGCTCAGGCTGGAGGGCAGGACAAATGCAGTGTCCCCCCCCATGTTCCTGCCCCTCTCCAGCATCCCTGGGCACCCACCCTGCTGTGGCAAAAGGTCCCAGGTGTTGTGTTTGCCATGGACAGGCTGCCATCCTCTGTTTAGAGACAGGACTGGGTGTAGAGGTATCAAAACCTGCACGAGTTTTGACTTCGAGGCTGCTCCTCTGCCCACTCTGCTCACCTCAAGACCTTTGGGCTCAGTGCTGGCCCACATTTATAGTCGAATAAGCAGGTTTTTGGGGTGATGTGGGCTGGTTTGGAGCTGTGACAGCCCAGCTACCCTTGGTCAGGGCATTGTGCTGGCTGTGCCAAGCCTTTTGAGCCGAGGAGAAGGGAGTCACACCAGGAGTGCCCCAGCTGTGACTGAGGAGCTGATTTAAAGCTGTTGCTGCTGCATTTCCTCCCTGCTCTGTGCCCCTCGTTATGTATAATCCATAGACTGTGCCGTGCAGATCCAGAGGGGTTCTCTTGGAAACGTGCCCTCCTGCAGCAGTGCTGGAGAGGGAACAGAGGGACATAAAACTTCCATTGAAAGCCACACGCTCCTGGCCTGGACCCCGGAGCCCAGGAGGAGCAGAAGGAAGCTATCCAAGCCAACAGCATCCCCTGCCGGCTAAAGCTGCCGGGACCTGAGATGGAGAAAAGAAATCCTGCCTGTTTCCTGGTGGGAGAGTGTTCTGCTCCCCTCCTTGGTGCCAGCTGCTGCCAGCAGCCCCACCAGTGGGATGCTGGCAGTAAAAGAACTGGGTGCCACCTGGTTTTGGCTCTCACAGTGCCTGTGGGCAGGAGGAAAAGGGTCTGGGCTCCTGGGAATGCCCATTTCCCATGCTGTGTCTCCATCCAATATGTGAGGATCTAGCAGGACCCTTGCTGGTCAAAGGAGAGGGTGTCCCCTCCCTTCTGCTCCTTTATGTAGGCTCTTCCTGATCCAGCTGGAGCAGCTGCCCTCCTCCTGAGGACTTCTGCAAATACACATTTCTGCTGGGTGTGTTTCCTTTCTAGTGAGGTGCTTGAGTTTCCCTGTTTTCTCCTTCCTGCAGAGCTGGAGGGGCTTTGCTCCCCTGCCCCAGGTGTGTGAGTACCCCCACTGTGGAGCTGTGCCACGGGCTGTGTGTCCTCCCCTGCCACTGCAGAGGGGACACGGCTTGAACCAGGGTCTGGAGGTGGTGCTTTTGCCTGTGGTGGGTGTTGGACACAGCCCTGGTCTTGGGAGTGCTGTGTCCTGCCCCCTTGGCTGGTGGTACTGGTGCTGACTGTCACAGCATCACATTGCTTGGGGGGGCAGGTGTGGGTTTTGGCTGTTTTGGGCTCTCTCATGGCCAAACTGATATGTGGCAGAGGGGCAAGGAGAGCACTTGGCTGATGTGTAACTCTGCTCCTGGCTCAGGATATGGAATAGGCTGAGGTGTCTGGCTGATCCAGGGGCAAACCTCTGCCCTCTGGCTGGAGGGAGATGGGCAAGAGCTGCCCGGGGACAGGGCATTCAGGTTCTGCTCCCTGGAGCAGCCCTGCCTGAATGAATATACTGAATATTGCTGCCAGCACTCCCTCTGCCTGCAGCACGGGGAAGGGATGCTGCTGCTGGGATGTCTCAGGATGTGCTGCTCATTCCCAAGTCCCCCCCATTGCTGCTACTCCACTCCTTCAGTGCTGGCTCTGGGGGAGGAATTGAGGTGTTTTCTTGAGGTGCCTCTGCTTTGTGCTCCCCACGTGCCTGGTTCTCTCTGACATGTTTTCTCACTAGCTGGGCTGTGCTAGTGTGATTTTAAGACTCTCCACGTGGTTATTGCCAGTGCCTTTGCTCCATCCAGGGCTGCTTTTCCCAGTCTGAGCCATTCCCCACCCCACTGCTGAAGGATGCCACTCGTTGTCTGGAAGCTCTCTGGTGGCAGCTGCTTTCCTGGTGGGAAGGTGCCAGGGATACATGCTAATTTTAGCCTGCTGGGTGTTTGCTCCAGAGAGGTGCCATAGGTTTGTTTCAGCATTGTTTTCTCCTGGATTTCTTTCCTATTTCCGCCTCCCCACGTTATCATGTCCCTGAGGAACTTTGCAATGCCAGCTGATCTTCACGACCCCCTCGCAGGTGAAGAAGTTGACATCATTTTGCAGAGCAACTGGTGTGTTTTTCGGGATAGGGTTGGCAGAAGTGATGTCTCACAGCTCAGCCAACTCAAATCAGCACACAGAGAGGCTGAAGGCTTCCACCAGTCACTCCCAGCATCTCCAGCAGACAGGCAGGGCTCTTCCTCTGGTCTGCCTAAGGGAAAGAAGAGCCAAAGGCTAGTGTGAGTTCAGGGCAGGTTGAAGTGTTTGAAAGGTCTGTTTGTCATCAAACAAACTCCCTCATCATCCTCGTGTGGCTCTAACATTATTCCCTCCCTGTAGGTCAGTGCAGGTGCTGTGGGCAGCCAGCCCACCGCCCTGCTCTCCTCTCTGTGGAATTCCTTGCAGCAGGAATGGCTTGGGAAGAGCAGCAGATGGCAGTGTGAGCCTGCGGGAGGAGCTGGGGCTGCAGCCCAGGGCACCCCGGTCTGTGCAGCCACAGGGCTGGGGCTGAAGGGGCAGCACAGAGGGGGCACAGGGGGCAAACTCGGAGGGGCTTTGCTCCCAGCATTGCTCTGGTTTGCCTCTCTCCAGCCTGGGTGCTGTTTCCAGTGCCCTGGCAGCACAGGGAGTGATGTGGTTTTCCTGGGAGGCAGAGGCTGCTCAAGGCATGAAATCCCTGACTCGGTGCCTTGGTCTGGAAAATCCTCTTGGGCTGGGGGTTCCAGCCCAGCTGCTGTGTTTGGAGCAGGGAGTGGGGGTTCCTGGGGAGCCCAGCAGTCCGTGAGAGCAGTGGTTTGGCTTTGTGGAGGCAGAGGTGACAGGGGTGTGCAGAGTCCTTGGGCTCCTGGGTGGAACAGCAGGATCTGTGTGACAGCACTGAGATGCTTCGCCTCCCTTGGGTTGCTTTTGCTTTGCTGTGTGTCCCCTTTTGGGCATCAGCCCTGTCCTTCCAAACACCAGGTTCTATGTGCAAACCTCGTTTTAATTTTTATTCTTCAAGGGGAGAGGCAGAGTCATCATAGCCCCCATCATGGCATACAAGTGGCTAAGTGGGGGAGAGAATCACAGAATATTCTGAAGGGACCCCACAAGGGTCATCAATGGCCCCTGCAGGGATTGAACCCACAGCCTGGGCATTATTAGCACCAGGCTCTCAGCAACTGAGCTAGGCTCAGGTCAAGGGTGGGCTTTGTGGGGTGCTCATGGAGGGACACCTGCTAGTGGAGGGGCTGCCTTGCAATGACAATGCAGCAGGAGCACAGGTCACCAGCTTGGAGAAGGGCCTGCTGTGCTGGGAGAGGGTGACCTGTAGTCCCTGGGCACACAAATGTGGTCCATCCCATGCCCCAGCATCCCTAAGCACATCTAGGAGATGCTGCGTGGTCCAGTGTGGCCTGGCAGGAAGGGTTTGTTTCAGGACAAAGTTATTAAGTGGTGAAACCCCCACTCTTCAGAAGAAGCAGCTCTTCTGCAGCACTGCCTGGCACGGCTGTTTATTAGGAATGGTGTGAATTAACATCCCTCTCCCTCCCAGCACACACGCCAGCCTCCCCGCCAGGCCACCCCAGCCCCGTATCCCACACTCGCTCCCTCGTCTCCCATTGATAGGCTTTAAAAGCTCTTTATTTCCAAGTGCTGCTCAGCGGGAGTCAAGCTGGGTCCTGCCAAGTGTTAAATGAAATAATTAAAATCCCCACTTTCTCCCCCTCCTGCTCCTTTCTCCGTAATGCTGGTAATTAGCCTGTAAAACTGCAGGAGGGGATGGGGAAGGGAGAATGTGCAAACGCCTTCTGCAGGCTCCCTCCTCCTCCTCTTCACCCTTCCCAGAGGAAGCACAAAATGGCTCTCCAGGCATTGGGTGCTGTCAGATAAATCCCAATTAGCTCCCTGCCAAACAGGATTAGTGAGAAGGGAGCCAGGTGGGGAATCAGCCTGGCAACAGCAGGAGCTGGAGGCTTCCGCATGGGATTGACAGGCAGCTGTCAGTCAGTTCCCAAAGTAGCTCTGATTTTGGGTGTCTAAAGGCTGGTATGTGGCATCAGGGAGGCAGAAGTGGGAAGGTGAAGGAAGATGAGGCTGTGTCTCCTGCTGGGGTGATCCCTTCTCAAGGTACTGGCTGGAGAGTGCAGGGTCCCATGAGATGCCTGCGAGCCCCCAATCTGAGGTGAGTGCAGGGATGCAGGGCAGTGTGTGAGGGTCCTGCTGCTGCCTCCTGCCAGCTCTGTGCTCCAGAAACAAGAGGATAAAGCCAGCATCCTGCCCCACTGCTCTCAGCCAGCTGCACCCAGCCCCTTCTGCCCGTCTGCTGCGTTTTTGGCACCAGCGACGACATCCTCACTGTGAAAGCGCAGAAATAAACCCATTAACAGCACCAGCTTTAAACTGCCTGGTGACCACACAGAGCCCTGAATGCATTGAACACTTTAATTTAGAAAACTGGGCAGGGGGGGTATGGATTAGCTCAAACATCATGTTTTCTTGCCTGTAGTAGGGGAATAGCAGCTGTGTGTGAGTGTTAAATTGGCTGACTGTCCCTCATCCCTCCTTCTTCTCTCCTGGAAGATGTGGTGACTTTCTGCCTCTTGCACCCTGCTGGGGATGATCATCCTCTGAACACCTGCAGCCTCAGCCAGGCTGTTCCCAGTCTGGAGGAGGAAAGGGAGAAAGGCTGTTGGTGCAGACCGGCAGTGTTCTCAGAGTGGGGATGATGGGTGGTGGCTGGACTCCTCTGGAGCCTTGGTGTGGCTGAGGGATGAAGGATGGATCCCCTCTGTGTGGGTTATTCCATACCAGTATGGACAGAAATAGATGTAGTGGTACTGGGGGGGCCAAGCTATCTTGGCTACCTGGGCTCACTGGCCACTTTGGAAGCAAAGGTGGGGTTTATGTGTTCTTTTGCCTTGCCAAGTCTTGCTGGACTTTCCTGCCTGGTCCTTCATGACTGAAGTGTAAAGGGAAGGGCTGAATGTGCGTGGTGGGCACAGTTGGCAGAGGGAGCAGGTGGGAGTTGGGGTGTCCCTGCATGCTACCCCTGGCAAGAAAGGGTGTGATGAAGGTGTCTGCATTCGGCCAGCTCTGGGGAAAGGGGCAGTCACAGACAAAAATGACATCCCACATGGATGGGCCAGGCAAGGGTGATGTCTCCCCAGTGCAAATGGCTCTTCTGATTATAAAGTCTCATCCCAAAGACTCCCAAGGGGCAAAGGCACAAGTGTTTGTCTTTCCTAAGAGGATGATGAGCCAATCTGTCCATGCTGCAGTTTGAACCTGCCTCCCCCAGGACACAAAGGCTGTTCAGATCCCAGGCAGGGCTGCCCCTAAAAGTGGCCCCCAAATGGCTGGAGGGGACAGAGCCCTGGCAGACCTGGGAAGAAAGGGAGGACTGTGCGGTGGCTGATTTGCATGTGAAAACATGCACGCGGGAGGATGCAAATACCCTCGCTTCCCTTTGGGGAATTTTTCAAAGCCAAGCCTTTGGCCTTAGCCTGCAGTGTGCTGGGAAGCCCTACCCGGGAAGGGCAAGGATGTGGAGCAGGCCAGGAGGGAAAAAGGATGCTGCTGGGCCAGTGCCCTAGTGAAGGAATTGGGCAGGAGTTTGGTACCTGTGTCCTAGGACAGAGTGGACCAAGCTGGCCACAAGGTGACCATGTGGAGGAGAGGAGCAGGGCATTCTGCTCATTTTGCTTTCTGGGAAGATCTTGGCTGCTTGTGTGATGCTCCAGAAATTCCCGAGGGGCTGTGGTGGCTGCGGAGAAACAGAGCAGCAATGACAAGGACTTGAGTTTGTTCTTTGAAGGAAGAATACTGTGTTGGAGGCTCCATCCTCTCCCTGGCAGAGGGCTTTGCTTGGGAGGGGGCTCCTGAGGTGGTTCCTAGCAGGGGTCTCCTGGGCAGAGATGGCTTGGCATAATGTTTCCTGGGCTCTTGGAGGCTCTTCACAGCCTGTGTGTGTCTGAGGAGAACATGTCCAGGGTGCACAACAATCTGCCTTCCTGCTTGGACATGAGGCCATCAGACCCCTGCTCCTGTGGGCTGTCCTGGCTCGTGGTTGGGATGCAGCCCGTGCCTCACAGCAAGCTGGGGTCATGTTCAGGAGTCCCCAGGGAGAGGAGGGGGCAAGGAAGGTTTAAAGAGGAGCAATCCCTGGGACGTGACTTGGATTTTTTTTTTTCCCTATGTTTTCTGCTTTTTGTCCTTCCCTGTACTGCTCTTGGCAAGTTGCACCTGCAGTGCTGGGACACCCGGGATGCTCCCAGCCCACAGTGTGGGTCTGGGGTGTGGCTGTAGGGCAGCCAGTGCCAATCCCACACGGAGACCCTCTGACCTGCTGGCTTGTGGTGCCTGAGATGCCCCACTAAAGGACCACCCAGTCTCCTCCACATCTCCCCGTGGGAGGAGAGAGTGGGCGGATTCTTTCGTGTTTAGTTTAGTGTCCCTCAGGCTCCAGCTGAATTGCCAAGGTGAGGAAAGAAGGGAGGAGGCTGGGCAGGGAGGGGTACCTGCCGCTGGCAAGGGGTATTCTCCTGCCTCCAGTTGTTTTTTGGAAGAGTGGGTAGCAGGAATGCTGCTGTGCAGCCCCTGTGGACCAGCTGTAGGTGCCTCGATGGAGCCACAGCACCCAGATATCCCAGTGGGAGAGGAGAGAAGGTCCTGGGTCTGTGTGGTGGCTGCTGGCAATGGCCAGGAGGAAGCTGTGCTTCCCTTCCTGCCTGTGACAGCTGCCTGGTCGATGTTGAGCATGTAGAGACAGGAGGAACTTAAGGAGCTTCCCAATTTGACCACAGTGGGGTTACCCAGTGCCATGTGTCCACAGTGCTCATCTTGCCCTGTGAGCACAGGATGGGTGTTTGATGATCTTGCTTTGCCTTGCACATGACACCGGTTGGTACAGCCCCTTTATAACACCTGAGGGACTGAGGAGACCACAAAAGCCCTCCTGTCCCAGGGTTTGGATGATAAAGCAGCCCCTGGAATGGCAAAGCTGTGTAGGGTCAGCCCAGACTGTGTACAGGTAGCTCTGTGACGAGAGGACCTTCCTCTTGCTGGGTTTTTTTGTGATCTCCAGGGCTGCTGACTTCCTTCATGGTGAGGAAGAGCTCAGCCTTGATTGTTAAGGACTTTGGTGGCTTAGAAATGAGGTGGCAGGTCATGGTGCCCTAAAATGTGGGGTGCCAAGGGCAGGGAAATGGCTTGCTGGGTGCTGTGTGTTTTGCCAGGAATGCTGTCTTGCCCAAGTCTCCACCTGAGTGGAGAGCAGGTATGGAGTGCAGGTCCTGGGAGCCTGGACTTGTCGTGTGGGCACCAGGTATCCCTGCCTTGGGTTTGTTCAGGGCTCTCACTCCATGGCTGGACCTTCACTCTAGCAGGCTCTTGACCCTGACCTCCCTCTGGCTTTCAGCCCAGCTGTCCTCATGGCACCTTTGCCATCCTTGCCGGCAGCATCCTGCCTAAGGAAAGCAGGAGAAGGGCAGCAGCACTCAGGTAGAGAGCAGCAGAGGGCGTATCTGTGTCCTGGCACCTCTTGCCTGCCCTCCTTGCTCTCTGGCAGTGCCAGCACGGACCCAGAGCGCGGTGAGGTCCCTGGAGCTGCATCCTGGTCCTGCTCCCCGGGTGTTTGTGGGGTGGCTGCCCCCAGTGCGTGCAGGCAGGTCTGTCCCTCTCTCCCTCCACAACAGATGTCCTAAGAAATAGTGACCGCGGGTTCTCCTGCTCCTTCTGCTGCCCCTGGGGGTCTCTCCGGGTGGGCGATGCTGGGCGGGGGAGGCTTGAGGAGTTTCTCCGCCTCTCAGCATCCCGAGAGGGCGGACGGGCTGGGGCGGGGAGATCAGCTCTCACCCCCTCCCAACCCTTCCACCCCTTCCCACCCTTCCATCCCTCCTAGCCGGGTCTTACCCCGAGGTTGGGGGGGACGCAACCGGGAGGGGAGGGACCCTTCGGGGCGGAGTCCCGTCCCCCTGCCCTGCCCTTGCCAGCCCACGCGTGTGTCCCGGGGGACCGTGCGACCCCCGCCGCCTCCTGCTCTTTGTCTGCGCCGCGCCCCTGCGCCCCCGCTCCCCTTTGTTGGCCGCCGAGCGCTCCGAGGGGCTCGGTGTGTCCCCCCCCTTTTCCTTGCCGGGGTCGAGCCCGAGGGGCGGGCGGAGGGGAGGGAAGGGAAGGGATGGGGGGACACGGGTGGGGAAGCTCCGGGGCGTGGGGCGGGCGCTCCGTGTTCGCTCCGTTGTCTTCTTGATGCTGCGCGTCCCTTTCCCCGCGCGTGGGGCGGGCGGAGAGCGCCGGGATTAGGGATCCATCTCACCCATTCCCCCACCCACCCACCCCTTTTATCCCCCCTCTTTAGCCAGGCAGCTCCCAGCGCTCCCCCTCGCCGCTCCATGCCGGGCTCCGCGCCGAGCTGCGATCTCTCCGCGAAGGACTGGCATGTCCCAGCGGCGTGAGCCGGGGAGCTGGCCCCCTCCGGGGAGGAAAGGTGCCCGTGCCGAGGGGGCCGAGCCGGGCTGTGGCCCCTTTTTGCTCGCCGCAGGGTTGGGAAGGTGCCGGAGAGCTGGCGGTGGGCTCGGCTGAGCGCCGGCTTGCCGGGAGCGGAGCGGGGATGGATGTGCGGCGGCTGTGATGGGAGCCTTGGCGTGGGAAAAAGGGAGTGTCTGCCTTCGGCCGGAGCGTGGGACAACTGAGGAGCACCTCGGGCTGCTGCTCCCGGAGTCTTGGGCTGCTATTCCCGGAGTTTTGGACTGCTGCTCCTGGGGTCTTGGGCTGCTACCCCCGGCTGCGAGGACCTGCGGAGGGTCAGGGGCTGCTGAACGGGAGGAGCGCCTGTCCCGGAGGAGTGTGGACACCAGGGATTGCTCAGTGTTTCTGCAGCAAGGAGCCGAGAGCCGAGGGACAGCTGCCGGCGTGGTCAGACCCCCTTCCCATCCCTTCCCAGAGGATACGGATTTTCCAGATGCTGCGAGCCTGAGAGGAGTCCCATGCTGTCCCCCTTCGTGCTGTCCCTGTCCCAACCCTGCTCCCGGGAGCCAGAGCGTGTTGGTGCCATTCCCATACCAGTAGCAGCTTGTCCCCGTCCCGGTGGGCTTGGCCGAGGAACTTGAGCTCTTTCAGCGCCGGGGTTGTTGTTTGCTCTCTGCGGGCAGGTGTGGATTGACACCTTCCGTGCTGGGAGAGGGATCGCTGAGCGCAGGAACGGGCGCACATCCCTCTGGAGCGGGCTCGGACCTGACCCCCGGCGGTGCCTCTGGCATGGCAGGCGTGGGGACAAATTCTTGCTCCTGAAGGTGCCCCCCAGCCCGCCCTGCCCTCCTGCGAGCCGAGATGGGAACCTCTGGGAAAACGTAGCTTGTGTGGCTGCTGAAGACGACTGGGGAGTGGGGGGGAAAGAGGGATCCATGTGAGCTTTGTGGCTGCTGTGCCGTGGATGGATGGATGGACGGTGGGCTGAGCATGACAGCGTGCCAGTACCCCATGGCGCCGGGGGCCCTGGAGCGGGACCGCCTGTACCAGCACAAGGTCTCCTTGGTGGTGCGGTACTTCATGATCCCCTGCAACATCTGCCTCATCCTCCTGGCCACCTCCACGCTGGGATTTGCCGTGCTGCTCTTCCTCAATAACTGTAGGTGTCCCTGGGTGCGTGGGAGGCAGGGGAGGGATAGGCAGGGGTCAGGTCAGCCGGCGTGCCGGGGCTCCTGGCGCTGCCTGCTGGGCTTCTCCCTGGAGCTCATCGCTTGCCTGCTGCTGCCTGGGGAGAATCCAGGGACGTGACAGCTCCACAGCTCTGCCCCACTTTTCCCTGACATGATGTTGGCCCAGAACGGTGGAGCAGAGCTGTGAAGGCGGGTGTGCGTGGGCTCAGCCCAGCTCCCACCATCCACGGTGCTCTCAGCTGTGCCAGCACCCTCTGTGTCCCATGTCCCATCCCCGAAATACTGTGTCCTCATGTGCTGCGTGAGGTCTGAGTGTGGGTGATGCTCCTGGGGGGATGCAGTCAGGCTGTTTGGGGGGTGAGGGGCAAAAGTGGGCTCCTGGGAGTCCTGCCCTGGCCAAGGACTTCTGCTGCTCCCTTGTTCCAAGCAAGCTGCAGGACCTTGGAGCTCTGTTGCTGTAGATGGGTGGGAATGTGTCTCCCAGGCTCCTTGCTCTCTTGTTCTGAGGAATCAACAAAGGGTTGAGGCACGATGGGGGAGTTTTCCCTGGGGTTAGAGTGTTAATCTGATCCCTGGTGAGGCTGAGCAGATCCCACATTTGGGCGTGGATACATCCACGTATTGCTGCTGTGCTCTGTTACCTCATCCTTGCACAGGTGCTCATCTTTCCCTAGGCACAGCCTGTGGAGGAGTATTCCATCATGCAGTCGTGTCTTTGACCTCCTTGATGCTGGGAAGAGCCAAACACCTGCTGTGAGAAAAGCCTTTAGAGGGCAGGCAAATCCTCCAGCCTGGCTTTGGGATGCACTGCTTCCCCTGGTGGGGAGCGTGGTTGGGAAAAAGCTGTGCAAAACTGTAAAACACATGGATGCATTTAAAAGGACTGGCAGGGGCAAGGCCCAGGTGACAAGAGTGTGAGAGTGGTGTTACCTCTGCCACAGCCTGGCTTTGCTGCCCTGGGCATATCTCTTAATAGAGAGCAGAGCCCAGCTTGACAATGGTTTTAGGGTGTTTCCCATTTAGGATGAGAGATGTGCTGGAGTGGAATCTTTCTCACAGCCCTGCTTAATCAGGGATTCCCCAAATGTAGAGGGCTGGCAGGTGGCAAGGCTGTGCTCTGGGATCTACAGTCATGCCCATGGGAGTGCTCACCTTCTACTGCCACAGGCTATCCCTTTCTCCCACTTTTTGGAGGCTGCAGCATTCCCCAGTGCTGTCCTGTTCAACCCAAACAGCCTGGTGAGCCTGTGCCCAGGTGTGTGTGAGGTGAAACACGGCAGGATTGGCATCACAGCCCCCACGAGGTGGCACAGAGCAGGCTGAGACGAGCCCCAGCCCTGCCAGGCATGGAGGGCTGCTCCCAGATCCCACGCCAGAGATGCTCCATCGATACAAGTGGGAGAGCTGTGGCTCCTGGATCGTGTTCTGGCTGCTCCCTTCTTACTGCTGGACCTCCCAGGTGTTCCTGGGAGTCAAACCTGCTTGTGAAGGGCACGCTGAAGGGATGAATTGCTGGTCCAAAAGCTGTGGCCAGAGGTTTGGGAGAAGGAGGGAGCATCCAAAGGGACCTGCTGACAGCCCCCTGTTTTTTTGTTTCTTTGCAGACAAGCCCAACAGTTACTTCACTCAGACGCCGCCGACGCCGCGGGATGGTGAGTACAACTCGCTGCTGGAGCTCAGCCCTGTGCTTAGGATGCACTTGAGAGCAGATTGAGCCTCTCCTGCTGCCTGCAGCTGCTGGGGGAGCAGCAGCTCCTGACCCACTGATCTATTTTTGCAGCTGCCTGGCTGCTCTCTGTGCCCAGAGCAGTCCTGCATCACACCCTTGCCCCTGCCAAAGGGTGCAGGATCATCCCTCCAGGATGAGGAGGGGAGGGCAGAGTGATGTTCCCCCGTTGCTTCCTGGAGGCACAGCAGCCCTTTCTCTGCAGAGGATTTCCTGGGTGGCTGTGGTGGAAGTGGGGGAGAGCTGGAAAAGGTCCTGCCCTGGCAGAGCAGGTGGGACAGCACCTGGGTTTTCTGTGCACTTGCATTTTCTCTGGACCTGTGGTCTCTGCCTATGGATTGCCTCTCCCCTATGGATTCCTGGTGTCTCATGAGCAATGTGCTCACCAGGACCTCACATCTTTGCTCTGTGCTTGCTAAAATGTTCTGATTTCACAGACCTGGAGGAACTTTGGTTTTTGAGGCCACGCTGTTATCAGTCAGTAGCTTTAAAGGCTGCTGGATGCAGGCAGGCAAGCCCAGGCTAAGGTAATGTCATCACAGGAGCTTTGTTTTCTCAGAAAATCAAGCTTAAAATGCCCTGCCTTTCCTGGCAGGCTCTTCAGCCACCTTCCCCAGCCTCCCCAGCTTCACGTGCAAAGATAAGAACCCAGCAGAAAACAGCAGCCAATTAATAACCTGTTTGTTTCTTTTTCTTGCCTTCCCCGATGGGGGTGGGGAAGGAGGCGGGGGAGAAACGGATGCTGGATAAAATGTGATTAATCTATAATTGGACCAGAGAAGACATCTAAAGCGAAAATAAAAACGTACGTAGGTGTAACTCCTAGCTCAGGGCTCCAAAATATTAACAGCCCAGCCCATCCAGATGACATACTCCAAAAGATCCCTGGTCCCCACAGGAGATGGAAAACTACCACCTCTGGGAGGCTGCCAAGCAAGGCACCCTCATTGCAAGTCTCACATGGTGCAAATGCCTTGTGTGGTCTTGGGGAGGTGTTTTTGGGCAGAGGAGAGCAGAGGGCACGAGAAGAGGGTCCCTCCTGGGCTGAAGGGGCTGGTTCTTCCTACTTCTGAAGGGACTGGCTGTGCTCTGTTCATTGCTGGGCTGGATTGGAGCTGTGGCTCTGGTCCTGTGCATTGCTTGCTGCCTTAGAAAGGGTTGTGCTTGTGAAATGCCAGGCTCTGGCTGAGGTTTGCCAAGGACCATGGATATCCTAAGTTTGCTCTCAGAGTGAGACCAAGTGTTGTAGACCATGGCTCTCCTGTCCTAGGTGTGGTCTCAGGGAGGCTTTGGTGGGACAAGGTGTTGTGTTAGCAAGAGCTGTGCCTGGCTGACTGACTGGGCTGTCTGGGGAGCCACTGAGCCCTTCTCCCCCTAACCAGCTGCATCTCACAGGGATGGGCAGGACCACCTTCCTTTCCCCAGGTGGTAGTTTGTAGCTGGTGTGCGAGAGGCACCAGGTGAGGATGAGGAGGGTCTTGGCAGGCAGTGAGTGCTCTGGGATGGACTGTCCCCAGCACAAAAGTGGCAATGCCACCACTAAGCTCAGCAGGGCCCTCTGATTTCTTCTTCTGCACTCCTTGATTGTCACCTCTTTACCTTCACCCTCACCTTCTTCAAGCCTGCACAGCTCAGGTCTGTGCCAGCTGAAGATCCACAGCTTGGGATTTCTGTCTGGAAACCTCTGCTGGGAGGTTTGTTGTGGTCCTTTCCCCTTCCTAACAGTGCTGCAAAGCTGGGCAGAATCATTGTCTGTCCTGGCAAAGTCAGAGCTGAGTTTTTGGGTGAAGAAGTGGCTTCATACACCTTGGGCATTTCTTCTGTCAAGTGCCTGTCGCAGACACGGTGCTCCAGTGATGCTGGAGGTGACAGACTTTGCCAGCCAGGAGTGAAGTGTCTCTAATTAGCATTAGCTGTGCTATGGGAAGTTTAGGTTGCTTATTAGGATTAGGTTCTTCACCCTGGGCACTGGAACAGGCTCCCCAGGGCAGTGGGCATGGTCCTAAGGCTGCCAGAGCTGAAGGAGCATTTGGACAACACTCTGAGGGCCAGGGTGGGATTATTGGGGTGTCTGTGCATGGCCAGGATTTGGAATCCATGATCTTCGTGGGTCCCTTCCAACTTGCAATATTCCATGTATGATTCTATGACTTGTGTGCTATTTAGCTCTTCCTCTTCTTCCAATTCCAATTTCTTCCCTAGAAAACTCGTCAGCCACACATTGATTTATAGAGCGGTCTCTGCTTCGTTTGGAAACAAGGCCATTAATGCTGTTAACTCGCTGCTTTCTCCCAAATCTCCCGTGCCTCTGGCATTCCTGTGCCTGGGCAGGGGATTATTAGGCTCGATAGAGTCTTAAGGGCTGGCTGGCTCAAATGCAACGCTCCATGAAGGCTGCTGCCTTGTCCCCAGCTGAGGGACTGGCCTGGAGCGTCCAAGCTGGATAATTCCTCTCTTTTCTCACTGATGGAGCTGAGGAGCATCTGCACAGGGAGTGGGAGAGGGGGTGGATGTTGGCTCAGCTGTCACCCCTGGGGCAGGAGGAGGGGGCTGGCAGGTGTGGGCAGGGGGCAGGCAGGGTGGGCTGTGCCTTCCTGCGTCCCCCGAGGGGGAAAACAACACTGGAGGAGGATTTGGAGGGTTCCTCCTCCCCTCTCCGTGTTCTTGCAGTGCCTACGAGGAGCGCTTTGGTTTGTTTGTTTGCAGCATCCCTCGGTGGAGTTGTGTTTGGGAGGCAGGATTGCTGTGGCTGTTTGCTCTGTGGAGGGCAGGGAGAACAATAAACCCTCTCTGAGCCCTGGTGGGAGCTGGGCTGGCTGCTCAGGGGGATCCATAGGATGAGGTGCCAGGCTCTTGGGGTCAGATCCTTGTTATCCTTCTCTCCCTGCCACCCTTCTCCTTGGGATGCTGTGCAGGGCTGTGGAAAGCCCTCCCAGCTGGGGTTCTTGTTATTGAGGTCCCTGTGGAGCAGGATGGCACAGCCAGCAGCACGTGGCTCCAGAGCCAAGAGCAGCAAGTGGGATGCAGAACCAGGTAGGGGAGCAGGGCTATGCCTGGCTGCAGTTCTGGCTCAGGCTGTGCCTGCACACACCCCCCACTCCCCTTCCTGCTGCCAGGGAATGAGCTGCCTTGGGCTTAGAACTCATGTAAGGTGCTTCCCTCCCCTTGCCTGCCATGCCCTCCCCATCCCTGGAAGTGTTCAAGGCCAGCTTGACCTGGTCTAGTGGAAGGTGTCCCTGCCCATGGCAGGGGGTGGAAGGAGATGATCCTTAAGGTCCCTTCCAACCCAAAGCATTCCTTGATTCCATGTGTGCTGTCTACTTCCAGCCCCACTGTTAAACCCTGCACTACATCTATCAGTGCTGAGAGGGCTGGGGCTGACCCACACCTCAGGACACGTTTGTGCTGTCCCTAACCTCCTCCCACTGTCAGAAACACAGGGAGAAAATACAGGGAGATGGCCTTGGACCTTTAGTTTCTCAGTTTTGCCCACGTGGCTTTGGGCAGCTCTGTGCTTGCTTGGGAGGATGGGGAGGGGAGGCTTGGCTGCCTTGGGAAGAGGCATGAAAATAGAACTTAAAATAAAGCACAGGCTCTTCAGTTTCATTCTCTTTGTGCA
Source organism: Xenops minutus (assembly GCA_035221455.1). Classification (NCBI taxonomy): domain Eukaryota; kingdom Metazoa; phylum Chordata; class Aves; order Passeriformes; family Furnariidae; genus Xenops; species Xenops minutus. The sequence continues at coordinate 5,614,882 of JAWWEE010000052.1, read as the reverse complement.
TGGTGGTGCTGGAATATCCTGCTGGCTTTGGCTGCTGGTCCCAGCCTGTTTCTCATGTGCCTCAAGCCAATATAAGACTTGGATGCCACAAAATGAATTTGTAGTGCTGGCTTTGTAGTGGGGCTGATCTCAGTTAATGGAATGGGAAGGTGCAGCAGATCTGGCTTTTTTTGGCTGCTCACAGGTGCATTTTGCAGCCCCTGATGTTTACTGACCCCTCCATGCTCTCTGCCTTTTGTATCCATGCTTTTCCCATTCCCTGCTCTCTCCTGCATGTATGGGAGCATAGTGGGGAGAAAGGAGGGGTTTGCATCCCCTGCCCAAACACCTCTCATGGCATTGGGGCAACCCATCCCAAGGGAGACAGGCAGATCCCAACTATTCCTGGCTCCAACTCCATGGATATTGGGTATTGGTGGGTTTCCTGCCCCTCTGGATGTGCCAGCTGGTGGGTGGCAGGGGCGGCGCTGAGCGAGGAGGGATTCGGAGCATCAGAGCGTGGTGGGGAGTCTGTCACACATCACAGAACAGAAAAAAAATCACTCTCTCTCTGCACAAGGTGAAATCTTTGTACCTGGCTGCTCATTTCGTGAGCAGCTGCTCACTTTTAATTATGTGGTGCCTACTCTTCTTCTGTGGCCTCTCTGCAGCACAGCCTGAATGTCTCCCTCCTGTCATGCAGGGGGGTGATGCAGCGTGTTCCCCTTCCAGGATCCTGGGCAATCCATGTCTCCATGCCCTGCCAGGGGTGTCCAGCAGTGAAGTCACCGTGGTCATGTTAGACTTTTGGCTTCCCTTTCTTTTTTCCTCACTCCTGCTCACACCCTACAGCAGCAAGGCTACAGATCAGGAGCCAGGAGTGGGGGCTGCTTGTGGAGCCTCATCCCCATTCGCTCATCCCTTATTCCCAGCCTGGCTTTCCCTGCTTGGATTTGCACCCCGAGCACCACAGCACAGTGGGGCTCCAGCCAAAGCAGCTCAGGCTGCTTTGGGGTTGCTCTGGAGAGGGGAGAGGTGCTAAACATAGCTCTTCAAAAGCAGAGCAGGAGATAAGGTATAGCACTTATTAGACACCACTTTTGATCTCCTGAGAGCATTTTCTTCTGCGTTTCCAGTGAGGTTTGAGCTTTCTCTTGGGGATCAGTTTATGCACTTTCATGTTACATGGTTTAAGTGTGAGAGGAGGAATAGATGGGAGAGCTGCTAAGGTGTACCTGTTTTTCCCTGGACTGGGTCCTTGCTAAGGTTAGATCCCAAAGCTTGCCTCACTCCTCACATCTCCCAGGATGATCCTTCTGGGATGCAGTTGCTCCATTTAATTCTTTGTATGAAGCACAGAGGGGGAGAAAGGACATCAGGAGGCACAAAGCTGGCTGAGGCACCCAGGGGACAGGCAAGCTCCTTGCACAGAGCACCAATGGACCTTGCAGAGCTCTGGCAGCCTGGGAAAGGTTGGCCAAGGACAGTGAGGTGGCTTTGCCGAGTGCTGGTGTTGGACCTGCTGCAGCTGGGGAGGAGCTGTGGCTCCCCTCGGGCATCCAGGGGCTGCTGCAGCCCCCCTTCCCTCTGCAAGATCTCTAATCTCCCCACATTGTAAACCCTGTTTTGCACAGCGTGGCCTCTGCAGGCAGGTGGGAGCAGGTTCAAACCTCCCAGGTATTTTTTGCCTTGCCCTCGCCTCCCTCCCTCTGTGGGCTCTGCATGGGCTGCCATCCTATGTGGGCAGGTCCCTGGCCTTGGCTCGTGCCCTTTGGTGAGTTTTGGGGGTCTGTGCATGTTGGGGTGTGCAGGGAGGGTGGCAGGACCCTGCTGCTAGGGCTGGCTGCTGGTTCATATCCCATGTGGAGTGCTTATCCACGCTGTTCCCCCTGACCAGTGGGGGCTGATGAATCCTTCAGTGACTGGGAGCCGTGACAGTCTGCCCAGAGCTGCTCTCCCAGGGGCTCCTGACAGATTAATGAGAGTCTTTCGAGATGATGTTTGATTTGCAAGAGTAAATTTGATGGTTTGGACTCCAGAACATGGGGATGCTTCCAACTTCTCCCTGTCCCACCCTGCCTTGCCACCCCAGCACTGCCTTTCCCGTGCTCACTCCCATCTCCCTGCCTCCTGCACATGAATTTGCTTTCAGATCTTCCAACTGCTCGACTTTTTTTCATTGCTGCCCACCCCTCCTGACTCCCAATTATAGACTGTGTAGTCAGTTTTCCTCCTGCTCCTCCTTTGTCTGCCTTGGACTGTGTGGGGATGAGATGCAGTGATGACTGTTCTGTTCACAGGGTGTGTTTTGGATGTGGTGACTTTTAGCTGAGAGGCTCCCAAACTGCGTGGTGGATTCCTACCATCCTCTCAGTTTCTTAAGGACCTTCCTTCCTTAGAACCTGGAAAACATTAAGTGGTTTTGGGGACTTATTCCAGAGAGGTTCTTGAAGCTTTGGTGACCGTGGGTTTGCCACTGCAGTGTAGCTCAGTGCCATGGCTAAAAATCAGGGCTTGAGGTCTCGGGGCCAGCATGTCTCTGATGCTCTGGCCACACCAGGAGGAAGGCTGTGAGCAAAAGTGCCTGGGTTAAGCAGGGTGGTGTCAGTGCCACACTGTCTGATGGCTCTGTGTTTCCTTCCTGGGAGAGCTGGTGCTGATTTTGGACCAGGGGGTGGATGCTCTGCCCCTCGGTGCCTGCATGTGGCTCTCACAGCGCTCGGGGCAGGGCAGGCAGCTCCTTCTCCCTCACCGAGCAAGCCCTAGCTGATGCAATTAATATTGATGGCAGGGAGGGTGGGCTGGGGGAGAGGAGCTGATGTGCACAGGGGCTGGAGCGGCAGCCGAACCCTCTCCATGGCAACGGGCACCTCGCGCTCATGCAGAATTAATGCTGGTCCTCGCCATCCTGACACTCCATCCTGGGGGTCTGGCGTTCCCCGCTGCCCTTTTGGCACAGGGAAGCCCTTCAGTGCCCTCGCCATCCCTGGGGATGGGTGGGAGGTGGGAGCAGAGGGGCACGTCAGCCCAGCGCCCATCGCGGTGTGAGGGTGGGGAGGATGTGTCTGGGTGTCTGAGCATCACAGCTCTTCCCTTCCACTGCGAGGAATTCTGCTTTGTATTCCCAGTCCAGAATGCTGTCAATGGCTTCAGCAGGGAGCACCCACCCTTCTCCGAACAGGGAGGGTTTTTAATCCATATCATAGCATGACATTAAAAGGCACGTTTGTCACAGGCACTGATTTCTTCAGTTCTGGCTCTTGCTGTGAATTCCCAGTGCTGGAGGTTCTGCCCTCAGCACATCCCAGAGGTGCAGGTTGCCCTGACCCTTCCTGGTGTGCTCCAGGGAAGTGTCTGTCTCCATCTCCTGCCTGCACCCCTTGCTGCAGGGATTTGTGGCTGTGTGTGTCTGGAGCACAGCAGCGGAGCTGTCATGTCTTGGTAGCCTTTCCCTTCTCCTGCCTCTTTCCTCTCTCTGAGGATACCGTAAGCCATGGAAGCAGGCACATCCTACCCTCCTGTGTCCTACCCATGAGCTGTAATTAAGTTCCCAACTGTGTTTTTGTGATTGTTTTTCTCAGCCCGTTCAGAGAAGGCACGGGCTCCCCAGGGATCTGGAGCAGGTCCAGGCTGGCAAGTGCCCGTTCTGCCTTCAGCAGGCAGGAATTGCCTGCCTGTTTTCCCAACATCCCCCTCCTCTGTGGCTGTTCAGGACCCCTCCTCATCTTCCTCATCCCTTGGCAAGATTCAGGCTGAGGAGAAAGCTTCGGTCCAGGGTGGGAGGAACTGTGTGCCCACCAGAGCCCTCTCCAGTGCTGCTCTTGGTGTCTGGGCACTGCTAGGGACATGGGACAGGCACTGCAGGGGAGCTGGCAGGGTGCTGTAAGCAATCACCAAGCTGTCCAGGAGCTGCTTTTCTCTCTTCTATGCTCTGGAAAAGAGCAGTTTTAACATTACATTCATGATTATTATTATTAAGCTGGAGAAACATTTTAATGTGATTGCTTGGGGCTTATTAGTTGCAGCTCCTCACCTCAAGATCTCAAAGCACTTGAAGCCAGCTTGTTATTAATCCCTACTTAAATTGAGCTGCTTGCCTGCTGACTTTGGGGGGCTGGTGATTATTGTCTGCAGGTTTTGGAAACAGGAGAACTGAGGCACAGAACTGGATGGGGAGTTGAGGCTGGAAGCTCTGAAGCTGAAAGCAGAGGCTGCTCTCCATCCTCCCTGCCTGCTTGTCCTCCCTGCCCTGATCCAAGGAGGCTTGGAAGAAGGCTGGGATGGGGATGGATTGAGAAGCTGCTCCAAGAGCTCTAACTGGAGCACGTGGTGTAAATGGCAGCGTGGCCAGGACAGGCAGGTGGGAGAGAAGTGCTGGGTGTAGGCTGGAGAGGGCAATGTGCATCCTGAATCCTTGGCTGCTGGGTTTTTGGATGCAAGGACTAAAGGAGAGCACAGTACAATCATCCTTCTCCCTGCCTGCAGCCCTGCAGTGCCCCAGCTCCTGCATCCTCACACCAGCTCCCCCATCCCTCTGCAGAGCAGAGCCACGGGTGGCTCAGGGCCACTCTCAGGGTGGCTCTGCCCTTCCTCTTGGCCACAGTGGATCCATCCTGTTCTCAGCTGTCCTTCCAGCCGTTTTGGGCATCTGCAGGCACTGTTGGACACGAGGAGGTGGAGCTGGTGCCATCTGCCCTGGCAGCTACTCATGAAGCACCAGCCACCTGCTCAGGGAGATGCTGAGCTGCACTTTGGCAGGGCCATCCCTGGTAATGAAGCATCCCAGTCCCTCCCTGGTGCTAATTAGGGGCTGCCTGAGGAAGTGTCACGGCTGGGGTGGCTGGTCTGGGTCTGGACTGGTGTCATTACACCTGGTGCTGTGGGTAGTTGTTCTTCTTTCTGCGGGAGCAGCTCAGTTCTGATGTTGCCAGCAGCTCTTGGCTCGGATGTAGATGGGTTCCCAGGGGCTCCTTGTCAGCTTTCTCCTTTCCCCTTTTCTTTGCTTGTTGCATAAAGCTGTGCCAGTGGAGGTTGAGGTTGGATCTCAGGAAAAGGCTCTTCCCGCAGAGGGTGGTGGGCTCTGACCAGGCTCCTCAGGGCAGTGGGCACAGCCCCAAGGCTGCCAGAGCTGCAGGAGGGTTTGGACAATGAGACAGGGACAAGGTGGGATTGTTGGGGTGTCTGTGCAGGGCCAGGAGCTGGACTTGATGACCTCTTCTCCAAGCTGTGGCAGTGTCCTTCTTCTTGTCTGGACTCTTGAGAGGAGAGACTGGTGTGCCCCTCACCTTCCCAAATGAGCCAGAGGACAGGAAACCCTCATTAGCATCCCTTTGTGCTCTTTCCCCTGGGCCAGGAGGTCACTGCAGGATGAAAGGTAGATACCACAGCACTCCTGAGGTGGAGCCGAGGCTCTGAACCCAGGCAGGTCTTTCCCAGAGCCTTGATCTCCTCCAAAAGCCTTTTTCCTTTTGCAGGCTCAGCCTGGGGCTGAGGGAGAGGAGCAGCTCTGCCTGCCCGTGGAATCCCGCTGGCTCAGCCGTGGTGGGAAGCGCAAGGACAGGGATTATTTGCGGCGACACCTTTTTGCTTTCCCCTTCCCCTCTAGGAAATGCACTTTTATTATTATTGTTGTTGTTGTTATTTATTATCCCCTTTCTGCTCCAGTGCTGCTAAGAGCCACGGAGAGGCTTGGCTGGAATTCAGCGTGGTGACAATGAGCCCGAGCCCTGCCTTTTGTTCCGTGCAGCCTGCTGGAGTGCTGGATGGCTACCTCACTGAGCTGCCTCTCTCCCTCATCTTTGGCGGCTCAGGAGGTTTGGGAAAGGTCAGCTCCGAGCTTTTTTTGGCTCCAGACAAGTGCTGCTCTCATTGTTTGCCAAGTGCCTTGCTGTGTCCTGTCTCTGCAGCGCAGGGATGATTTAACCAGAGCTGTGCTCTCACCTCCCTGCACAGCCCCGCTGCCCTTTCTGGGCAGGTTTGAAGCTCAGCCTCGAGCGAGTGGTAGGACAAGAGGCTTTAAAGTGAAAGAGGAGAGAGATTGAGGTTGGATATTAGGAAGAAAATTGGTATGAAGGTGGTGAGACACTGGCACAGGTTGCCCAGGGAGGTCGTGGGCTCCCCATCCCTGGAAGTGTCCAAGGCCAGGTTGGATGGGACTTGGAGCAACCTGGGCTAGTGGAAGGTGTCCCTGCCCGTGGCAGGGGGATTGCAACAAGGTGGTCTTTAAGGTCCCTTAAAACCCAAACCATTCCATGATTCTGTGAGTCCTGAGAGATCCCACCTGCCCTCTCCAGCTGGGAACAGGCACAATAGGCTGCAGCATCCCAAGCAGGGCCTCCAAATGATGTTGAGAAGTCAAAAAACCCTCAAACAACCCATTTGCTTGCCATGATTTGTGACAGCATTTGTCTTTCTGGCTTTGCTGCTCAGCCTGACCACCAAAATAGGGTGAAGGGAGGGGTCCCTGTGGTGTTTTGGGTTGTACCCTGCCATCCCCTCCTCCCCATCCCCTGGAGAGGAGCTCCAAGGCACTGTGCTGTGCAAGCTGCTCTCCCAGGGATGGAGCTTGTTGGCAGGGAGTGGGAAGGTGTCTGTCAAACACCACGGCTGTAACAGCTCACTTGTACAGCACTCAGATGATGTGAAACAGGAGGTAAATAAATACCTTTTATATCATCTCTTTTGCTCACTTATTGGCATGTTATGTTCCTAAAGTGTTTATCCAATTCTTGAGGCAAGGATAGAGTTGAGACTTCAGTTCTGATAAAATATCAATTTTTCTTTAGATGGCTTGACCCAATTAACTTTATAATACATTGTGGCCTTTCTGTCATGTACCATTGCTTTTATCAGTTCAGATGAAGAGATTCTTTAAAATATGCAGGTGAACCAATTAGAGGGAGGATCACTTAAAAGGTGACAAGACCCACTTTGGCTCCAAATCTGAAAGAACAATTTTGAAAGTGTCTTTGAAGAAGGCATGGGCAAAGCCATGAGCAATGTTTTCATTTCTTCTGAAGCCCCGTCCAGGGCTGAAAGCTTTTGCCTGCCCACTTCACAGGCTGGATGCTGTGAAGCACAGAGACCAAAGGCTGAAGTGCCACTGGTGCATAGAATTAGAGAACCATGGAATCATTAAGGTTGGAAAAGTTCTCCAAGATCTTTGAGTCCAACCACTAACCCAGCACTGCGTTCACCACTAAACCATGTCCCCAGGTGCCACATCCACGTGTTTTTGGAACTCTTGCAGGGATGGTGATTGCACCACTGCCCTGGGCAGTGTGAGCCAGGTGGGAAGTTAGGATGAAGTTTTTGGAGTCGTTTGTGCTGCCCTGAATTGGGTCCCACCAAAAACTTCTTCAGTTTGGCTTGGATCTGTGAGGCTCCTTTCCCATACTCTGAGGCAACAGACAAGAACAGAAGAGCCTTATAGAGGAGTCAGTTGTCTTTGTCATCTGCTTGAAAACCCTGGATGTGCTTCCCACTGTGGTTTCCCATCTGCAGCCTGGCTGGTGTTCCTGGGATGGCATGTCCTAAAGGCAGGTGGCTTCAGATGGGCACCTCTCCCCATCACCTTTGGGCAGGCATGTGGTTGAGCTCCAGGCTGGCTCTGCATCCCACATCTGGCTCTGCATCCCACATCTGGCTCTGCATCCCACATCTGGCTCTGCATCCCACATCTGCTGTACCCCAGCTCCCTTCCCTTCCCTAGGCCTGAGCTCCAGGGCAGCTCCATCTCAACCTCCCCTGCAACTGGCAGCTGGTGATGCTCTGCAGGTACATTCCTGCTCCACAGACCTGTGCCTCGGGGTGGAGGGAACGGGATGAATCCTGCATTTCCCAGTCCTCCTTGGATGCCTCCCCTGCAGCCTCTAATCTCGGAGCTCAATACGGTTCATCTGCATTTAAAAAAAATTCAAAAGGGAGAAAGAGCAGCAGTGGGAAGTGCAGGAGAGACTATCCAGAGAGCTTCATAAAAATGATGAATTGCTTTTAGATATTGGGCAGGAGAGGAAGAGAGTTCTTTTTTTATTCTGTGATATTGGTCTCGTAGTTGTGCATTGTTGCTGCGCGTGTGAGCTCAAAAATCTCAAGGCAGTCAAAGCCAAACGCCTGGGAATTGAAGTGTAAATGAGCCACTGCCGAGCATTTTATTTTGCCTTTTATGATTTCTCTTTCTCTCATTATGTAGGTCAATCTCCATTTCTAACATGGGCTGAGTGGGGGGGAGAGCACAGGGAGGTGAGGGGTGCCCAGGGGTGGTGGGTACCAGCGTGGTGATGCCAGTGCAGGGAGCAGCTGGAGCTGTGTCAGGGGAAGTTTAGGTTGGATCTCAGGGAAAGGTCCTTCCCCCAGAGGGTGGTGGGCACTGCCCAGGCTCCCCAGGGCAGTGGGC